>VXAL01000603.1:35934-98430 GCA_013399475.1 Chauna torquata | reverse complement strand
CCGCGGTGTCCCGCCCCGGGCAGTCCCCCGCCCGCCCCAGCGCTGCCGCTCCCCTCAGACCAGCAGAGGCCGGTGCGTGTGGCGGGAGCGGCCCCGGCGCCAGCAGCTCCCGGTTTGGTGGCTGAATGGCCCGGTCTGGGTGTAACGCCCCACGTACTCCCGACGGTTCTCGTTTTGTTTTTAGGCAGACATACTGGCATGCAATCTGTAAAGATCCCCACCCAGGCAGCCGTTTTTCCATTATTCTGAGCTACGAGTTAGGGTCAGATGTCCAAAGAACCATGAAAGCACTCTAAAAAGCCATTTTCGTGGTTTTTTTTTTCTGCATGCTTAACATTACTGCAAGTTTTCCAGCGAAAGGCCGTGACCCTCGTGGACTCCTCGTGCATCACAAGAAGACTTGCAAGTCTTTCCTTGACTGCCTGAGCTTTTGGGGGGAAAAGCGGCAGCAATGAGGCAACAGCAGTGCTTTGCTTGGCGCGTTTGCGGCTGCAATGCGCTCCTACCTGCTTGGCTGGAAAAGGGCTGACCTCGGGTGGAATGCCAGCTCCTCTGGGCCGTGCTCCGCATGCTCCGTGTGCATAAGGGAAGCCGCTTCAACTTCATCCTGGTGGTGTGCGATCACTCGCAGAGTCAAAGTTTGCAAATCAATGAAATAACGCTACTTTTATGTCATAGAACATCCTTATCCTTAACAACTACAGCGGAGGCATCATCCCTGATCAATGCAAAAGTGAGATTATTGCACTGATAAAAGATTTCTGTAATGATTTAGGAATGCCGTATAGCTAAGTCTGCTACCTAACCACACGAAAGACACGTTCACTTCCCTTGAACCTGAAGTCTCAGAATTTATACCAGCATAGCTCTAGCCCTCTGTCCTGAAAATGCACTTAGCAAAACAATATTTGCATGCATAAAGCAAGTGCACAAGTGTTGGAAGGACTGGAAAAGCCTTTAGTTTTGCATTACATTTCTAAACAAAATCTTTATCTCATTTTCAGTCCCTTCTCTTGCAAGACTAAAAGCTATTAAAAGTGAAGCCCAGAATTCCCTTTTCCATCTTGCATTAATATTAACCAAATTGCAGAAGGGTAGGAGATGAAACACGTTCTCAGTTATTAAAGACAGAACAGGTTTAGCATGAGTTTCCCCTATAAGGCCCGATCAATTTATAACTAGTTCTTTATCTTCTCACTCCTTGTTCAAATTTACAAGCAAAAATATCAAGTAAGCAGGGCTCTGTATTTCTAATTTACATTGACTCATATCTGGGTAACTTTAAGAAGTAAAAAAGTATTTCCTTTGATTCGAGTTCTGTATTTAGACTCTTAAAAAAATCAAATAAGTTATCAGTCACCACATGACCCTAATATTTTAATCCATTGCCTTCCTTGTGCTATTTTTCTTATGCTTATCTGAATCATCAGCTCTACCATTAAGCCTAAATCCTGCAAATGCTTATGATTGTGCTCAGTTTTGGTCTCACAAAGAAACCCACTCAGCTTTCCCAATACAACTATGCACACAAATAAAATTAACTGCATGCCTTTTCTGGGGTCTTTTTTAGTTTGTTTGTTTTTGTTTTTGTTTTTGTTTTTTTAATTTCTTATGTTTTCTCTTAAGCTTTTGGACATTGATGTGAAATCCTGGCTTTAACTGGGTCACTGAAAATAGGTCCAACTAACTTCAGAGAGTGAGCATCAGTCCAGATTTTCTGTTTGTCTTTGAGACCCCAAGGCATGGTGGAGCACTAAAATGTTCTTCTAAAAAAAATATTTTTTCTGCTGATCTGTTCTACAGACTTTGTGCTTACAAATTTATTATTTCCTTTTAAAAATAATTATAGACATCAAATCAAATTTTCCAGAGTAAGAAGTTGACATCAACAGAACCGCCCAGGATGAAAAAGAAAACAAAACACTCAAATACGAAGTTTCTTCCTCTAAGCAGCTATGTTGCGATGTTTCCTTAAACTGTATGGTGGGAGGGCTATGAAATCCTCTTTGAGAGTCTTCCTGCTATTTAAAATGTTATGAGCGTCTTTATAAATATCATTACGAGGAAAAATTGATGATTTTACTTCTGAGCTCTGATCCCATCTTCCTTAAGGGAAACACACAAATAAAACAGGAAAAAGTGAGGGAAGTAATAGAAAATGCAGCCTTCGTCTCTGACTCTCATAGAAGACGGAGCTGTTTTGAAAGCAAAGCCAGACAACATGGCTTTAGCAGCCACTTCATCACCTGGCAAAACATTCTGCTACCAAAATAGTTGTTTCTCCTGTGCTCTTTTCATCCAGGCTCTCACCCAGTGAAGGACAGGGTGGAGTTGCTTTGGCGGACTGAACCAGACTCTCAGGAGACAGAAAGCAAAAATAAGAAAGGTAAGAAAGAGCAGTAGAGAGGTGTCCTGCTGTGTCATACCATGGCGAGTAGCTGCATGACACTCAGTGGCTTTAGTGTAGTTCAGTGACTCCAGGCTGCAGGCCCTCTGGATACCACTGTGCTCTCAGGCACGTGCACAGTGGTTTCAGGTGCTCCAGCTACCCCAAGAGCTCCCAGGGCTCACCTTTCAAATCCCTGCCAGTCCTCGTGGCATATCTCCCTCGTCTGTGAGACCCATGGGAGGGGTCTATCACTTTTCGTTTGGCAAACCAATCCAGACTGTGGCTGCCTGTCCTGAAAAGCTTGCAAGCCCTGAGAAAGTGAGCACAGTTGCAGTTCTGCTGCTCTGGGGAAGAAGCAGAAAGAAGCCCAGGGATGGTGAGCCACGTTGCGTCAGAGACCACACGTCCACCGCCGGTGCCACCACCAGCAACTTTCTCAGCTACACTTTGGTACTCAAACGGCTTAAGCGGACTGTTGGAGGCAATTGCCACCGGGGTAAGGTTCACCACTTCCCAGCAATGTTCGGCATGCATCACGAGCATTAGAAACATCCTCCTCCTCCAGCAGTCGCCCATACTTAGCCATTTTATGGTGAAAACTGTCTTCATGGCTCCCTATCAGTACATAGCACAGGCACCAGAGTATCCATATAACCTTTCCTGGATTCCTGTCCCAGTTTAGAAGCAAGGGGTTTTCACTTCCTGGAAGGTGATAGTGCCAGAGTCCTAGGCTGGAATTAATCTCATGAAATTTTGAACATATAGATGTGTAATCTCAGTTATTCTCCCTTTCTAATCAATGTAGAGAAATACTGTGGTTTTGCCTTTTTCATTTTACCTTTCTTAGCTGTTTACTGTAGGCATCTAGCTATAACCGTAGCAAAACTCATAAAAATAAGCAATGCCAGTGTTACATGCTCAGAACTGTAGAAGGGGAGGCAAGTTCAGAGACTAGCAGTAACAGAGTTCAGGGATGGTAAGGCTTTCTTCTTCATGTTTTCCCCCCATACACTTTCTAGCGGTTCCCTAGCAATATTTTAAGCTGAAACATATGTAATATGTATGAGAGAATACATATTGTGCAATACAATATGCAGTTTTTATGCATATGAATTCTGGATGACTACAGTACTTGAGTTCTGCAAGTCATCACAGTGTCCAGTCTTATTCAAATAAAATATTTATGTTTCACCCTCCTATGCACATGTATTAGTTACATTTATTGCAGAAAAACTGTTCTAGAGCAGTTAGAAGAAGGTTGCATTTTAAGTTTTTTGGAATGTAAGGGTAATTCCTGATTAAAGCAAATTGGGAAATACAAGCCAGAAAATAACCTAAAATGGTCTAGGCTTATTTTTTACACTCTGAAATGACTATTTTAAGCCTTTCCAATATGAAAGTGAGGTCCAACCCTATAAGGGGAAAGAAATCTTCTGACTCTAGCCAAACTCAGTTCTTATTGATAGAAATAAGGCTTTGAAACAAAAATGATTTGACTTAAAATACTGACATGTATAGGAAAGCTTTTTGTGGCTTGGCATATTACTTATTCAGTGTGGTCCTTTGTCCAAAGAAAATGTGTGAGGGAGAAAAGCAAATGCTTCTGAAAAATCCACGTATTAAAAAAAATTGACAGCTTGTTGAATTGACTGGAAGTCAGTTCAAGAAATACTGAAAGTTTTAGAGGAAGCAGATTTAGTGCGTGGAAATGCATACTAAATTAATTTATACTCTGTCATTGCAATTTATTATAGAGGTTTTATGTCCCCAGGGGTGACATAGCAAAAATAGAAGAATACCAGAACTGATGACAAAGATTGTTAGACGTGGAAAAACATTCTTATGAAGATAGATTAACTACTATACTTTAAGCCAGCAATAAGTAAGATGAAATGGAATAAATGCATACAGAAAAATACTGAAAAGGTACTGAAATAGAAATGCCTTTTCTCACCAGACATAAACAAGGAAACATCCATTTAATCAAAAGATAATACATTTATAACTGACAAAAGGAAACATATTTTTCAACCGTGTAATTGCACACTATGTGAACTCATTTCCAAAGAATGTCATTGAAGCAGAATTCCAGAAACAGGAAGTTTATGAGGATAACAAGAGCATCAGGTAACACAAGTAGAAACTGAAAAAGCCTCGGATTTCAGAGAATATGCTAGTTTTCAGAAGCTAGACGTTAATAAGGAAGTTTTTTTATGACAGTGTATTCCGTTATTTTCTACTGCACTATTTCTTGCTGTAATGTAAATCAAATTGGCAGTAACCTCTATCATAAATAGGATATTAGGATATAGACTGATAAAGCATACGTCTACCTGACCTCTCTGTTCTTATGTACCTTTTCTACACATCCTTTTCAAAAATTTTTCCTGGGCACAAAAGGGTTAACATACAATGACCTGAAATAGTGCTATTCTCTGCAGAGCATGTATGGGATAGAAAGCGCACGCAGAAGATTGCAAGTGCTAAAATTTCATTGTCTGCAGGAAACAAATGTCAGAATCTTAAGTGGGTGCAGTTCACCATTTTTTGAGGCATGGTGTTTTTTGTATTATCTTGGTCAGAAAGAGATTTTAAAGAAATCTAGTGCATTTACGATTTTGAATTATCAAAAGCTAATGAGAATGAAAAATTACAAGACTAACTCCTGAATATTGAAGCCACAGGATACAGTACTCATGAGAGTTATTACCCAGACTCACACAAGAACAGCAAAAATAATTAATATCAAAATAACCAAATCCTGTACACTATTCAGATATCAAGTCTGCAGTAGAAGTACTACAGTTAAACCTAAAGAAACCTCCCAAGTGCTTCAGTTGACTGTAAAACTTTGGTTGCAGATTCAGGCCTACTCTACCTGAAATGTATTCATTGATATACCAGCAATCCAAAGAGGCAAGGCATTTTCTGACAGATAGGGCTTTTTGTCCTACCATTATCTAAGCAAAACAAAGCATATTGAGGTTAAAAATGGGTCTGATTTGCCTACACACGGATGTCTATCAATGCAGCTGCTCTGGCCATGAATGACATCTCTGTACTACGGGGGAGTGCCAAGATATTAATTCATAGAATCATAGAATCATTTAGGTCGGCAAAGACCTTTCAGATCATCAAGTCCAACCATCCACCTACTACTACCTAGTCCACCACCAAACCATGTTCCTAAGTGCCACATCCACACATCTCTTAAATACCTCCAGGGATTGGGACTACACCACTTCCCTGGGCAGCCTGTTCCAATGCCTAGCCACCCTTTCCATGATGAAATGCTTCCTGATATCCTATTTAAACCTCCCCTGGCATAACCTGAGACCGTTTCCTCACTTTCTATCACTTCTCACCTGAGAAAAGAGACCAACACCCACCTCGCTGCTACCTCCTTTCGGGTAGTTGTAGAGAGTGATGAGGTCTCCCTTCAGCCTCCTTTTCTCCAGACTAAACAGTCCCAGTTCCCTCAGCCGCTCCTCACGTGCCTCGTTTTCTAGTCCCTTCACCGGTTTTATTGCTCTTCTGTAAACATGTTCCAGCAACTCGTTATCTTTCTTCTAGTGAAGGGCCCAAAACTGAACACAGTATTCGAGGTGCAGTCTCACCAGCGCTGCTTACAAGAGGACAATCCCTTCCCTAGTCCTGCTGGCCACACAATTTCTGATACCAGCCAGGATGCTGTTGGCTTTCTTGGCCACCTGGGCACACTGCTGGCTCATGTTCAGACAGCTGTTGAGCAGCATCCCCAGGTCCTTTTCTGCAGGGTAACTTTCCAGCCACTGTTCCCAGAGTCTATACTGCTGCATGGGGTTGTTTTGACCCAGGTGGCAGAGGTGACTTCTGTTTTCTTTGGAGAGCAAACTTCCCAACAACTTTCATCCAAATCTACAGCACAAGGCCTCTGAAGAGTGCGGAGCTCACCTCCAAGTTCTGTCCTTGTTCACAGCATTGTGAGGCAAGTTCTCATCGAAGTCTGAAAAAAAAAAAAAAGACAGACAGAACAAAGCGATTGACAAAGAATAATAGTCCAGAATAATAGTCCAGAAACATTGCAGTTCAACATTTCTTGTGCCGATTGACATCAGCATTGGAAAGATAACAAAGGAAACTACTCAGTGTG
Source organism: Chauna torquata (assembly GCA_013399475.1). Lineage (NCBI taxonomy): Eukaryota > Metazoa > Chordata > Aves > Anseriformes > Anhimidae > Chauna > Chauna torquata. The sequence goes on along the minus strand of VXAL01000603.1, from coordinate 91,909 downwards.
GAGGGAGAATCTCAAGGCACCTGCATATGACTCTCCTGGGGCCAATTATTCTGCAAGTATTTCTCAGTGATGCAGTGAGCACATAAGCTTTCACTAGACCATGCAGGAAGGAGCTAAATTTTTTTTAATTAAGTTCTGTTTAAACTCTGTTAGCTGTCATTCTGCCTTTTAGAGCCAGGTGCTAACCCAACCGTAACCAAACCTTCAAGCCCTCAGAGCAGAGAAAGGGCTAGGGGAAAAAAAATTACAAGGAGAATAAAAAGCGATTCCAGGGGACAAGAAAAGTTACAAGGAAGGTGTGTGAGGGTTACAGACTCAAAAACAGATAGCAGGGACAGATGGAGCAAAGCACTCCCCAACACCATCCATCCATCGCTCCTGGATTGTGCCCAGGGAAGCAATGGATGCTGCCCACCAGTGTTGTCTTGGTCGATACTAGAAGATGAGGGACTGGAAGCAGATGATGCAGTTGGCAGGGTCCACCCTGACTGCGGTTGCTTCTACTGCTGGCTTGGATGGCCACTTTGGCCATGACTAGGAGGAGACTGATGAATAGGTGCTGTGTTTACCATCCCTTGTGTTACAAATATTTCAGGTAATCATTAATGAAAATGTGTTTGAAGAGTAAGTATTCTTTAATCTAGGAGGGACTGGAAAGTTGTTGTGCATCAAGAAAGCCTTCTTTTTTATATGTCATATGTGATTTAATGCAGAATTTTGTTTGCTTGTAACTTCTATTCTTTCCTGACATTTAAAATATTCCTGTTTGCTGTAGTAATAATGGGCTTCTTATGTGAGAAAACAAATTACATGCTTCCTTTATAGTGCAGCTTCAGTGCAGTGATCTGAAAGTACTCACTTACGTATTGGTGAATTAATCCTGACAACGTATTTCTCAAATAACATCTTCTTAGCTGGAAATTGCGTCTTATCTTTTTTGCCTCTTTTGCAGAGTTTGCTATTACTGGAATCAAGCAACAAGTCATGATTAATAATAAAGTGCTGTATATGCTGGAAGCCAATATACACAGATTTTTCTAGCAAGCTTTGTCAAATTGGTTACAAAGCAAGCAGCAATTTCCTAACTTTGCATTCTTGCTGTTTATTCACTAACCCACTTTCTTTTCCAATACCACGTCTACACTTGCAAGTATTGTTGCAGAACTGTCAATAAGTAGTCATGGATTGTATAACCAATTTATAAATAAATTTCTTTCAGTGATCAAAAACTCAAATTATTCTCATTTGAGCAATACAACCTCCCAAAGTCACAGAAGCTTTTATCCAGCCTACAGCAGAACAGGAGCATAGACATTGCCTCCTTTATGATTTTCCTAACAGTCTTCCAGTTCCACAATGTTCTGTTCCCTCAAAGCAATTGTCCCATTGGAGTTTTGATTTCTATTGCTGTAGGATCAATGTGATATGAAACCTTCATATTTGAGAAATACTTTTTATTTTCTCCACTGCTAGCCCAGATTGTGGGCAGGCAGACATTGCAGGCTTTGCCTCACATAAATTGATAAGACACTTAAATACCGTGCTTCCGTCTGGAAAGAAAGAAAGAGCATGAATCTCTTCACCCTGGGGAGAAGGGAATGTGTAAGGCTATTTATGGTGCAGCTGTAGGAATAACCATTTTTATGAGCACAACAAAATAGATACAAACCCAAGGAATGAGAAGCAATATTGCTGAAAGACCAACATCCTTGTGGAACAGTAAAGGGACACTATTAGGAGGACTGAATCAGGCCAAAAGTCCATTTGCCCCAGCATCCTGTCTCTGACAATGATGTTTAAGAAAAGAAACAAGGCACAGGGCAAGTTCAGGGTGATACTTCCCCTGGCATATCCTGCCAGCATAAACTTCCTATACTGGAGGCCATACCAGCATCTTTTGTCTTAATAAAAGCTGATGGAATTTTCTTCCATGAACTTTCACTACTGGATTCAACTTCTTACAGCAGTGCATAAAAAGTTTGGGTTTTTTTGTTTCTTTGTTTGTTTTTACTTAATGAAAAGAAAAATCAGAAAATTTTGCTTTTAAGCAACAGAAGTTAGGGATGTTAATAACATGATGGGAAAGATAATGTGGGAAAATAATACCTAAAAATCTAGTCATAGTCCTATTGGTGGTACAATGCCATCTGCTGCAAAGTCCCGCTGTATGTTGCCGCAGGACAGCCCCATGAATAGCTCTCCGGTTTCCTCTGAGCTGTGCACACAGCCAGAGTGCCCAGCACTCAGGTATACCTTTGCTCTAGCAGCATAGCAAAAACTTTCAGAGGAGGAGAGAACTTACAGTCATTTAGCTTCCTATTTCTGGCAGAGGATAAAAGTCTAGCCCAAACTCTACTAAGCATTTCAGGTCTTAATGTCATCATAAGATATGGACATATAATCTCTTTTTCCTTCAAACACTCACTAGTCTATGAGTATGAGGATGCCAGTGGAATACCAAGTCCAGAATCAGAGATATAGGCTCAGTTTCTAATTTACGGGAGTATAGAGTTATACATGGTATAGAAGCATACTATGGACGTATAGAATTTCAGTTCACTAAAGCAATACAATCAAATGCAGTGAGAAATTAGAAGTTTGAAGAGAATTGGAAAATGGTACAAAATACTACCTAAGCAAAAACACCAAGCCAGTTGTGTGAGAAAAGAAGTTAGAGGTATGCCTTATAAAATTATACCCATATAGTTTCTATAGAATAATGTAGTGTAAGACTCGTCACTCATGACAGTTCAAAATTCAAAATCATTTTAAAGTTATTATAACCTTAGTAAAACCACATGTGAATCTCCTATTCAGAATTAAGCAGTTAAATTAATTTTGCTTACTATACTTTGAAAGTCTTTGAAAAGTAGATTAAATTATATTTACTCCTCATATATATAGACTTACTATTAATTTGACCTTGATTTTATTTAGTTCACTTTGCTTCCAAAGTAAAATACGCAAAATTAAATTAAAGAGTGCTTTAATTCTGAACCAGTGTCCACACAGGATTAAAGGGAGCTTTATTAATCCACTTCAAAGTCACACCTGTAGTTAATTCAGATCACTTTCCTGAATGCTCCTACATAATCAAGGCTAGTGTGACACAAAAATGTGGGAAATTCTGCTGTAGCCTTGGATAATGACAGACTAAGGAAGAGAGCTATAAATATTTCTGCAGAAGTCATTACCCAGTTTTGATTATTAATTAGTCTTCTAATAAAGTATGCAGGAGCCAGTGTCATTTTCCTAAATTTGCCTAGAGTAAGTGCCATTCCTATTAATCTTCTCCTCATTCTAATAAATTAGCATGAAAAAATATGTTCCCATGCAAATGCTAATGATGCAAGACAGAGTTGTTTTTTATTTCTATGCTTAGACCAGCTTACTGAAATCTTGGCCTCATTGAAATGGTTGATAAAAGCTTTCACTGACTTTAGCAGAGGAGTATTTTAATTCAAAATAACATTATATGAAAGGGAGAGAAAAAAACTACCTATGTACAATGTAGGAACATCAACTTAATCTAAACAGGTATTTTAGCAGATTAGCTCTTGGTAAGACTTTTCTCAATGGATAGATCAAGTTGTTTTTAATTTGAGTTTTCCTAATCTGTTAATAAAAATACAAATAATACATCCAAGTAGTTTTATTGTCTCTTATGCCTTTGAGATCAATATTAAAAATGAGATTTTGTTACCCAGTTAGAGTTCACAAGAGAAATATTCACTTCAACTGCTTCAAAAACTGGTTAGAGGAGTGATTTTTTTTCCTCTCTGTTCCCTCTTGATCATAGCAGTAATATCAGATATGTAATATGAAAGGAGACCTAGCATTTGCCCCATTTCTTCTGGCAGAGTCTTACCTAAAATGATTCTGAATGAATGCTTGAAATGAGGGACACAGTTTTCAGTGGATGTTGGACCACCAGGTCCCTGAATTCTGTTTTGCTAAAATTCAGTTTATTTGAAGTTATGTCCACCTGAACAGTTCAAAAGACTCTCCATTGGGTGGGGGGGAAGCAATAACGACTGAAAAATAGTATGCCCAAACTCTGAAGCACGTTTTACTTGATCACAAGCTGAGTTCCAAACCTGGAGCTCAAACCCTCTGAAAATGCTGGTCCAGTCCTCCTGGCAGATTCGGGTTTTATGTATAGTGCTGCAGCCATGAAAAGCAGTCAGGCTTAGAGTTTGAAGCAGAACATTCTAATCACTACATTTTCATTAAAGTTAGTCCTTGGAGACAGCGCATACAAGGAATTCAACAAATTTTCTACATAGTTATCCAATTGTGTAGATAATCTACATTTAGGAAATCTAGGTAGCAGTTTTTATGGCTGAGTCTTTGCAGATTTGCCTGTCTCTAACTTCACCTTCACTGAAAATATTTTTCTTATCATTTAATTACTCCAAAGCCAGAACTCAAATGCAAAGTGCTTCCAAAATCATAAAGTTTTCAACAGTTAGTTGCTATCCATCATTGTTCTCAATGCATGTAAATTTACTAGCATGTAAATCCAGTGCAGATCACAAGGAAACTGGAAGTTTGATACCTTACAACTTTCTTAGCATATCTCCAGCGAGATATAGATCTACAATAATCTAGATTTTCCACTTTATGTCACTTAAAATTTTAGCTCCAAATAAATTTTTCCCCAGATGTTCACTAATCATATATTCAGTCATACTTAATAGGAAGGTGTACTGTAAGGCAGATATAGATGAGCTAGTTACTTTCTAAAAACTTACAGTGGTTTGTGTGTATGTCTTATTCTTAATGTAGGTACATTATTCTTAATCTTAATTATTCTTATTCTTAATTCAGAGACCACATCCCTTATGTTTAGGGGTAAGGGAATATAAAGGTTGCTTCAGCCACAAGGGGTTTATTCCAATCTACGAATTCAGTTTAGGCTAAAGCTGGAGAGATTTATGCTGGCTGAGAATTTGCTTATGCTTAAGAAGCTTATTTTGATTTGGAGAGTTCAGAGGTTTTAGCAAAGGATTCAACTAGAAAAGTTTATCCTCTGTGGGAGAAATTTGCATATCAGTACTTTTTTCTCATAAGAATTTTGTAACTTAAATTTGCATACTTTTCATTAAATTTAAAATAATGTTATTTAATTCTTTTCATAGATTTTCTATTCCTTTATTTCATCCACTGTTGATGAATCTACATATTCACATATTACAGTTATATTCTAAAATCACTAGCTTATTTGAAATCCCACCATATCCTTCTACTGGCTTTGGTAGTCTCAATATGTACTTTGCATATACCCTTTTGCTTTTAAAATTATCATAATGTACTATCTAGCGTAGTTTTTTCATTTGGTAAACAATTTATATCTACTGTTACCAACAAAAAGCGAAAAACCTATCAGTTACTTGGGACCGAGAAATCCACATGCTTCAGAAAGATGTAGATCAATATCAGAACTAGTAAGCTTACATTTCCTATGAAGACAAATGTTTAGATGTACAAATGCTATTGTAAATAATTCCCCATTGTCTGTGGTGCTGTTGCATAGTGCTGTAATCTCATAATCCTGCTTCTGCAAACATGTTTTTAAGTCTTCATGCTAGATTTGGCAATTTGCCTGTTGATCTTGAAGGTAAGCACACACCATTGTGTGTGTGTGTGTAGTCAGTCATCCTACATTTTGCTCTGAAAAAATACCCAGTAAGTAAAGTTTCCTTTGAATTTCAAAGCAAATAACATCTGGTTTAGTCATCCTGTGCAAGGTTTCTGGATGAGTTCAGCAGCATAGGAGTCTGCACTTGATCAGTTCTGCCATTGCCTTTAAAGGCAAATATTGAACTGTTTCAGATGGTGCGGGATAACTCAGCTATCAAGCCACCAAATTAATCAATTTATACATGATAGATCTTAACACTCCTCTTTTGTTTTCTTCTCAAAGAAAGGCTTGGCATCTGCACCACATCCTTGTTACGTAAGCTGATGAAAGCCCAGCAATGAGGTGATTCCAGCGGGAATCGAGCACATCCCGTTGACCTAGATTGCAAGCTGAGTACCTGTTGTGCAGCTAAAACCCAGTGTACAACCCAGAAAACCTGCTTTAAGTACCAAACTCCCTAAGTACAGGGCCTGAACGTTCCCTGTACAGTGGGTGTCCGACTTCCCCAGGTTTGACAGCAGCGAGTTGAGGGGAGGTGGGTGGTTGGGCCTGTCCGACCTCCGCTGCAGCCCGGTGCTAGGTAGGAAGCCATCTTATTTCTGCTAAGCTTCCGCAAAAAGGCTTTGGTTTTCTGGTGTGCAGTAGCTCCTTTCAGGCCACAGTGATGCAGCAAGGGTGATGCCACCTCTTGTTTACAAAGGTGGTCCACAAAAGAGGTGTCTCTGCTGCTGGGATCCTGGGCACGGCAGCGGTCATAGCCTTTGGCCCACTTGCTGAAGCAGGCCATAGCCCAGCTGGAGGGAGGGCGGGTGAAGAACAGAAAGGAAGTGCCTGGCTAAGCAGGAGGTTTCGTTAAAGCTGGAAAGGATTATCCCTAAGGGACACTCCTTCAGGACTGTTGCAACTACTCACACTTTGATGCAAAGAGCAGCTATATTCCAGAAAGCAGAGTCTGGAACCGTAATTCTCTCCCTTCCCATTCTTATTGAGTATTTTTTCCTGCAGAAATGCAAAGGGTACCTGCTCCCCTTTTCTACAGACACACAGATGACAGCTGACCTTGTCTCTCACAGCAGATACACAGAAAACTCTGCTCGTGTTTTCTCCATAAGCATCCTTTGAATGACTGTAGTACAATACGATGTGATACAGGGAGAACTCTCCACACAGATAGCAATGGAGAGATTATTTAACCGTGCACCTGCTAGTAAAAAAAGGATTTGCTCAGACTGTTTACCAAAATACTCCTCCAAGAAATCTGCTGCGGCACTTGCAGACGTGGGGCGAGTGACTCAATGTAGAGACCCAATGGTGGTACATTGATTCCCATTTTTTTCAATGACCAATGCCCCCATCTTAACCCACTGCCAGTATTCCTCATGCTACTGAAGAAAGCCCCCCAGCAGGCAAGATCTGAGCCCACCAAAATGAGGAATTCCTTCCGTGACTCTTCTATAAACCTCTGTCTGCTGCCTAGCAGAGGTAATGGAGCCTCTGTCTTAACCACGGCTGCAGGAAGGAAAGAAATTTTTAGAGGGCATGTACTTGAACATATATTGTTACGTATTTTTCTTTAATTACTTGAGCCTTGTGTTCTGGAGAGATCTGGATGTATAATTTTACTGTGGAATTTTTGAAAACTTCACATTATCTTTAACAGTAAGTATAACAATAACTGGGCAAACAAAACAAAAGTTCTTAACCTAATGACAAAAAAAGTGCAAAGAAACTTGGCTAGTCATACATATATGTAGAGATTTTCTCCATTAAGCAAGCCCACAGGAAAATGCCTGGGTGACTAACTGAATTACACTAGCATATAGATCAATAGATCTAACCAATAAAATAGCCATCCCAGTGCTGACCCCCCTCTATGAAAAAAGTCACTGGTGTTTCTCCTGTGGGTCTACAGAAAAATGAATATAACACTAGTAAAGCCTAGCTTTGGTCTTTCAGTACAGTCCCAAGCAGGGGCTGTAATGCATGATGGCATGAGTCAGGGAATAGATCATGGAGACCTCATACCCAAGAGAGAGTTGGGCTTTACGGTTGGTTGGTTGGTCGTATTTTTTTTTGTTTGTTTTGTTTTGTTTTGCTTTGTTTTATTTTATTTTATTTATTTTGCTTTCTGAAGGCAGGAGAAGTTAATAATGTTCCACAGTCTTAGATGAGAGGCACCATGCCTAAATTGTGCAAATGCAGCCGGAGGGTGACTTAGTGACCACTCCTTACCCACCCCTACTGGCAGGGTAGTGGCATTTCTAACAGGTTATTGTTAGATATGCCTACTAGAGATGTGAATTGTCTGATGAAGTGCATTCTAGAAAGTCAGGATGGTCTAAACAAATATTGGCTCTTCATGGTCCCATAGCCCATGTATTGTCTGTGTGGGGTTGTTTCTTTTATTCCATCAGAATTTTATCACTCCAGGCACAATGAGTTTCTTGGCATGTAGACATTGCTCTTGAAGCAGCATAAGTTCAATCAGCAATGGGAAATATCTTTACTGCAGGGTAAGTGTCCATTTTTACTAGAAAAAATGCAGTAGCATCTTAGTCATATGCATTGGCTAGTAGGACAGAATATCTGTAGCAGCAAGGTGTAGTATCAGGATGAGACACTCCAATTTTACTTCCTAGTCCAATTCCACAACTGCAGGATAGTGAAGGAGAGGCAGAGTAGTGAAGGAGAGCCATAGTTGCAACTATCTATAATTTCAATCTCAGAATGAACAAAGCTACTGTCCACAGTGAAAGTAGGCATATTTTATATTTAATGGAACACACTTATTTTTTATGCATGTGTCAAAATGATTGTTAGTGTGCTATTGTGCTATAAATCTGTATGTTGTTAAGTTTAAAATAATCTGTACAAAATCTGTCGTGCTTATTACAATCTATCACCCTTTTTGTTATCTGCTATCTTATAATTCCCATCAGTGAGTCATTAAGACATCTATGAGTAAGTAATATTATAAAATGCAGAAATATTTCAAGAAAATAATTTTGTACTGTGGATTACTGTAATATTTGTCTCCTATAAAATGGAAGCGAGTGTTTTAACTTCAACGTGGAAGAAGATAACTTTGGCATGTAAAAAATGCAATTCCTTACAAAATGAAGATGCTCTTCATTGGGGTAGACATTAGCATTCAAAACTTTCTTGCCAATATTTTGATTTTTATGTGCTCAGTGATACTTCTGTGTTAGTTAAAATGTAAAAAAGAACACTTTAATATAACACTGCATTTATGTCTCAACCAAAAGACTGAGAGCATAGCGCATATGCTATGCCATCAGAAATAGCAGAATCCCTCATAATTATTTAGCGCAAGCAGAAAACAAGCTCTTCTCTACCATTTGCCCTTCTGCTAATGAATATCTTGCATGGCTGGAGGTGTTCCATGAACCATGACCCTATAGTAAAGTTTATTTCTCTTGCCTGTTACAGTGGTCAGTAGCTATTTCATTTTAAGCTATTGTACAGAAAACTAAAGCATGCGACTTAGCACTGCCAGTGCCTGTGGGGATGTTACCAGGCTGCTGCAACATAACATTCGAGTCCTTTAGGGAGAAGTTGCGTCTTGAAGCTATTAAGTTGTGAATGAAAACTGCAGTGAAGCTTTGTGTGTTCTGACTGAACTGGCATTGCTGAAAAGGTGTCGGAAGATAATAATTTAACCTATGGTATATTAACACAAAAAATATGTGCAAGTGTTACTAAGGCTATAACATAAGCTGCAGAAAGAGAAAAAAAAGGTGGAAAGGTAAATTTTATATTCAGTCCAAAATTGCTGTATGTGATGTACAATGTGACATACAAAGTGGCTAGCATAACTCACTGAGTTAAAAAATTCGTTATATCCCAATTTAATGCAACAGAACAAGGTAGAAATGTCAAATCTGTAGATCCTAAAGCTCTGTGTGGCCCAGTTTTTACTTGCATGTGGATCTGGGCATGGACCAGATGGCATTATAGGGACAGAAGAAATCATTTTAAAAAAAACAACACCCAGATGAGCCATTCTTCTATGTGTTTTTTTTCTTTTTTTTAACAGGATTGCTCAAGTAGTAGAAATACATTTTCTGGTGGTAAAAGCTGCTGCATTGGTCTGTTTGTTGCTTTCCTCCTTATAAATACTGGGAGAACAGAGAATCTGGCTTCTCTAAAAGTCCACTGGACTGCGTCTATGAGGCAGAGCTCCTGCCCTCTAAGATTTCATAGAGGACCTGAGCTGCATTCCAGCCCCAAACCTGCAGGCTGTAAGGCAGTCACAACATGCCCTAGGCAAGTTCCCAGCCTGGACATGGGAAAACCTGTCCCTAGGACATGCCACTGAGGACACTGCCAGCGTATGGTGGCATGCACTTCAGGAGATGAAGCAGATGTGCAGGATAAGTGGGGAGAAAAAAAAAAAAAAAGCTGAAAAAACTGGCCAATTGAAATCAAAGCCAGGGAAAAGCAGCACAATGAAATCCTCAATATTACAAAGCACGTCATTCTGGTCTGCACAAATCCACCTGACAAAGCCAGAGCAAGAGAACAACCTAAATCTGACCCAATCTGGAAGAATCTTTGCCTTAGTCCTGGGAAGACAGAAGAAAGCAGGTCAAATAAACACATGTGAGAGAATGAAAAGTTCAGATGACAAAGATGCCATAGAAAATATCTACTTGTTTGTTATTACTGCAGTCATTTATCTCCAGTTTAAATTTTCTTTCCGTTCTGTGCCTCTTGCGGTATACCACTTACCTGGCAGGGGCCCTCTGAGTATCAATAGGTGGGTTAGATTCGCCTCTGGTTCTACTTGGCTTAATGTTTCAGAAGGGTTTTTTTTTTTTGAGATTCCTGAGTAAAAGGCACTGGAGAGCTATAAAATGTTGTAATTATTGCTCTGAGCTTTAGTGAGGTCATGTATTAGGGACCTGACATAATGGAAATAATGACAGTGACCCACTTCAGTCACGTTCTGTATTTCTCGTGTGGGAAGAGTTTTGACTGAGACCTTGCAGGGCTTAGTCATAAATGTGAGCATAAGGGAGGAATGTGTTAGCATATCTAAGCAGGAAAAAAAAAACATAATAAGTATCTTAAGATCTAGATACTTACATATTTCTTTAGAATCTATGTTTAGACACCTAAAGATGGAATTTAAAGCTGCTGAACAATTCCAGTTGTCACCGTCTTCAAAGGATGCTGGGAATACTGCATCCCGCTCAGCACCACAGAGCACTGGCCTGATACTTAACTATGCATTAAATAACCTCAGACATTCAGTTTGGAAGATTCTGTCTGAAACTTCTGGATGAAACCACAGCAACGTCAACAAAACGAATCCTCCATTAGCAGCAGTTAGCCTTTTCCAAACTTTGGAAGACGTATGGGACTGCTTTCCGTAAATACTAGCAAAAACATGAGGAAACTAGTTTCTTTTCTTATTGATGAAATTACTCCCTAAATCTCAGTCTTTTGGATCAACAGTTGGCAACGCTCTTTCAGAACTACTGACTGCCAGTGTAAAAATGTTGGGGCTGAGTCAGCAGCCGTAGCACACTGTAAATATTGAAGCTCGTGGAAAGCAGTGCAGCGTGGGAGTAACCTTTTCCTCCCTTCTGCATACTTCTAGGCACTTTATGCCCTTTTGCACAGTTGCAAGCACTTAAACGTAAAGCAAAGAGCTGTCAGAGGCTGTGGAGCAGTGCTGGAGGGGGAGCAGAGCATGTGCCTCCATTTACTTTGCTGCCAAATAGTCTGAAAGGTGCCTTCAGCCGCAGTGCGTGGAGTGGCCGCTAAGTGAGATCCGTGCTTGTGCTGCCCAGGGCTTGGCTGAGCAGGGAAGCTCATTGACTAAGGCAAGGTGGAGATTTTTCTGCTCTAAAGAAATCCATACTTCCCATTTAACCACTGCAGGGACAGCAAGGGCTCAGGGACTCATCCATGCTGGGTCAGGCAGAGACGCCTTGCACCAAATGTTCTTGTGTTCACGTGCAGAGAGCAAAACAGACCCTCCCTGAGATTTATACACCAGCAAGCAGAAAATACCCTTCTGCCTCGCATGGATGTCTGAGATTTGCTCCTTCCTTTCAAAGCTCAATACTCTATGGAGAACAAAAAAATAGGTGAAATGTTTTCTCTTTAGTGCCCGGTAGCTGGTGACTGAAGCAGATAATACCACCCAAATGAGCATATTGTATCTGTGTTTGCAGACCACTGAATTAACAGCAGTTATAATACATCACAGGCATTCGTTTCCTGTCTACTCGATGAGCAAATTATATGCATTTGGTGTAGATCAAAATACCACAGCAAGAGGTAACCCAGGCCAAATGGATCACCAAATTCACACAAACACCATTAACAGTGTATTCCTGTGACATCAGGTGCCCTCGGTTGTAGCCTGGCCCTGGTTTTGTGGATTTTGTTGATAGAGCTCACATCATTTTCCATAGCTGCAAAAAGGTGAAAACAGAAAAGAGTGTGTTTTTTGTCAGTATAATTTGTTGGTATAATTGTTTAAGTCTTAAAAATGGCACCCCTGGCCAACATTACCATAGCACAACCTTTTCTAGGCTCAGGTTTAGCCTTCTGTAGGCAACCAAGAAACAGCAGCGGCTTTAACCATGCTGGCACTTCAGCTGCTCCACCTCGGGTATTCCCGCAGCAACAGGACATCTTTCCCATCACAGTACCAACCAACAGAGCAGTTCTGGTGTATTTCAAGATACGCAAATTGGGGTTAGAAATTCCAAAGTGAACATGTTTGGTGACACAAACCAACCAGGTACAGTCATTGCTTCAGGACGTGAACGGAGTAAAAATTTCAGGGGAGGTATGTAAGTACTTTGTATCTGAGTTGCACTGAGGCATGAAAGAGCACCCTACTTCAGTACAAATAGTTTGCTTACATCCAGGAACAAAAGAAAATATGATTTTTTTTTTACAAGGTAAAATGTTTTTGTTTGTTTATTTGTTTGTTTGGGGGGGGGTAGAGGTCCACCGGATATCCTCCAGGGAAAATCAAAACCAGAGCTATAGGAGCGTGCAGAGCAGTGTGTGTGGTTTTAGAGCAGGAAGGAAAAAATAAACAGATATGTTCAGAGCGTGCTGATCATTAGTGCTGGACAGGAAAGAGCAGAAGTAGATTGATTTATTTTTTAAAAGCGAAAAAAAATGCAATCTGTATTTGTATTCCTGTTCTAGCAGAGCTGGTGAAGCCTCCCCCCCCCACCAAAACCTGTCCCTGTCCCCGAAGGACCAGAGAGACATCTCCCAGTGGAGAGGGGCACCCACCAAGCCCACACAAACTGCAGGGGTCTGGGATCACAGCTCCGGGCAGACAAGACCCACAGTGCGATTCCTGCCGTGTCCAAGGGCGTGCTCTGACCACCAGGTTGGCCAGGAAGGGGATGGATGTCTCTTCTCAGGGAGGCTCCGTGCGGTTTGGATAATCGAGATCACTGAGCTGGACTCCAAACCCCAGTGATTAGAGCCCTCGCCTTGCTCTGAGAGGAAGCAGTAATCATCCCAGATGCTTTATAGGACCTTTCCACTCTCACTCCCCCAGCATATATAAAAACATGCTTTTCTGACCAGGCAGATACCTTCTGTTCTTCTGAAAACAGTGATTAAAAAAGCAAACGTGTGCTATCTTTCATATCCATCATCTCCAAGACAGATTGCATGAAACACAATGGCTGGCTCTCTTCACAGTTACAGGCAATAATTGGGCCATATTTCAGCACATCAGCAGACACTCAAAAGCACTTTATCAAAGTTCTTATTGTTTCTGCACAGTTTTATCTCTGTGCTGACACTCTATTGCTTCGGTAGGTGCATTTAGTGCAAGGGAAACCCCACCCTTACGACTATGTTATCATCTCGTGTTTTTCAAAATTAGCCATTACACCTCATGAAATATGGTGTGAAATCCCAATGAAAAGACGGATATTTGCAAGAGCAATGGACCACGGAGGAGGAAGCAGAAAGGGGAGGAGGGCCACAGTTTGATGATATGAGATCGTTGGGTGCTTGAGGGTTTACATCTTTTTCTTAGCTGATATATCCGGCTGACTTCCACAGTCCTCAGGATCAGCTGGGAACTGGGAGAACTGGGGCATGTAAACATCAACTTTGAAGATGAACTCTAATGCTTTTTGTATTAAACATTTTTTTATATATTAAAGTTGAAATGTATGAAACTTGTACTGATGTACCATGGGCAGCAAGATTCCCTTTTTACAGACAATGTTGTAATTCATGCAATAACAACAGCGGGGTATATGGAGTCCCATAGAATCACTTTGGGTAAACTTACTAAAGGAAAACTGCTTTTTTTTTTCCCACCATCCTTAATATAATTTAACTTTTGGATAGCCCTGAAGTGGTCAGACGGTTGGACTTGATGATCTCTATAGATCTCTTCCAACTGAACTAATTTATTCTCTTCTCTTCTTTTCTATTCTATTCTATTTTGCTCTGCTCTACCCTACTCTATTCTAATATGTTTGAGCTTTCTGATGCCTCAAATGAGAAGAATTTATTTTTTAAAATTACTCTGAAACATATATTTCCCTTTCGGTAATCCTACATTACAAAATATGACAAAATCTAAAAAACGTTTCTCTGGGAGATTCGTGCAGATGCCTGTGAGAAGCAGTTTTTTTGTCACAAAGATAACAGCAGCTGCAGTGAGTCAGACCGAAGGTCTGTCCTTCTGCTGTCTGACAGCAGCCGGTAGCTGTTCCTCAGGGGAGGACTACAGTACAGAGTGGTGCTTCTCCAAATGCACCTTTCCTTTCGCTTTCAGCAATCTCCTACTTAAGGAAACTAATAACCCTTGACAAAATATCTTCCTACAAATATGTCCAATAGTTTCTTGAACCCAGTTACTCACCTGACTTTCACATCCCGCAGCAATGCATGCTAACATTTCAGTTTTCCAGTGTACGAAAAAGTGTTTTCTTCTTTTTTATCTCAAAACTTTGCCAGATGGTTTCGTTGGATGCTCCCTAATTCTCGTGTCTCTGCTATCCATGGTTTTAAAGACTTCTGTCAAAGCTGGCATGCCTCTTTGGATGTAACAAGTCATAGTCTTTTCTTACAATTTGCCTTCCATTCTGGCTTCCTGTGACATCACCCTGACCATGGTCAGATGTTGTCATCAGAGACACACCATCTTCTGTACCAGCTTCTGTTTCTCTAAAGTGGGACACAAAAATAGCATTCAGTATTCAAGATGCAGCTATGCCATGAGTTTCTATAACAACATAGTGTTTTCTGATTTGTTCCCTAGTTGTTTCCTAACAAACCCTACTTCTGCATTCCTGAGGGATAGTTTGTTACTGTTGCCCACACTGACTCCTGTGGCTTCCTTACCTCCTTTTAACCCTGCTGGCATGACCTTGTGCATGTCTGTGCTGAGACTGGATCAAGGAACTGACCCAGACAAAGAACAACAGCACAACAACCTGTATTAGTATCCTGTTTTCCAAATTATTCCTCCAATCTGGTTTATGGCAGGTACCCACTGACAGCCCCATAGGGTGCTGGTGGTGTCCCCAGAGCTATTGGGAAGTACCCAAAGTATCACTGAATCACAGAATGGCTTGGGTTGGAAGGGACCTTCAAGATCATCTGGTTCCTGCCATGGGCAGGGATAGAAGTAGCTACATGCTTAGCAAAACCACGCTTTATTAATTTCTTCAAAAATGATAGATACATTGTATGTTGAGTACAATTGTGTTCGTAGATCAAAAAGACTTCCAAACATCTTTATGAAATAAGTACATTTTTATTTTGGATTATGACAAATACACATTGTATTGCATTCATAGCTATGAGGCATGTAAAGTTACATATATACTGTACTTATTAACATATGTCTACAATAGGAAAATAATAGAAACACTAAAAACAAGGCATGGCTTTTGTTGACTCACTGGCAAAAAGGAAAGTTGTAATTGTATATGTAAATAGATTGCATTGCTATGGAGGGAAAAATTGTATTTCTATAGAAGAAGCCAGGAAAATGAATATGAAAATGTTTTATGCCTTCATGTATAAATTCATTATACTGTAATTAATGCTCTAATAATTATCTCACTCTTCAGTCCAAGCGAAATATTTCACAGGAAAGTTTTATTTCAGGTTTTCTTCCAATCTCTGTGGCAAGCGAGGAAAGAGAATGGGAATGGGAAAAGAAAAACACATTTTCTCTGAGAACTGATTTTTTTTTCCAGACTCACAGATCTGTCTGGGACATTCCACCCCCTTATTGATCTTTCAAAAGAAGTATCTAAAACGTTAAGATAGAAGATTCTTGAGCAGATAGCGCTGGTACTGGCAGCTTTCCCCATCCCAGTCCTCCAGCAGGACTCGGATGCTCCCGCTCTCACCCTCCCCACCGTTCCTGCCGTGGGGTGACCGCTGGGAACGGGGCAGGGGGCTGAGGCCACACGGCTGAGAGCACATTCTGGGTTCCTCTTCTCGGCCTTAGACTTGACAGCGCCGCAATGCAAAACTTGGCCACCCTGCTGCTGCTGGAAGACCTCAGATTGCCTGCCCTGAGGGCTTCTCAGCGCTTGGAAAGTCTCTGAAATAGCTATTGCAGAACATTATTTGGGCATACGTCCTCTCTGGATGCTCCTATTTCAGAATAGGAGTGCTTTTTCAGACTGGCTGTAATCCATATTCAGAGCTAATTCAGTAACAGTGTGGCTGCACAGAAACTAAAATAGCTATTCAAAAATAATTGTTCTGGAATAATAATTACAACTCCCATTTCTGCATCAAATACAATTATTCAGGAACACCTCTTCTCTTCCAGTGTATTTCCACATGGAGATGAGCCCTGAGCATTCTGACGTCTGTGTTTTCCTCAATCAGGTGAAGAAAAATCCTTTTGCCAAAGTCCTGGGAAAAAAAAAATAAAACCCTTGAAAAATAAAATGCTGCTCTAGACTGCAGTTATTTTGACAATAGATCAATCAAAGGTATCACATTTTATTTTTGGTGCCTGAAGAAATGAATTCTGAGCTGTAGCTTCTGTTGCGTCATTGAGTTACTCATTGCTTTAAACTTAAATAAAGATGATTCATGGGCAATTAATGGCAAGGAAGATAAATGCCATTTAGGATGCTGAAGTAACACACAAGTTTATTTATTTGACATTGTTCTTCGGACTGGGCTTTACAGGTATTGGCAACTGGTGCTCAAGGGGTAACTTCAAGCTGTGTCCTCGTACAGTTGCTGGGATCTCAAGACCTCATTTAAACCAAAAATACTTGGTTGTGCAAACTGTCTCTGGTCAGCTGGCACCCTGGTGCAGGCTGGCTTGCTTGTCAGGTGAGAAACCCAGGCAGCAGGTAGGGACTGGCTTGAACCCAGGCTCACCAGCAAGGCAGGATGGGTACAACCAGTTTAAACCACACTGCCCACGCTCGGGCAGGATTTGCTGAATATCTACACCGGTCTCCAGGCAGTGCAGAGCAGACAGAGCCGGCTTTGTACCCTCAGGCCTGAAGGACACTGCCCAGGGACGCATGCATAGCTTGTGCTCCACGTCGTCACCTGCCCCAGGGAAGGTGCCAGCTAGAACAGAAACGACACTGGACTGAAGGAGTCAGCCAGTTGTTTGCTGTATATGTTGCAGTAAGGAGCACTATCAATTTAATGCCAGTTCTAGTAATAAAATGTAAAGATAGGTGTCAGAAAGCATGGGAGAAAAGGCATCGGTGCCTTGAGCTTGTGGTACTTGGGCAGTGACACTTCTTCTATAACCAGCAGTCCTTCAGAGGACAAGTCAGAGCAGCCGCCAAGCTGAGGTGCTCTCAAGTCCTCACCAGGAGAGACTCTCTCCCTCACCTGTAAAGGAAGATTACCCAGCTCTCAGACAGGCTCACGGTCTGCGGTGCTGAAAGCTCTCCAGACTTCCAGGGCTGTAATAAGTTCTAGCATACAGCAAAAACAGGAAGACCAAAGTTTCTCTATGTTCGAGACCCAGAAGGTAAGATGCTATGCCGTCAGAAGGCAGATGTCAGGCTGTTGTGTCTCTCCTAGTTACTGCTGCAAGACCAAGCACCGTGGCATTCTGTTAATTCATTTACTAGCACTGGCCAAAAATAGACCTCCGCTATTTGTAGCGAAGAGTTAAATACTGGATGAGTACTGGATGGTATGAATTATGAGTTAATGTGTTGAAAATGTATAAATTATAGACATGAAATAATTATGCAAATTCTGTTCCTTCAACCGATCATTTGTTTAGTGGAAACACATATGCAGTATCTTTGCAGAGGGACTGCATTGCCGGAAACTGTCCTATTGATGTATAACTTGCAAGTGTTAGAAGAAAACTTCTGTTATAAATGACACGGTCTTCCTTTCAGGAACCTCAAAGCTCTTCCTACTGTTAAATAACTTCTTAAGGTGGTCCTCAGAAATATCACAGAATCGCAGAATGGTTGAGGTTGGCAGGGACCTCTGGAGGTCACCTGTCCCACCTCCATCCAAATATATGGCAAGGGAAGCGTAAGATTCAGGGTTTCCCTTTCCTTCAGTTTCCCACAGCAGTTTTAGTGCTGGTAGCAGTGCATGGCTTAATGCATTCCCACGCTCATCAGCCCAGCCTAAGCTACCCATTGCCACCCTTGCTGTGCTTCTTAGATGGGTCCGGACAATTGCTCATAGGACTACTTCCACTCAGGGAGCTAACCCAATCTAAAAAAAAAAAAAAAAGGAGTTTTTAAATCAGTTTAAAAAATAGTTTACTTTTGCAGATTTTTTTTTAATTACACAATTAGGGACAGCTTATGCCCTCCAGCTACTGCAGGCTTTGTGGTGCAGAGGACCTGTGGTCTCTGCATGATAGACTCCCTGAGTCTTCCCCATCGTAAAAGAGGACAGTGGCCCTTCTCCGAATACACTGCTGAAGCATTGTTTTGCAGGAGGTTGGGTGCAATCCAGCACATCTATCTTTGTTTTTCAAGCTGATCACATACAATCCTCCCTGGGTTTTATGGTTATGCTGGCTGCTTTCTATTCAGACTAAATGAGCAAACAATTAAATATCCCACTGTTCAGTCAGACCTAAAACAATGGTAGTAGCTGCCAAAGGCTAGACTGAATGTAAACACTAACACTGGAAATTAATTAGTTCAGGGATTGTCTGTGCATGTGTCTGCGTTATAGGAAGCAAGAACAGGCAGAATTTCAGCAGAAAGCTGCGCAGACAGGAAACACATTTGTAAGTCAGAAAGAAAAACAGAAAACCCCTTTTTGGACAGAATGCTAGTTAAAGGGCAGGTTTGGAGATATGAAGAAGGGAAATTGGCTCTGTATTATCTTTGTGCTTATGAGAACATTATCTGCCAATAAATATGACCGTATCCAAGAAATAGCTGTCATCATTTTGTCCTATTGACAAGAATGCACAAGTCACTGTAAACGAGTCAAATGCTCATGATAAAAAGAGTGAAATCATGGTATCTGATCTCTACTGTTATCTATCTTGGGTAATTAAATGCTGCCTGTTAATTTTAAATCAGAAACTTTTACACCAACATTGATACCTGAGCTGTAAGTGCTGCTGAACCCATCTATAGCACTGCTGAAGCCTCACAGCACTGATACAGCCCTGGCTTTAGCACAGCCCAATGCACAGATTTATTAATCACTCAGCTGTGCACTGCAGAGACTTTTAAACACTTATTTTGCTGATAGCTGCAGCAGTGAGGAGTCTTTTGCTGATATGTGGGATTTTTAGCTATATTGCTTGCTTGTTGAAATGAAACTGCTGCTGATACAAAAAGCTTTCACACGAAACTGGGATGAGGTAACCTGAAAATAGGACCAGATGTCCTGCCAACACCTGTAACACTTCAGTCATGTGCATATAGCAGCTAATGGGAATTAAAGCGTGGGTAGCGCAGGACTATGCTGGCTGTGAAAGACAGGAGCCATCCCCACCTCCTGAAGGACCTGTGAGGAACCCTCCATCAAGGTCCTGTCTCCTCACCAGGAAGAGCAGCAGCCAGACCGTGGCTTGTTTGATTCAGGAGCAGGTGTGTTAATCATCAAGGCAAGGTATCAAGCCACTCGCAGGTTACTATGTTTTGCTATACTTGTGTGCAAAGTATGCTCGTTAGCAAAGCCTTCAAGTGTCCTTGCCTCTGTCATCCACAGCCATCTTGACCTCATAAAATCACAACCCTCCTTGCAACGATTTCTTTTCTGCAGGGCTAGACTGAGTTTAATTACTAGTTTTAAGCATATTGAGTAATAAGCAGGTTTCAGTGGGTTAAATAGCTACTGGTACTTACTGTTCCTCAGCTTCAAAATGGAACAGCTGCCTGACCATATCCCAGAACAAGTGACCACTCATTATGAATATACAACTTTAACACTACGTAATAAAGGTGGCTGAATTGTTAGTGCTGAAATGTAATGAACACCTGAGGATGTGTTTTCAAGAGGAGTAAATATGCAGTAAATCCTGAAGTAATCCCTGGAATAAGTATTACCATGCAGAGCTTTCATTTTCTCTTTCATATTCCCAAATCTAATTATATTTTGCTAATTTTTCCTCTGTTCTTTTTCCCCATTCCTACTCTGTTTTCTCTCTATCATTCTCCTCATTCCTACTTAAAACTGTTTCCTTGCACATTTCTTTTCAATAAGTAGGAAGGAAATGCTGTAGTCCTTCCTTTACTGCTTTTTCATAGTGAAATCAGAAGAAGAGAATACAGAAGACAAAGAAATAAAGAGACCCACTTCAATTTCTGCTAACTTACTGCATGTCTGAACTTCTCTCTGTAAAGATTTCCAAAGTTCCTGTGTGTTCACACACACTGAGTGTCTCATATTTATGTTTCTATTTGATTTACACACATTTTAATTAATACAAATAATAAAGGAGAGAACTCAGACATGAAGCTACAGAAGTTTACAAGTTGCTTTCAAATGTTTATTACGTTGCTAAAACCTGGATCCTGTAACCAGCTTCACAGATTATTCCTTGCATTCATAATGCCCTACAGACAACAAAACGTGGAAGAACCACCAAAACAGAAGACGTATTATTTGTAGAGAAGATCCTGGTGTTAACATGTGTCTGTGTTCCTGATTTTGGGGAAAAAAAGAAAAAAAAAAGCAATAATATAAGCCTTAATGAGCAGTTTTTCTGAAAATTGAAACAATCTTGCTGATCAAAAATTGTGTCTGAGGAACAGGTCCCACAGTTACTAATTGTTGCATACAATACCCAGCAGTATCAACCATTCAAGTGATTCAATCATGCAATTGCTCAATTTCTCAAAAAAAAAAAAAAAAGTGTAAAGTTAGTCACAAAAATAACTAGCAGTGTCATTTGAGGAAAATGTTATCAAAGCAGCAAACTATAAAATATTAGAGCGTGAAATATCAGTGAAGAAGAGCTTTCCTACTGCCCCTGGCATGGCACAGGAGTTGTGAGGAAGATGTGATACAAGGAAGAAGAAAGTTCTTTACATGATACTTCCCTTCTTCAATTGAAAAAAGAGGATTCTTTTTCCTCTTACCCAACAAAGACGCAATTCAGAAGACCTGGATATTAGTTTGTAGCTTTTGATCCAAAAGATTGTTTTTTTTTCACTTCCATATTACCAAGCAGATGGCCAAGGGAAGTACCTGCTGCTCGTGGCAACCTCACAGTACTTTTGTGTCTCTACACAACATATGCATTTTATCAGTTCCATGCAGGTCATCAGATTTTTCTCTGCCTTTACCAGTTCATAATATGATCAGAATTTTTGGAATAAGTAAACACTCCTCAATCACTTCCAGCTGTAAGAAATTGGTCTCAGAAGGATGTGATCATCTATTCTGAGTTCTTGAGCCCTGAGCAACAAGTTTAATTTGTTACTTGTCACGTTAGCTTGCAAAGCAATCTAGGCTTTTATACAGAATTCCATAATAGGAGGAATTTATATATATTCAAATCGAAACATCTTCAGTCTACCATGCAGTCAAGGAAGGCAATACCTATTTATCATAGTCTCCTGATACTGGTTCAAAAGGCCATTGCATTACGGACAGAAATATAGATATAGTCTGCTTTCCTATCACCACAAGTCAGCAGCGATGACAGGCCCACTGACAGACAATTCAAGCATTCTCTTAAGTCCTCCATCCTCAAGCCAATATTTCACTGCTTCAGCATACCTATTTCATTGGTAGTATGAAATATCCAGAGGTTATTCAGGGATACGTTACAATGGCAAGCCTTTTGTTCAAAAAGTGGTTCCCGCATAGACTGTCTTAAAGCAGCTTTCCCATAGTGTTGGATCAGCACCTCAAGCCTATGCCTTTTCACTGACCTTCGTTCTCCCCAGAGGCAATCAGGGGGACGTAGCCACTCTCATTCCAGTAGCTCCCTGTTAGCGGAGGCGACACCAGTTAACACAGCTTTTCTAGGTGTCTAATCTAACTTGCGCATCGCTTCTGTGCTTTCCAGGAGCCGTGCTGCAGGAGGGTCAGGGTCTTCATATAGAGTTGGTGGTCTTCCAGTAGACAGCCCAGCGTTGACTCAGGGGAGAGCTCCGACAGATATCTTCCCCAGAAAAGAATACTATTGCAAGGTGAAAATTATGACTTCTTTAACTAGACGAGAACTTCAGCCTTGGCCATTCAACATAAATTTGACTTAGTGAGTTTTCCTACATCAAATATCCTGTGTTATGTTCTGATCTTAGAATTTTCTTGGGTTTTATGCAGGTCTATACTTGCAGGTGCTTTAGCAAATTACCCTCCAGTGTGAAACTTCTTTACAGAGTGCCACAACTAAAATGGCAGAGTGCAGGCCAAAGCACTGGGCCACACAGGAAGACTTAAGCAGGAATTAATTTAGGTAGAACAGTATTTGGATCTAATCCCAAATGCAGGAGCTTGGTTGTTTAGTTGTAGCACAGCTGTTCATGTCAATGTGCCAGAAGCAAAAAGCATCAAAGAGGCTGGGAGAGCACAGACAATATGGCCTCAGGGAGTAGCACAAGGAAAAGAAGAAATGTATTTGGAAATAATTTATTTAGTCCTAAGGTAATCAGAAAAATAAGAGTTTGTAACAGTCACAGCACTTAATTTAGCTTCTGAAATACACTCCTGTTTTAAGTCACTTTCTCCTTCTTGACTGCAAAAGTCAAGGGTAAGGACCCCTCATGTGGATAGTATACGTACACACCTCCTCTTGTGTCTTCTCATTGGAAACACAAAAGACAACACCAAACAATTTCCCAATTCACACTGAAGCAACAGCAAGGCCTGCTTGAATACCTCAGCCCAAGGCAATAACAACAATTTTCTTTAAGGCAACAAGATACAAGTGCTCCTTTTCAAATCAAACTATGCTACTGAAAGATAGATTTCACCTGTCATCCTCAAGGGAACTAGCCCTGATTTACACCAATGTAACTGAGGACATCAACACACCAGGGATTAACAGGCTACTTTCATTCAACTGCTTAACAGTAATTGCCCAAATACATTTCTCTTACCCAATGGGAAATACAAGGTAATTCCAGATAGGTTGCTTGTTTTCCACTGGGAGTTGAACAACATCGTGTTTGCCATGGAGTAAAATTGTTCAGATTAGCAGTTGCTGTGCCGTAGCTAACACACAGTAAATTTACAGGATACTGTGCTTACAGGTCTGTAATCTTGAGAGCAGCACCATGCTCAAAGGCCTGATGAAACAATAGGAACAGGTTATTCAACAGCTGAATTTAATTAGAATTCCAATCAGAGTGGAACAAGGGAAATAAACAACTAATAGTCTTATGCTAAGTAATCAGGATAATTAAGCTATCATTTGTATTTATATTTAGAAAATATGTGCAGCTGTGTCAGATGAGAAGGTTATTTTCTCCAGCATATTCTTTCCTACTAGCTATCCTTCTCCATCATGTATTTGCCACACAGCCCAGGAGATGTTGGATGGCTTTCTCCCAGGATTGTAATCTCCATCAGAGTGAACGAAGTCAGCCAGGACATTTTAAATAACAGCACTTTGGTACCTACCCTTTTGACTGCGAGCGATCAGGGACAGGCTGCTAATGGAGGAGTCTTGATTGGGGAGGAGAAGATGGGGAGTCTCTCACCCTCTAGCTAACCTGCAGGTGTGCTTCTCCTCAGAAGTTCCAGGTTTGAAGCCTCACAATAAGAAAGGGGACGTTTTCTAGGGTCATTTTAGGGAGGTCATGTTTCTGAATAGGGAATATTGGAAGTAGCTCTTACCTTTCCCAATCCCCCTTCTTTTCTGCTCTCCTGTTCCCCTTTCTCTGCTCAGTAATGGAATATTCCCTGTATTTGATGAAAAGCTCGACATAAGCTGGCAATGTGCAATTGCAACCCAGAAAGCTGACTGTATCCTGGGCTGCATCAAAAGAAGCATGGCCGGTAGGTCAAGGGAGGTGATTGTCCCCCTCTACTCCGCTCTTGTGAGGCCCCACTTGGAGTCCTGCATCCAGGTCTGGGGTCCCCAGCACAAGAAAGACATGGACCTGTTGGAGTGGGTCCAGAGGAGGGCCATGAAGATGATCAGAGGGCTGGAGCACCCCTGCTGTGAAGAAAGGCTGAGGGAGCTGGGGATGTTCAGCCTGGAGAAGAGAAGGCTCCAGGGAGACCTTATAGTGGCCTTCCAGTACCTGAAGGGGGCCTACAGGAAAGCTGGAGATGGACTCTTAATCAGGGAGTGTAGTGATAGGACAAGGGGTAATGGCTTTAAACTAAAAGAGGGTAGATTTAGATTAGTCATAAGGAAGAAATTCTTCACTATGATGGTGGTGAGGCACTGGAACAGGTTGCCCAGAGAAGCTGTAAATGCCCCATCTCTGGAGGTGTTCAAGGCCAGGTTGGATGGGGCTTCAAGCAACCTGGTCTAGTGGAAGGTGTCCCTGCCCATGGCAGGGGGTTTGGAACTAGGAGATCTTTAAGGTCTCTTCTAACCCAAACCATTCTAAGATTCTATAATTTGTTTTGTAATTGTATCCTTCTGCTGGCGCATGACTGTATTCCTTCTGCCTGTCCTACTAAGCCAGACCCTTTGGTCCCTAGGCTGTCATTCAGGTGGTGGGCTGAGGTTGGGCTGAGGTGAAGGCGAAGAGGTGTGTGCTGGAGCAGCTGCTTGCAGGTGTGGAGGCAGCAGGAAATTTCGTTGTCTTTAGTCTCAGGCCCCAAGGGTTGTAATCACAATCAGAGGCATAATCATATATGGTTCTTGTTTTTAGCTTTCTTCTCCTTCCTCTTGAACCTTCCACCACCTTAGCTGCAAACACATTATTGCTCTCTTTCAAGCTCTCTCCTGTTTTCATCCTCTTGGTTTTGTTGCTTCCCCCCCCGCCCCCCTGCCTTTTTACCTTCTTCTTCCGGACCTGTCGAAAATACATTTCTTCCAGGAGCCGAGTGCCATGGCCACAGCGTAAACAGACCATCCTCTACAGGGAGCCCTGCCAATGGGATCATCTTTTCCTTGAACTAGTTAATTTAAGAAAATCCATATCTTGAAAGATGTTTTTACTATATAGATGGAGATATTGATGGTGGAATCAGGTGGCTTTTTGATGTGACTCTTTTCCTGGTAACAGCAGGAATTACAGAGTAAACAGCAATGCCTGTGCTCAGGGTTCCCAGCTTCTTTCCCTGCCAGGGCGCGGCTGAAAAGTGTCTGTATTTCCTCTTCTCGGGGTCACGTTCTAGTTCCTGTTTTGACTTCGGTTTTTCTAGGCTCTCTGCTCTGCTGTTTTTTCCTGTTTCCCTTCATAAAGCAGCAGCTCTGACATCCTCCACCTGAATGTGCCTTGCCTGTGCCTTTGTGTTGTGGGCCTGTGCCGAGGGTGCTCTACTTTCTGCTGCACCACCCCTTAAAATGCATTTACTCTTTCTTGCTGCGGTTTTAAACACAGGAGAGTTGCAGCTTTAGTACATCAGAATGTAGCGGCATTTCATTACATTTCGAGGGGTTTGGATTTTTGTTTTTACTGCTTGGTAGCTCCAAATCCTCATCTCATGGCAGTTTGCTTGCCTTTTTGATGACAGCGTTAGCAAGAAAACGGGCTTCCATTTTGAGCTTATACATGAACATATAAATATATGAACATAAAATTTTATGTCATATATGGATGTGTGTGTGCATATATGTCTTCCAGGAGCTATATATCTGAGCTCTTGTTGATGTCCTGAGGTTCTGGATGAATAATGCTAAATCACAATAGATAACTTGTCGCTTCTGGCTTGCTAGCAGCTAAATCAGTCTCAGAGAAAAATACAACGTCTCGGGGAGGTGAACTGAGCGGTTTTCATGATGTATGTAGGACCCAGCCGGTTTGACAGCAAAGGCGTAGATGGTGAATTGGAAGTGAATTAAAAAAACTGTAATCTTGGAGTGCTTGGGCTCGCTGACCTTTAACCTTTCTGGCTCAGCTGGTGCGTGGTGGCTCCTTCGTAGGAGTGCCTTGAGGAAGGATGCAATGTTTGTGAAGTCCTGAGTAAAGTTGAGTTGCAAGTTGCTATCTTCACTTCGGTTGCTTTTTACAGGAGCGCTGTTTACTGTAGGTGAAGTAACCAGCAAGGAGGTTATGCATGAAAGAACCTTTGTTGTTGGCTGGAAGAAGAAATACTGACGGGTCTCATTACATTGAGTTACACCAACTGCATACCTAGTAGTAGGTATCAAGTGTCCGAAATAAAATAATTAACCTGAGGCGAACAATGTAAAGCAGTAAGTATCACAGACTAGTGAAAGACTATTTCCAAAGCTTTAAACAACAACATATAGACTGTCCTGACACTGTGACTGGAGCTTGAAGACTCTGACTTTAAAGCAGAATGCTTTGGCAAAATCTGTTGCTAATCATTTGTAGAGTTTTTATTACAATATAGTACATTAAAAAAAAAAAAAAGAAGAAGAAGAAGAAGACTAAAAATGCTATTTGCCTCAAGATTTGTCCAGTTCTGTAACCCATATCCAGGCTGTCTCTGGCTCAAACCATCACAGCACGAAGCCAGAATGGAGCTTTGTCACCCCTGTGGCAACTGGTCCCTGGAGACATCCTGTGACACGGGTGGCTCATGAGGCTTCACTCTTCCCCTGGTGCTCCTGCTCGCTGCTGCGAGGTGGTGAGGTCCCACGTGCCCTGCCGTGCTTGGGGTGAGGGGTACATCTGCAAATCACAAGCCTCCAGGTTCAACTTGCCATCTTGACAATCTGGGTGACTATCTTCCACCTTAGTGCAGTGGTACAAGTATTCAAAATAGTGGTTTCTCTTTTAAACAGGTAAATACGAGAAGACTATTGAAGAAGGAGCAAGAGGGTGGCAGGTCTCCATATGCGGGTGGTGACACGTGTGCTCCCCGGGGCAGCAGGTGGAGGCACCAAGCTCCTGAGGCATGGTGGTGGGACAGGG
This sequence comes from Chauna torquata, assembly GCA_013399475.1. Taxonomy (NCBI): domain Eukaryota; kingdom Metazoa; phylum Chordata; class Aves; order Anseriformes; family Anhimidae; genus Chauna; species Chauna torquata. The sequence goes on along the minus strand of VXAL01000603.1, from coordinate 64,834 downwards.
CAAGGGGGACACGGGTCTGGAGCCAGCTTTTATGCCCTGTTTGACTTTGCAGCTCCTGAAGAGGAGGCAGACGGAGAGCAGAGGTGCCCTGATCTGCCCTGAAAAAGCTCTTAGAAAACTTGAAACTGAGAAATGACACTGTGGTATCCAGCTCTTGCTTCTCTTCATTTTAATACTGTTTTCCCACTGATAATGTCTGCAAGCTAAATATGTTGGTGGTGATAAGAGGGCCATGTAGGAGCTCTTTTAATGCTACCCCATCACTGTAGGATATCCCTGCCTTGACACTTTTGTCCAGACGCTTATTATTTTGTTTTTATGGATCGCGTTTAATTCCCAGGAAATAGCTCAGACAAAAATTAAATATTGTGTAAAGATTTTCTGAAAATGGTTCCTTTACTGAGAACAATGACTGGTAGGAGATTTCCCTGGGAGTGGTGAGATTTATGTCCTGGGGAGAATTCGTGTGCAGCTCACTCCAGAATTGTGAAGCTACTTGAGTAAAAGCATTTGAAGAGCTGGTTACCTAAAGTGCTTGGAAAGTATTTCTTGGGCAGAATGTGCTTTTTTTTGTACTTTCAAAGTAATACCTAGTGTTGCATTTGCTCCTTACTGAAGCAGAATACTCAGAATTCTCTAGAAAAAAGCAACTAATAATTATTATGTGAAAGGCAATGTGTTGGTTGCAGAGACTTGAGACTGGAATTTTGAGAAATAGCTTTGGGCAACTCGGCTCAGGGAGAAATGTGTACGGACAGCCAAGAACAGTGATTGATTTCCCATTTTCCAACCACACTGACACTTATCTGATCAGAGCAGTCATATATAAATATATATTTTTAAATTTTCCTTTGTGGCTTTCCACAGAACTGCTTTCAGTTAACTTTTATGGTAGAACTTCCAGTTTATTCATTTAAGTTGACAGGCATCCTTTTGTTTTTTTGAGAAATTATTTTGAAAGTTTGTGATCTTACAAGGGTAAGGCAACAATTGTGTGTAAAATATGGGTTACTAAACAACATATCTAATTTTTTCTTCCTTGATCTTTCAGAAACAACTCTACAATGATAATAGAAATAATGAAATCAGTCTGGACAATCCAAGAGTTAAGCACATAAGTTTTTGTGATATTTATTTGATGGCAGTTTTGCGTGAATTTAGATCCTAATCCAAACCCAATGAAGTCAACACAAGGACTATCATCATCATCGGATCTTCTCTACTGTCTCTGGAGTGTTGTCTCAGTGGGTCAATGCATTATAAACAGTGAGTAATTGTTCCCTTTTCTTAGCACATTCAAGTACAGCCATAAGACTTAGTAGTCAGAAGCCATCCTACCAACAGATAAGTGAGAGAGTAACAGAAAGTGGAAAAAATTTCCACTCTCAGTATAGCTTTCACAAGGTCAGATGGGTGGAAGCTGTTCTTCTCCACCTGAGCCCAAGGTGAAACTTGAAGAGTGAAATGACTTGTAATTAAAAATACCTCTTACAACACCGACCTCTCTCGCTGTTTGGTGCGCAGCGTTGTGCCGTGAGCTGTTGCACCAGCACAATTGAGGAGGCAGGCAAATGAAGTGCAAATGAAGACTGAGCAGACAGGATGGGCTACACATGAGGTGCAAGCAAATGAAAGAATTAAATCAGTTTTGATTCTGATGGAGTGCCTTGTCAAATCATTCCCTCTGGTAACACTGCAGAGTGCTATCAAATGCGCTGGGATAGTGCATAGAGTGGGGCTGAACTGCTGTGAGTAAAATTTGATTTTTTTTGGAGTGGTGGAGCAGTGCTGGAGCTATTTAAGACTGGATTGTTTTGAGATATCTGGTGGTGTTCGTTCCAGGAGCTGAACTGCCTCCCACTTCAGGCTTTGCGATGTCAGTCAGCTCTACCTTCAACAGGATTTTATTTTTTAGCACCCCCAAAAATTACCACATCTCATGGAGACACGCTTCACTTTAGCTGCACTTTGTCAGAGAGACACCCTAAAGAGCAAGTTCTCATCTGCTCATAGATTAATTGCAGAGAATTTCCCTCCCTTGTCCCCAGGGCATACTGCTAAATAATGGGTTATATATATAGTTATAGACTTAGCATACAACTGTATTCTACATACCAATGGGCATGCAGCTGACCCAGCAGCAGAACCTGCCGAGCAGCGTAGCAGGTTGCGCCCAAGGCACATGCAGGGCCAGTGGCATTGGCAGGCAATCCTGCTGGCCAGCCATACTGCAGCAAGTAGCATCTCTCATTTTAACAGCGTGAGTTTGGCACGCAGAGGCACCACTGAGTCTTCATGGGGACAGTCATTCTTGTGGGCCACATATCATGAGTTTTTATGGAATGATTACTTTTAATGCTTCCTCGCAGGGAAAACTTGAACAGAGAGATGCTGCCCCAATGCATGGTTTGAGACTTCTTACCTTATTTCAAGTCACCTTTTCCTAGTTCATGGGTTGTCTAAACACAGAGAAATTTCATGAGACTTGTGCTTCCATTGAGAGTGTTGTAGAGGGAAGTAATTGAGCTGTTAGAAATATTAAAATCAGTTAAATAAACATACTGCTGGCATAAGCATATGTGCACTCAGTTAAATCAGGAAGGAACTAGATATACCTAATCTACATGTCCAGAGTTGGATTGAGGACTCAGAGTGAAGGAAAGGGGGAAACCAACCCACCCCTCTCTGTACACTGAAGTACTTCAGGTGAAAATTCACCTCAGAAATCCCCTCTCACGATCATTGTATGAAGTACAATGGTTGGACTTGATGATGGTTGGACTTGATCTTAAGGGTCTTTTCCAACCTAAGTGATTCTACGATTCTAAGCAGGCTTTGATCTACAGCCCTTGCGTATGGATGGGATTTAAAAAGTTTCTCACCACACCTCTGGCCCTGATGTAATTTCTATTTCCACGTATTGCAGTAGGAGCAAACTGGACCACTACAAACAGCCCAGCATTCGGTCAGAAGTATTTCCTACTGCAATAATAACCGTGCATATTCCATTGCATGCTCTCCACAAATGTATTAGCAGGCAGAAGGAACCACTATGTATTAAACCGGAGTGGGTGACCACAGCACAAGAGGAAGAACCTCGCCTGGCAGCTTTTGCATCAAATTTACACCTTCTGCCTTCTTTTAAAGATATTTAAAGTTATTTCAAAGTGACAGAGATTGCCTTATTCCCAGTACAGTGTTCCACGGGGTAAGGCAGTTTTTTGGCAGCCAGGAGAAGGATGATTCATTTGTCTAAACCACTCAACCTTGTTATACACTCAGCTGGTAAATAGAATTTGCATCCAGGTCTGTGCTCACAGACTCCTAAAGAAGAAAATATCTCATCGTGTGCGGAAAGGAGGAAAAATTAAATTTGCTAACATTACCGTTTTCACGGCACTTAACATAATCAGCAGCTGGGGCTAGGAGTTGATGTATTTTCATTTTCAGTACTCTGTTTTCTTCTGTTTCTTCCTTTATCTTTTAAGCACAGATGCAAGGAGTTGACTGAATCCTTACTTATTCCTGTCTTGTGAAAGTTTCCTGGTTTGGCAAAAACAATTGTGCGTCAAAAAAAAAAAAAGTCTGCCAGCTCGCATTTGTAAATGCAGGAATTTGCATAAGTAGGTTTATGAACATGTCCACGTTACTGGGATGCTTTAAGATCTTGTCTGGAAATTTGCCTTCAAATACCTTGCAGTAATGGATATTCAGATTCAGTTATTTCAAAGAGCAAATCTACGAGCCATCAGAGATTACTTAAAATGAAACATGTATGTCATTTTTATGGAGCAGCCTCAGTAGGCAACACGGAAAATTTATGCACAGTGAATCAAACCAGAACCGTTTGTGGAGAGTCCTGAGGGTCCACGAGCTCTGGACCCTCAGTGTTTCCGACACGCCACCAGCTGCGGGGCTGCTGCAGGGTGGGAAAGCTCCTCCGTGCTGACTTGATGTCTCAGCGGGGGCTTGCAAAGGAGATCATCACCTCCAGCACCCCAAGGCTGTTTGCTGGCTTGTGCAACTACAATAAAATGATGCCAGTTTTGACAGTGAACGTTCAGGTTTAAACCCCTCCTTCTGCAGAAGGTGGCCAATATTTTCAGGACATTGCCAGGAACAGTTTTGGCCTGGTGTTGGCCCAAGTTCTTTGAGCTGTCCTACAGTTGGTTGAATGAAGAGCTAGATTTCAACAAGAGGTTAGCAGCAGAGATATGGAATTTTTCACTGACTATTTTTATCCTTTTTTTTTTTTTTTTGGATCAGTTCTATTTGCATCTACATTTCTGAAAGAAATATCCTTTCTCTTCTCTCTTAGTCTTCATACTTCACCCACGCTGGCTCTATATGAACAGCTCAGCGTTAAGAAGGAAACCCACAATAACATTTTGTCTCTCGATGATCAATAGCATGTGAAATAAAAGCTCTGTTACTAAAAATAAACAAGGAATTTCTGCTTTCACATTAACTTGACTTTACCTTAGGCATATAAACTATTATTTGGGTTACATAATATTGACAAAAATAATAATAATAACACTGGGCGAGTGAATTGGACCATGCACAGCAATGACAGTAACAAGAGGAGTCACTTGTACTTAAAAAAATCAGACACTAGAACAGGACATAAAACAAATAAAACGCTAAAACTGGGCAAAAACACTAGAACTGGGAACTGAAACTGGACTCCTGCATCAAAGCTGGACACCAAACTCCCTTTCTGGTCAAGGGAGCAAAGTGGAGGCTCGTAGGGAGATGGAGCTCAAGTGTCTCAGGAGGGCCTTGCCCTGTGGATGTGCAGCTGTGGCTGGTGAGACTAGAAGTCCAGCCTTGAGATCTTACGGTCTAGCAGCCTTGCACTGGAAGGGGAAGGTGAGCATAGAGATGAGACACTCGCCTCTATCCTTCTGCCCGTGAAGGGAATACGTGTGTGATTGCAGACCTCCTGAACTGTGCAGTCTTGCGGTGTGTGACTCACTTGGGACTGGGTTTTTCACTTGAGCTGACTGTGGTTGTTCACCACTTGCAAACAGTCTTAGAGCACAGACAGGATCACAGCTCTGTCTCAGAGTTTATAATGGAAATAAGGATTAATGAAATTTAGTGGATTACTTTTGTTGAAGTTCAGTCAGTCTGTTTTTTGTGTTTGATTGTATTTCTTTGGGGAACCGTGGGAAGAGCAGGGTAGGCACTAGAAGATCCGTGGCGTGAAGGTTTGGCCTGGTTTCATACTCTAGCTGTTGGACTGCTGTTCTGCTGCTGCTCACCAGTGTTCCCCGTGCCCCAGCTCTACTGCAGCAGGAACCTGCCTCCTCCCCAGCCCTGCCAAAGAGGGCACATCACGGGGCTGCCAGTGGAGCTCCTGGTGCCACCTCCAGCCCTCCTCGTCCCGTGACAGGTGCTTTGACCGCTGGGCTGCCAGGGTTCAAAGCACTGAGAGGGCTCAAATTTCAGACTGGTATTTTGGAGTAGCCACCCTGGCCAGAGCTTGTGTCCTGCAGATTCTCTTCTTCCTCTTGCCCTTGCGGGGAATGGGGAACAGGAGGTTCCATTTGAATATCAGGAAGCACTTTACTGTGCAGGTGATGGAGCACTGGCACAGGTTGCCCAGAGGCTGTGGATTCTCCCTCCTTGGAGATCTTCAAAAGCCGCCTGGACATGGTCCTGGGCACCCTGCTCTGGGTGTCCCTGCTTGAGCAGGGGATTGGACCAGATGACCTCCAGAGGACCTTTCCAGCACCATCATTCCGTAATTCTGTGATTCTGAGCTGTGGCAGCCACCTGACATGTTGCTGCTCATTTCAGTGAAGTCAAGCTTTGTGATACCTGAAGAAAGCCACCTGAATTTGGCTTCAGTGCCTTTACAAATCTAAGCCAAACTTTTTTTTTTCCCTTAATATTATGGACCCTTTCCCAGGCAGACTGGGCAGAACAGCAAGAGATCAACTTTGCTGGAACTTCCTTTACTAAATAAAATTGAAAACAGATGATTTCCAGGTCTGCCCTTGTACCGGACAGCACTCGGTAGCACTTGGCAATGCAGCCATGCACGTTGAGGTGCCTGTACATAAAACTACGGGAAGGAAAAGGTCTGAGATTGCTCAGTCCCTGCTTGAATGTTAGGTGGCATCTTCCCTCTGGTCATTCTCCAGTATCAAGTGTTGGTTGTCATGTTGGCCGATTCCAGGCTCGATGAGCTTCTTGTCCAAACCAGCTTTATCCATAATTAACACAGCGTATGGGGCTGTGCTGTGTATCCACTAAAATATCATGAAGCAGGGAGGCCTTACCTTTGCCAGAGTGGAGTAACACAGCGCGTATGGTAGGCGAGTGGAAAACACACTAACTTGATGTGAGCCCCGCTCTAGACGTTCCCACGAGATTGCCTCCCGCCTCCGCGAGGATTTGACAGGGGTGACTTGTGCTGTGATTCACCCCATCGATCTTGTGTTCCTCCTCATCCTGTGTTTGTACAGCTGATGCTTTTCCCCAAGCATCAGGCTTTTTGCACTTATCCTTCTTGAATTGCACTGCCAGTTTGAGATCACTTTCCAGATTTTAGATCATTGTGAATTCTGCTCCTGCCTTTAGACACTTGCAGTCCTTCCTGGGTTGATGTTTTATGCATACCCACTTTCGTAATATGAGTCATTAGTAAAAATATCAAGCAGCCCCCGTTCACAGCAGCAGGCAGCAACTCATTCTGTACTTTTTTCCTAGACACTCAAAGAATACTGTTCATTCTTTGTAGTTCTCAGACAAGATCTCATTACAGCAGCTCATTTAAGAGTGCATTTCCCCAGCTTGCTCATGAGAATCTTTTGCAACCGTCTTACTTATGCTGATAAGTCATACGGTACGGTGCTTGCCCACTTGCTTGTTAGCTTGTCAAATAAGGAAACTGGGTTGGTTCCACATGATTTATTCCTGGTAAACAAGTTAGCTGCTTTTTATCATCTTAGTTTTCTGTGGGTTTGCAGATGGCCGTGATTATTTGTTGAGTACTGTTGAGTGCTGTTGAGTTGCAAGCTAACCCTAGGCTTTTTAGGATATTTACCCTTTTTCAGTCTTCTGGGAACTCACCCCTCCTCCATGAACCTCAGATGCAGCCACTAATGGTTCTGAGTGCTTTAGCCAGATCCCAAAGTACTCCAAAGTGAATTTCCTCAGGTCCACCTGCTAATAGCATAGTTATTAGGTGAAGGCTTACTCTCTGGCAGCAGCACCTCTCAGGTAATCAAACCAAATGGATTCTGATTCTAAAATATTACTTAAAATAACCATATACTGATTATATTAATTAGATATCACAACTTAGAGCACTGTTTCAGACTTTGTATGTTCAAAGCATCTGAGACATTGGCATAACTCCCTTTCAACATTATCTAATACAGCACAGACATTTTCAGCAAGGTTGATGGTCTAAGTGATTCAGTTATTTCCTTGTTCTCACTGTGCAAGCATATTGATGCTTTTCCTGCTCCTTTTATTAGGAGCCAGTGACAAACAAGGCAGAAAAAACATTCTATTGCTCCCCTTTGACTTTTCAGAAGCACTAACAGGTTGCCAGGGTGACCTGTCAAACTTTGCGTCTTGCTCATTTGCATGGAAAACCATTGGGGCAGGATATTATGTTTAGCTCGTTTGTACGTGCCGAGCACAATAGGGACATCCTTGGGGCCTCTAGGAGCAATTGCAACAGGAGTAGTAAACATCCATTCATTAAGGACTGATATCATCCCTGGCTTTAGGACGCTTAACAAGCTACTTATGCAGCTGGAGTAAGGGAAGAACGCTGAGTCAGTTGCAGATGGATGTGGAGCTGGATGACTTAAGATCTTGGCAAGTTTGGATTTGTTCTCAGGAGGAGAGGACCTCAGGCACCCAGGAGGCCATCACTTCTATTCAAGAGATTTTTTTAAAGACTGAGACCATTATTTTAACTGCTGCATCTCTGCCTATGGCAGCAGCTCATATCCTCTCCAGCAAAGGCCAAGGCCCTTTGGTGGCTCTGCCCGATGGAAACGGCCGCCATGGGCAGAGCAGAGGCGTGAGGGCAAGGAAAGGCTGCTGCCTGCCTGGCTTGGGAGAGGCGCGGAAACAGCCGCCGGACGCCCTCATCAGACAGACACGTAGAGCTTGCGCGCTCTTCTCCACGTACCCTCCCTGTTTCTCTTTCTTGCGGCAATGTGGTTGATTTCGGGTTCTTGGCACCACCTCAGCTCACATAGCACAAAGCACACACAGCACTTTATTTACAGTGCAGCATGGATCTGCCGATAATTCACCCTCAGCGATATTACACAATTACTTATAGATGCCTGCGCTGAAAGTAAATGAAAATTATTATTTATGGAGAACTTCTCAGCAGTTCCTGGGATTAAAGAATACAATAACCAGCAACATTTTATGCCAAACATTGTGTTAACAGAAAGAATACTATCATATAGATATTGACAAAAGAATATTTCATTTAAAAGGCTGTTAGACTATGAGTATATGCAGTCTAGCTTTAAAGGAACCAAGAAAATCAAGGTGAAGCACAACTCACTTTTTAATCAAATCTCAGGGGTGACATGAAGCTCAGTGATGCAGGATGTCCTGGGGTCGGGGGGGGGTCAGTGTTGAAGTGTGTAAGATCATTTGTTGTGCTGCTTCACACCCTGTTTTGCGTGCATTGCACTGTGCCAAGGGTGCTGGGCATCTCAGGGTGATGACCATTATTTCTGCCTGAAGAGGACTGTGGCATCGCTGACTTGGGAAAAATGAGTGCCAAGAGCCATGGGTTTTGTTTGCCGCAGCAGTGAGTTCAGCTTGGTCTTTGCTGTTGGGAGATTTGACACTTATTTAAGCGGACGCTCTGACAACTGCCTTGCTTTATAACGCCGTGCTCGAGAAGCCCTCAGCCAGTCCGCCCTGGCTGTGTATGGTTACTGGTGCAGCAAGGAGCATCCCCCACCCAGGCATACGTGGTGCTGCTGCAGCACGGGGGCTTGTTCTGCTTCGGCCCGTGCCTCGTGCCCTGGGCCCAGCAGAAGGCGGTGATGGCCACCGGGTTTCACCCAGGACTTCAGTCCCCCTGCAGCCTCCAACCTCTTGGCAGCAGCAGTGCCTCTGCTTCAGGTGAGGAGGGAGGTGAGCTGAGTGCCACGACCTCACTGCTGATGAGGGCTCTTTCCCTGCAACTCACACTAAAAAACTGATTGTTTAGGGAAAAAATCTGTGCTCCTTCTAGCTTCTGCAAGAGAAAGGAAGGACGGCAGCATGAGGACTCTGCATTAGCACCATTACTTCTGCTTCACTGCACTCCGCTGTAGCCAGCTGCTTTTTTTGGGCAGCCCAAGCTTGTTCTCAGCTTCAGTGCACAAGGGCTTTGGTGAGAGCCCAGCAGCCTGGCCACGGGGAGCTGCAGGAGGCAGATCGTGATGGTGAGTCAGGCAGCACTGCCAGCCCTGCCTGGAGGAGGAGGGCAGCTGAAGGGAGCATTCCATCACTCCCATGCGTCCTCCGCTTACTTCTGTCCAGCTGCAGCTTCTGCACGTAATGAGGAAACAGCCCAAGGTTAGTCTTCATCAGCATGTTGGTGGCATAGGCAGTGAGAAGACAGCCAGCTCAGTGCCATTTCCATCACCTCCGCCAGGTCCTGTGCGTCAGCTGCCGGTCTGGTTCCCACAAAGGGGAGGTGGAAGGCAATAGTTGATAAGGTCATGGATGTGTTTTGTGGTGGGTCCTTCAGCACTCTTGTGGTTTTCTGCACATCTGGAAGCTGGAAGTTGCCACAAAGGGCATCCTGCTGCTTTTGGAGGGCAGACACATGCCAAACACCTCTCTAGTGATGCTCAGTTGTAGTGCAATAACAGCACACGTGGTGGCAAGAGCTTCAGCTCCCAAGGAAATACTAGATGTCCCCTGTGGGCATCTATGTCCCATGCTGAGGACAGGGCCTGTGCATCTTCATCGCAGGCTTTCTTAATGCTAGTCAGCTGCCTTACTGTGAGTATGCATTTACGTCTCCAGTGTAAGCGTAATCTTATCCAGTGCTGCTTCAGGATCTCTGAACTTTCCAAGTGCCTCAGGTCACTGCCCAGACTCCGGTTTCTTGGACACTGCAATTGAGCTGCTCCCTCTGCAAGCTATCCAGAGGCAATCATGCCTCTGAATTTGCTAACTGATTATCTCAGTATCTGTCTTCAATGGGGAACTGCTCTTATTGGAGTAGGATGTTTTTGCACAGATAAGGACGATTTGTCTCACCTCCCTTGGGCTTTCTAAAGGCGAGGTGCCCAGTCCAAGTGAATTCTCCACACACCTTCTGCAGTCAGTAAGAAGGAGCGAGGCTCATGTTCAGCGATGGAACTGGCCCTCCTCTTCTGGGCACCTCCAAAGGGGGTGAGTTGCTCTCTGGAGGTGCTGATTTTTGGCACTGGCTATAGAGAGAACCTATGGAAATAGCTTAGGCTGCATATTTAATATGCAACATCTGAGGTTTAGTGAGATAGAGGTGTAGCTGCATCCTACTTCAGCATCAATATCCTTGAGCAAACTCTGGGCTTTTTAATGTGTTACACACGGAAGAAATAATTTTGCTTTAGTGTGGGAAAGCAGCTATGAAGTGGAAGTCAGACTGCGTGATTTAAAAAACAATCAAACAAACAAATAAACACAAAAAACCCCAAACCTGTTTGTGACCCAGTATAAGATGGTCGGTTTACATTCATCTTCCCGTCTTTTTGGCACAAACTTGTACTGAGGCAGCTGCAGAGTTAAACCACAGCTAAAACTACACAGCTTGAATGAGTCCCCAGCTTCGCTATGCAAGAGCATTGGCTCATTGAAGCCACCTCTGGCTCTGACGGATCCTGGGTTCTGTGTAGCCTGTGAGGTCAGATTTGCACCTCCTCTCATCTGGTTGGTGGGATGTTTGTTCTGCTTCTCTTGCTCTTTGCTGAATTATGCCCATCCTTTCATTGTACGCTGTTCAGCAAGATGGGGTCAGCTGAGGCCTCGGTGCCTTTCTGCTTGGCAAGGAAAAGACAAGAGATGCAGGGACACGAAAACGAAGAGCAGAACTCTTCTTTATTGAAAAACTGACAACAAAGAGGAAAAGAACATTGCAGGTGTCGTTTCATGGCCAACACTGCCAGTGTTTCTGCAGGTTCTCCACTTGGTACAAACATTATCAAATTAACAGTCTAATTCCAGCAGGGGATGAAACGTTACAAATAACCCCTTAGGTGAACTCCAGGGCTAATGAACAGGATGTAACCAGCAAGCAGACGAAAAGGGGACTCCGAGTTACCTGATGAAAGAAATCTTCCCAGAGCTGTGCAACTGATAAAGACCGAGACCCAGAGGGAGATTGCATTGTACTCAGGGACTAGGCAGGGATGGAGCAACAGCATCCCTCCTTACACCTTGTCGTCGTTCACCTCCTTCTGCAGCCCGAGGGCCAGAAGCCTGCCCTTGCCCCTACAAGAGTGCTGCTTCCTGCTGTCCCTTACGTGCACGGACAGAGACACACAGAGGGTAGCTCACACCTCCGCATGCTTCAGTAGTACGGAGAAGCCAGGGAGCAGGCGACAGCAGATGGTGCAGAGATGTGGAGTCATGCTGGGCTAAGCCCTGCTGGTCCCACGGCTCCTCGTGCCGGTGGCAGCCCCTCCGGTCCCCGCGGGAGCGCGCGTGCTGGGTGTCACCAGAAGGGCTGTGTCTGCCTGGGAGCCCTGTGGTGGCACCAGAGCCCTTGGGTGCTGCTTCAGTTCAGTGCCACTAGAACATCTCTGAGCCTTCAGCAAGGCTCCCCGATGCCGGCAACCCTGGGAGTTAGGGTAAAGCCAAGGTTTCTGCGCTGTCCCTCCACCCTTTCTTTCCCCATCTACAGTGAGAGTCTACCATGGTGCAGCTGGGAGCAGAGCACAGTCCTATGCACTTTTATTTTTTTCTTAGGGCAAAGCTTGCTTTTTAAAAAGAATTATGGCTCAGTTATGACAGGAAAGCCACACGTTGCTTGAGTTATTCCTAGCCAGTGATGATTCTGTTCAAGCTTTTATGTATTTTGGCTTTATGTGCCACCATCCCTTTTGGGCTGATAGTTTCAAGTTCCTGTAATTCATTACTGAAGAACACACAGTGAAGGACAAAACAATTTGTTATTTGCTATTTTTTTTAAAGATTCAAAATATTCACCAGCAGCAGGGTCACTGTCCATTGGTATTTCTCCTTTACTCTGGTTTAAATCACAGCAACAAGACACGACTCCCTTCCCCCGTCAGGAAAATTACGGAGAAATAAATTAACCCCCAAACACGAAGTACTTCCATGTGTAAGGAAACCATCCATGTTCCTTCAGCTCATCTTAAAGTCCCGTCAGGCAGCTGCCAGGTCACAAGGTGGAAGTGGCTTCCAGAAGCCACTTTGCTGTCCAGCAAAAGCCAGTCTTTGCTGTCCACAGAGGGAGCTAATGGGACTCGACTTTTCCACTCAACTCATGCTAGTTGAGACGAATCTCACAACTCACTCACAATTTCTGAACGGAAACACACTGAAGCAGCTACTGGGATTTAATCCAAACCTTCACCCAGTTTAACATCAGACATCTCCTTCAACCACACAGCCTCAAATTTTACTCTTGCAGGATGGATTTCATCAGTGGGGCGCTGTGGATTATACAAAGTTACTACAAGCTTTGGAAAAGGTGTGGGTTACTGTTTTCAAAGCACTTTGTCCTCTTAAAATGATCACTCACAGAAATGCTGCTATGGAGGTGGAGAAATATCTCTTTCTGGGCCTCTTTGACTACTTTTATACTTATAAACACTCACTACAAAGACAGGGGAACTCTGATTAAAAGTCAGTGCCATACTGTAGCTCATGATTACATGCTTAGTTAAAACTTGAAGTGAACTTAGCTCCAGGAACCATATTAATCTACCATTTGATTAAACTACCTTTCAGCTACCTTATTAAATTGCTGTCTTTGTAGAACAGTAACAAGAAAGTCATATGAAAGATGAGACAGATCCAGGGGATTATTTTATGTTGTCATTGACTACTCATAACTAAGGGGAAAAGGCAATGATAAGCATTAGTATCTTCTGTTTGTTTGTTTTTTTGATCATTGATTGGAGGTTTAATCAGCAATTGAAAAAGTGATGTGGACAGGATGTGAAAAGAATGCTTGCATTTTCATTGGTGGTATCAATATTACCATCACAGCAGCACCCAAAACCTCAGCTGAGGTCAGACTTCCATGTATCTGGCACGAGCAAAAACGCAGGGTATAAAATGAAGGGTTTTCCAGCAAGGTACCGCTTCCTAACCTGTGCCATGTCCCTGCTGGCACAAGGATTGCACAGCCAGAACAACCCTGAGCCACGCAGCAGCTCCGGTGAGGGCCAGGGCAGATGCTTCTTAAACTAGGAGCATGATAGCTGTTCTGCCTAACACGAAACTTCAGGGCAGCTGAAGGACAGAAAGTAGCCCATCCCAGTTATTTGGTTCTTCAGACTGTGGCACATCTACTGTATAAACAGATGTGTACATAATTTAGGGACAGAAGAAATCTTGTTTTGGTTTTATTCTTTCTCTGATGTGCAAATTAAAGACTCAGAATCACAGTCACATTACCACTGCCTAATAAGTGACCAAGTGTCTGCTGAGTAGTAACTACTCAAGTTCTCGGTCTGTGGCATATCTGGAAATGCACAGTCTGCTGCTCTATAACCTCCAGCTTTATAGAGCAATAGTGCTTTAGAGTGGGAATTTTGATGCAGAAACATAATTTCTGGAAGATCTGTGAAAAGATATCAGAGATGTTGCATTCAGTTTATACTTCAGGTCTTAGTAAATGAGTGTTATCTTCAGTAATTGTCCTGGGCTGTCCATTCCGATATGAAGAAGACAGAAATTCTGCTTTGGACAACTGAGCATACATATGTGAAAGTTTTTCATAAAACATGCCATTTCAATTGAATTTAGTGGACTTTATTTAGCACAATATGTCAAGCTTGAATGCTCCCTGATATACACTAGCAATGCCATTTCTCTGAAACAACTCTCCAGTCTACCCTACATCGATTTGAAGAGAATACCAAAGATGTTTGATTTTCTGATTATTTAATACTTCTATTCCACTTGACTTTAGGAGACGGACTCAGGCATACAAACCAAGCAGTTATGAAATCTCCTGGGATTCCTCCTCAAAGAATAAAATAATTAGCTTGATGTATCGAGACATAATTCAAACTAGAGAAATGACTGCTGAAAGAAATGGATTTCTTCAGTTAAAATTGTTTGGCATCAGGAGATATAAACTTATATTTGCCTGATTTTCAAGGGAAAACCAGTAAAACAAATTTTATGAAATGGCTTTTAAAGTGTATCTGTGAAGAAGGTCTAATATTTACTTGCTTAAGCTCTACTTCTGTTTAAATGTTTTTACAAGCTAGCAAAGGTAAAAAGTATTTCCTGGAGCATAATTCCACAAACATAACAACTTATGTGCCAAATGAAATCCATCACTGGTGTTTCTTAAAAGCTTTGCAAAACTAAGTAAGCAGCATTAGCCTCCCCAAGCTCACCAGGCTCCCAACTTTCATCAGCATTCAATTTTTGATGACTTGCCAACATTTTTGAAGTAAAATCCATATAAACAAAAGTACAAATATGTTTAAAATGTAAATGCTTTTGGGGGGAGATCAAGGAAGAGATTAAATACCTCCGTTTGGCAAAGGATATAAAGATGTTCCTTAAACACTCCTTTGAATTCAATAAGACATAAACATGTGCTTGAAGTTTGGCATGCTCAGAGCTTGAAAGACTAAATTTGCAGGCAGGTTTGGGAATTGCAACATGGAGCAGTATCCTGCCCAGCTTTTAGGAGCCATACTTCTTACTGGAGTCTGGAGGCTGAAATTAGTTATCCATAAACATGTCAAACTCAGGTCAGGTCCGAGAACAGAAGACAACGTTCTGGCTGTGGGGAGGGAAAGGGGGTGAATAAGCTTAGTGAATAGGTAACTAGGAGGGAAAAGTCTTTAGTTTGTCCTAAATCCGAATTTAGGCCCCTTCCTGTAGTGGATGCATAGCTCTGACAGGTTCATATCATGAGTCTCCTGTAGGACCATGCCAGTCCTGTCAAGGAAAACACCACAAGAGGAAGGTACAGTGCCACTGGCTCATTTGTAAGAATCATGCAGGTTCAATTTCTTCCTCTGCCAAACAGTGTTTGTTCTAACAAACGGGAACAGGGGATATTACCTTCTAGCCATGTTTTGGGCAGACCCCAGTCTACCTTCCAGCCACAAGGACGATGAGAAGATGACCATGTCATTGTGTGCCCGCACAAGATTTCAATGTCGCTGCTCAGCATGCTCCAGTGTTACCTGGCTGTGGGGAAACCTGAAAGCAGATCTTCCAGAGCCTCAGCAGCAAAAGGGATGGGCAAGAGGATGTCCATCACATACACTGTGATCTGGCAGCTGTGGTTTAGAAAAATCTAAATTTTGGATTTAGATTTTTACAGCAGCAGATAGATTAGCTACAGATGACTACACCTTCTGCTGGATGGAGTCCTAACTTTTCACCCAAAGAAGATTTTCAGTCCAGACCCAAATCACCATCAGCAAGTTTAAATGTATCCATTCTGTAATTAATTTCCATTACACCTTCCTGCTGCTTCACTGTATGTTCCTGAGGCTCATAAGTCCCATACCTTTGCTGAGTTCTCCATGCTCCAATTTGCCTACGGCCTGTGTTGTCCTTCTGTTTGCCATTTTCATTGGTCACATATAAAACTTCCAAAACTATTCAAAGCAATTCTCATGGAAAAAAATACATGGTCCTCAAGAGCTCCATTTCCATGATACAGTAAAATGAGAATGTGTCACCAGTCAAGTTATCTTTTATTTTATTTTGTTCTAGCATATCTTCTGAAAATTATATTATTATACTTAAAAATTGCATCGTGTTATTATACTTAGCTTTTATCTAACAGAAGAGTTCATATTAGCATAGTAATGGAACAGATAACAGCTACTGATTTTGCATTCAGCCTGCATGGGGACAGGAAAGTAGCTGACAAACACACAGCTCACCAAGATCATATGCATTGATTAGAAAGTCATAAAGATTACATATGGGGGGGAGGGAGGTGTCACACTATATATCTTCAGTCGATGTCATTAAATACTTTCCAGATATATCACCTATTTTTGTCAAAAGAATCATGTATTTTTTATTTTTTTTTAATTTCTTGTAGGTGAAGGCAGAAGATGGAATATTCCGTTACGTGATTTTAATTTTAAATATAAACAGAAGGCTACACAAAATGGAGATAACTTGTGACTTGCTAAATTGTAAAAGAATGACCTTGTAAACAGTGATTTTCTAATCTTCTTCAATTTAACCACAGTTGTGGGGGGAAGAGAGACATTTCTTGGAGGGGGGTGAGAATGGGAAAGAAGGGCCAGAATGATTTTAAAAGGCACTGGTTTGTAACATTGAGCTGAACAATCTGAAGACTTCAAAACATTCAGCTGTGTAGGATGCCCCTTAGTGGTTGAATATAAATACTTTTGACAGAAGAAAGAATTTTAAACATTGGAAAAAAAAATTTGCATTTATTAACGAAGAACAAAGATTTCAAACAGTAACATATGCATAGAAGAACCTACAAAGCCATGTTTACATAAAGCATCAGAAACAGCTGGAAAAATGCTAACCAATTGTAACAGAACATTCCTCAATAAGCGATTACATTGAGTGAGAAGAACAAGAAAAGGAGGGAAGAAACGTCATCCTCTATTTTTATTTTAATCAGAATGTATATTTTGGGATGAGGAATTTCTGCAGAGAAATATGATTAGATGTTGAACTCTACAACAAACCTAACCCAAAATTTTTACTGATCTACTAGAGTAGAGAGTTTCTATATGGGATTAGAAAGTTATCTGGTCTGGTGTTATGGTTCCTTTCCAATAATGTACTGATGGTGTAGCTTCCAGCCATCTCTGCTCTTACACAAGGATATCAGCATGTGTTGCAATGCACAAACATTTCTACACAAGAGGCATCAAAAACATTTAAGATTCATTAGTAAAGGTTAGAGTGCACAAATTCTGTAATCCACATAAATGTGTACCTCTAGTTATATATAACAGTAAAAATAGTCTATGAGAAGTGCTTTTTATCTGGTTTAACGCTTGTCATGAGGAATATATTGCTTCCAATTTTCCTTTTCAAAACCAGTCTTTGTATAGCAGTCAACCTGCAAAAGCTGTAGCAAGGTGATGCTAACTAAGCACAGCATCCTCATCAGGCTGTTTACACCTACTCTGATTCTAACTGCATTTTATACATTTAGATGTATAAAATGTATACACTGGATAACAAAGGAAATCCATGGTATTTACAGACAATTCTTGGAAATCCAATGCCTCCGTTAGTCATTATTCTTTTTTTCTTTCTTGAATAAATCTTTATTATTCCATTTTTTTAACTCTGCATGTAGAAATCAAGGCTGCGAAGTGTCTCATTACCTCCACATTGGTAACGGAGACAGAAAAGCTACTCATCAGCACTACTGACATAAGCATTTATTTCTTGGGCCACATCCCAACACAGCTTAGAGGGTCACGGGTGGTCTCTTCTGTTGAGCCAGCTGGTGTGTGCTGTAGCTGGAAAGACTGATCCCAAACATGCCCAGGAGCAAGGCTGTCCGTTGTAGCAATATGTCCGATGAGTTGATAACTATTTTTCCTGCAGCTTGAGTCTATGGGGAAAACAGGGCAAGTTACACACTGATTCTGCTGAGCGCAACACAAAAGCAGGTCTTTGGAACCTACGAAACATTTTTTTTTCTTCTTCGTGTCATTTAATATAGTATGACTCTGCCTTCTGCTGAAGAGTATTTGGCACAAACTGTTACATATTTTGGAAGGATCCTCTTTTTATCACTTTGTAAAACAAAGGACACATTTCTGGTCTGATTTTTCTTTCACTTACAACTCAGTGATTTCAGTGACTTTAATGGGGTTCCCTCTGGCTACTTGGCTGAGGGGGAGCCGCAACAAGCTTAGAGACTTAGGAATGAAGGAGAAGGGACTTTCTTGTTCTGTGGAATACAAAGGTCTCTTCCTTCCCACAGATTAGCTCCTAGTACAGTGATGCTCCCTTAAATGTTAGTTATTAATTCAGGAAAGCAAGGCTAAAAGGGATCAGTAACATCTTTTATTAGCTCCACAGGTAGCACTAGACAAAGCAGGCAAGCCTTAACACAGGCTCTTCATCAAGTCTGACAAAGCAGCAGGACATGCCAATCAAAGTAAAGATAAAAATTATTTACTGATTATCTGAATAAGAAAAGAAATTAATTTACTGTTGCTTGCCTAATACAAGTGATACACTGACCAAGAAGCAGAAACACAGCTGCATAGCTGTGTTTTCCTATAGAGCAAAACACAAATTCTTACACATATTGACACTGAATTAAAACACACTGTGCACCTTTTTAGTTGTGGCATTTCTTATACGAAATGATAACCAAGCCTTACACAAAGATTTCATTCTTTAAGCTTTCCCTTGCACTTAATGGATGGAAAGTATGGCACCACTGAAATGACTGACAAAGCTCCCATTCCAAGGAGCCTGATTTTCACTTCCTGATTCTATGATGTTTTCTGTGTGAGCTTAAATACTCAGAGCTCAGTGCTCTGACCTTAATAAACGTAGCTACAGTGTGGATACTTCAGCAGGAGAGTAAATGAAGACAAAAGAAATTCCAAATAATATTGCTATGTAACATGATATCAAAAGATATGCAGGGAGGCATGGAAGAAATCCATTGCTAGGACTGAAACACAGCATCCTTAGCTCAGTCTTATCACCTCTCAACCACTATAGGCTGAGTTTGCAGATCACACTGCTAACAGCTCTGAGATTCTCCAACAAAAGCAGATGCATTCTGTAAATATCAAAATACGGAGTACAATAAGGAAGATGCCCTACTTTGTAATATCTTTTCTTTGGGTGTTTTATTCTCAATTATTTAGCTGATTTAAAATATTTACTATGCATGCCTTTATTTTTTCTTCATATAATAATCAATACTCTGGTCCCTCAGTGTGCCAGAGGTCAATACTGTTTGAAGTTTTTTTTATCATCCTTATGTCCTTAGACATAAGGAAGAAATTCTTCACTATGAGGGTGGTGAGGCACTGGAACAGGTTGCCCACAGAAGTTGTAGATGCCCCATCCCTGGAGGTGTTCAAGACCAGGCTGGATGGGGCTTTGGGCAACCTGATCTTGTGGAAGGTGTCCCTGCCCATGGCAGGGGCTTGGAACAAGATAGTCTTTAAGGTCCCTTCTAACCCAAGCCATTCTATGATTCTGTGATCATAATCCTAGAAGTTGGTTGAAGTGTTTCACTGACAACTCATCCTAGTTGCTTTGGAACCCCATCGTTCTCATTCCCATTAAAGTTTCCCTACTCTCGCAAATACAAAAAGCCACTGCAATCTAAAATGACAGAGAAGTAGTTTCTGTTTAAGCACTGCAGAAATACAAACTTCTTCCAAGTATTCTGCATTTGGTATTCCAGCATGCTACCAATTATCAAGAATTATCATAATTCATTTACCTTTCAGCAGAGGCTTAATTAAGACTTCTTTGAATTGTTATGAATGTTAACCCACCAGAAGCCAGGGTTCCCTTGGGCTGGTCAGACAATAATTCGAAACAAAATCAGTCTGAGCAAGAAAAATACTGGTATTTGAAAGATCTAATTAAAAGGAGAAAAAAAGTCAGAATTTTCATACCTGCAACAACCTTATATACCCAGGTGTCATTCTCCGTAGAGGAATAACCATTATTTCTAAGTCTTCGTAGAACTTCAGTCCCTGCAATTTTAGAACACAGAAAACATTACTAATTCCCAGGGATTTTTTACATGCTGACCTCTAAATGAAGCAGAAGATTAAATCTAATATGCTTTGTTACAGTGCCAAAGCACTCCAAGAAGCAACATATGCAAACGTTTTTTCCTCACCTGGTACTCTCTTCCTCGTAAACCCCTAACATGCTAACATCCCACTAGAATATAAAGGCCAGTTCAGTTGCATAACCTGTCACATGTGATCTGTCTGCAAGGCTTAGGTGTTGGCAGAGGCCACAAGTGTCTTGCCTGGGGCTAGGTATGTCTGCAATATTGGAAAACTCTCTGGGAATGTCTGAAGCTCATTAAGAAAGCAAAGCAACTGCTGACCTCCTTAAGAACAAAAGGGCCTAAGCCTGTTTTATAGATAGCACTGGATGTCAAAAAAGAGGTCATTACAGCATTTTGTATCATAGAGTAACAATGCAAATAGGATTGGATTGCTTTTATGTGACTTAGAGCATGTATTTATATCCACAGGACAACCTGACTGGGTAGGAAGCTTAATTCAGCCATGACCCAAGTTGAAAGGATGTGCTAATTTAATAGGGTTATTTAGAGGCACCTTTAGAAATAAGTTCTTTCTTTTCTGATAGCGCTGATAGCGCTCTCTTCTACTCAGTATTATGCATGTTTTGCCCCCTTTTTCTACTGCTGAAACTTTACCACTAGAAAATACCTAATCTAATATTTGTTATAACTACTACTACTACTTTCTCTTAGGTGTGACTTCTCTTCACTGTAGTGAGCTTGGATTCAGTTCTCCTCCTGGGGTTATATAGTACACACTGTGAAAAGTATGGTAGTAAATCTGATCTACAAAATCAATTTCTCTTTCTTTAAGGAGTGTCTATGGATAAACTGTGCCAAGCAAGCTCCTTTTCCCCATTATCAATATATGCAACCTTGAGTAAGGATAGCAAGGCGCAATTTAGCTCCAATCACAGTCATAATTCTAAACTTGCAGGGTAAATCTTCAGAAGATATCAACCAGCACAGCACCAGTGTACACTGTGAACCCGCATCAGTGTTCATCAGAAGTGCTCAGCAGAGCAGTATTGATTTTACATTGGGCTTATGTGTCAAGGTTTTAGCAGTGGGGGGGGCAGCAGGGGTGGCCTCTGTGAGCAGAGCCCAGAAGCTGCCCCATGTCAGATCAGAGCCAGCTCCAGCCGGCTCCAAAAGGGCCCCACTGCTGGCCAGAGCTGAGCCAGTGAGCGATGCTGGTTGTGCCTCTGGGAGAGCAGATTGAAGAAAGGGAAAAAACTGCTGTGCAACAGCAGCTGGGAGAGAGGAGTGAGGAACAGCCCTGCAGACACCAAGGTCAGTGCAGAAGGAGGGCAGGAGGTGCTCCAGGCGCCGGAGCAGAAGTTCCCCTGCGGCCCGTGGTGAGGCCCATGGTGGAGCAGGCTGTCCCCCTGCAGCCCATGGGGTACCACATGGAGCAGATCTCCATGCTGCAGCCCGTGGAGGAGCCCACGGAGGAGCAGGTGGATCTGGCCTGAAGGAGGCTGCAGCCCATGGAGAGCCCCCGCAGGAGCAGGCTCCAGGCTGGAGCTGCAGCCCGTGGAGAGGAGCCCACGCAGGAGCAGGCGATCCGGTGGGAGCTGCCACCCGTGGGGGACCCGTGCTGGAGCAGTTTGCTCCTGAAGGATGGACCCCGTGGTACGGACCCATGTTGGAGCAGCTCTTGAAGAGCTGCAGCCTGTGGGAAGCCCACGCAGGACCCGTTCGGGAAGGACGGCATCCCGTGGGAGGGACCCCACATTGGAGCAGGGGAACACAGAGCGACCATGAAGGAGCGGCAGAGACGCAGCGATATGGACTGACCGCAGCCCCCATTCCCCGTTCCCCTGCGCCGCTCGGGGGGAGGAGGTAGAAGAGGGTGGATGGGGGGAAGGTGTTTTTAGTTTGCTTTTAGTTTCTCACTGCTCTAGTCTGCTAGTGATAGTAATAAATTATATTAATCTCCCTATGTTGAGTCTGTTTTGCCCCTGAAGGTAACCAGTGAGAGATCTCCCTGTCCTTATCTCAATATTTGAGCCCCTTTCCATCGTATTTTCTCCCCCTGTTCCTTTGAGGATAGGGAGCGAGAGAGTGGTTGTGGTGGAGTTCCACTGCCCAGCTGGGTGAAACCACCACAGATTTTCACCCCTTTAGTTTCTCTCTGCTACAGCAATCTAAAGCTCTCTGAGAAATATTCCTGCCGTAAAACAGCAGAAACACAAAATGTTTCTACTTGGAGAAATACTCTGCACGAGGAATTCCACAACAATGTCAGTTATCAAGAATTATCGTAACTCATTAAGCAGGTGCTTAGTTAATGTTATAGAAAGGAATGAGGCTGTTTTATTCTGAGGCTCTAGTTTGCGGGCAGACCTTATTTTTCTCATGCTGCACTACATTTATACCATACAAACTCTGTCAGCATCAGTGGAGTTCTGTCTCATCCACAAAAAGGGTAAGCTGGGTTGCACTAGTACTATAGCATCAATCTAAACACTAAAAGATTGGGAAATTGCTAATCTGGGCCTTTTTTAATATGCATTTGTACAGTGACTCCATGCTAAACCTTAACTACTGTATACCTCAGCTACAGGAAATACTGTATTAATGGGAAACAATCAGCATAAAATTGGGAGCCAGCTGAAATTCATGGACAGACTTCTTCCTGATTTGGGTTCACATTGTCATAACAGGAGAAACCACTGAAACACAGCTTATTAGCAAACACAAGTCACTGTGCCCATACAAACAAGTTTGGGATTAAAATCAATACTGGAAAAAGGCGGAAGCTTTCTTCTTGTTGTTGTTTCTCACAGTATGCCACATGCTAACTTTTCTGTACAAATAGAAAAGCGCCTAGGATTGCTGCCTGGAGCAGGCTGCTAGAGCCTCAGTCTGCATTCTTTTGGAAATCTACAGAATGCTGATTTTTTCCTTTAAATTTCCTGTCTTGCTCATAATCAAAGCAAGACACACTTATTGCAGTATCAGAATTGCAGTAGCTTCAGAAATGTATTACTGACAATTTTTGTAATTGTGTGTGTAACTCTTTCAGTTCAGAGAATGGCAGTGGAAAGGAGAGGCGAGCTTCCCAGGGCATGGCATTCAGAAAGGGAGAGCTTTCCAAGCAAGCATCTTTGTGCTGAAAATAAAAGGAAAGGGAAACAGCATGCCTTGAATGTCTTGAACAGCTGTCTTTAAAAATGATTTCTTGGCCATGCTCAATGCAGTTAAACCGAAGAATGTTTTCTGTAGCTGCAGGTGTTACCTAAATCTGTACGACTTTCGTAAGGACTCTAAAAGAAACACATGCCCAGCTTCCAAGTCATTTCAGGAGGACTTTGAACAAACAAAAGTCTTTCCTCAAAGTTCCTTTTGAACTTTTCAAAGTTCCTTTGAAAGTTCAAGTCTCTGAGAACCGAGCCCTGACTGCCACTTCAGCCAGAAGTGCTACAGGGCTGCATGCCCCCTCCACAGCCCCTCCTGGGCTGGGCACAGGCTAACAGAGCAGGACAACCCCAGGCAGCAAACGGCTCTCGTTACAAGAGAGATTTGCTCTCTTATCAAATACACGAGGATCCCGATAGCAGAACGGACTGCTCGCCTCATTCATCTACTAAAGCCTGCGCTGCTTGATACAGACACTGATTTCTAATAGGAATCAAGCAGACATAAACGCAAATTATATGCTGACATTTTCTCTTCCCTCCCCACCCCAGAATTAAAGGTGAGGAAAACTTTGACCCAACCTGTATCTACAAGTATCTACGAACTCGTGCTCTATTCCCATTAAGAGGAGAAGTCAATGATGAAATTAATTGTTGCTTGCTGTAATCTCATGCTTTCGGGATGAGCAAGTGCTGCTTCCCCAAACACAGTAGGAATCAACCAAGAGGAACAACTTATTTGCACACTGTTAAAAGCCTCTCCTTGACTCACACTCCCCAAAAAAGCTCTTTGTGCTGCCTGCACATGCGTTTGTGCCTCTCCAAAGTGCAGTGGAGGGATGCTCGTACTAGCATCAGCCACCACAGCTCCATGGCAAGCAGCAGGGCGAGCATGGCAGAAGGTGGCTTAGGCCCCTGCTCTTTAGGAGGGTTTTGTAGCCCACACCAAGCCTTCGACCGCTGCGATAAACATGCCTCAAATATTAGGGACTAAATTACACTGTAATAATTTCTGGACTTGTTGCTTTCCCTATGCGCCCCAGAGTTCATTAGCTTCTCTTTCACATACAGCTGCTTCTCCCATCATCCTGGATTAACATTCAGTTCCTTGAATAAGACCTCCCAAAATCGGGCTCAACTTTCCTGGTTTTTGTTGCTGCCTGCACTCTGGCTGGTGATTCCCGTTTTTCAGCTCGTTTTCCCAGATACTTTCCAGTATATTTACTTTTATCCTGAAGAAAAGGCAGCTTTTTCAACATTTCCCTCTATAGCAATACTTCAAATTTAGCATCAGAAATTTCTCTTTAGAAGAGGGACTTGTGCTGCTTTCTTCTGGTGGTTGGTGCTTGCCATTGCAGACCCTTGTAGCTGCTGGTTTGTGGCACTTGAGAGAATCTGGATGCCAGGTGACTCTCATCTGTACAGCAGTCCGTTGCATACTTTTTTCCCACTGTACTTTCTTATGTCTTAAACATAGAATAGAATCATAGAATCATAGAATGGTTTGGGTTGGAAGGGACCTTAAAGACCATCTAGTTCCAACCCCCCTGCCATGGGCAGGGATGCCACCCACTAGATCAGGTTGCCCAGGGCCCATCCAACCTGGCCTTGAGCACCTCCAGGGATGGGGCACCCACAGCTTCTCTGGGCAACCTGTTCCAGTGCCTCTCCACACCTTTGGCCATCATGATGCATAGGGAGAGAGAGGTGAGGCAAGCTGGTAGGGTGCAAGAACTGGAACACAGGCAATGGCAGCTGGCAAGAGCAGCTTCTTAAACCTGTGTGGAAGCCCAGACTAGAGAGCTGCAGCCACGTGTGGCTGCTCTGCAAAGGATGCTGAATCAGGTTCACATGCACAAAGATCTATCGCTGGAGTCTGCAGCTGCAGGCACACTCTGAGTCTAACTCCAAGAATTACTTTTGGTCAAAAATGGAAACCAAAGAGGAAGGGGGAGGGAGAGGAAGAGAGGGAAGAGACAAAATAAAAATGGGAAAAAGGGAAAGCTCCTCAGTGGCCAGTGGGAAAAGAAGTGATGGGGGTCCCCAGGCGAGGAGCCTCCCCAGGGCTCCCCTCCAGTGCCGCAGGGTCCCCCCATAACACTCTCCTGAAGAAAAGACACAGGTTTCACTGGGACCTGCTAAAACTCCTGTTGGTGGTTCCTGCTTATGGTGCTGCTATCACTGGCTGCCGTGTGCTGTCCAGGGCTGGTGCTGCGTGCTCACTGGTTGCTGCACTCTGTGAAGGCATATTACTGGGGCCACAGACAATGGCAGGAAAAGAGGGAAATGATGGGTGATGGGAGCAGTCAGTTCCCACAATAACCCACCACAGCCACGTTACTGGCTTCTCCAGGGCAAGGAACACGAGGTCAACGAAGAGAACATCCTGCCCCAGGTCCCCGGGGGGCCCTGTCTGGGTGGCTGGGGTGATGGGCACCCCGCTGCCAGGGGAAGGAAGGCCGCACACCTGCACACAGGAGGCTGTTGGCAACACGAATGCACTGTGCAATGTGGTGGCAACTGTACGTGCTTGTGGCATCAGTTATTTGGGATCCACTGTACGCTCCAGTGGTTGAAGCCGATGTCTCTCAGCAGCTGTTGTTCCTGCCTAATGGATAAAGATTGCTGGCAGAACGTTGCGGGACATCCCCCATGTGTGGCTGCATTTTTGAACAATAAACTGGTTTAAAGCAAGATTCTCTGCTGGCTTTGAGGGTCATTGAGCTTGATTTACACTAGGCCTTTAAAACTGATAGAGGTGCAGCATTTTAAAAGAGGATTTTCCATAAAGCAAATACAATTTTCATCCTATACCTGGACAACAATAGCAAAATGTATTATTTTAAAGTCATAATTCTGAAAGTTATTAATTAACTGAAGAAGTACTTTACAAATTCACTATGCTTACATAGGCCAGGGGGAGGAAAATGGCCAGGACTCTGAACTTACAGATGGCTTCTACTTTGACGCTGCATGCAGGATGGGAGTAAACACACAATACTGTCTGTGTATGCAAATAAATAAAACAAACCATATGAAGAAAACAAACCAGCAAGTCTCCCTCTACACACAACCATGTGACTAATTCGGGGCTTCTTCTACTTAAACAGTTATTAGATCTGAGAATATTTCCTCAAAAATCATTCCATGCATGATTTAAAAATTAAAGGTAAGCTAAAAGGAATTTTACCTAAAACAAATGTAACTCAGAACACCTGCTCTTCAGCAGTAACAGGTTTGGGCACCATCAGCTCATAGAAGAAAGGCATGGTCCTGCCCCAAAGAGCCTACAATCCATGTGGAAGCTGATGGATGCCAACAGATGGAGGAGCACTGGGAAACAAAGAGAATATTGTGCTTGGCATGTGAAGCAATGTTCTCAGCTCACTTGCAGTCACATTGTTTCCAAATTTTTGTAGGCGTTGCAGCAAAGCACAGTGTTAAGGAGGGATCGGAAGGTGGTTAATGAATTTTAAGATGATGAGACAGGCAAGGAACAAGAACAATGTTAGTCATATTGTTGCATTACACAGTAATATCTTTGTGGAGCACAAAATTAGGGAGCTGTATTGGAGCATGTTACTGGCAGAAGTAGGAAATACTACCAATAAAAGAGGACTGTGTGGATGAGCTGAGGCATAGATCAACAACTGCAAATAGTACAGTCCTCAGAGTCATCTAAGGTTATGGATAGACAGTAGCAAGAGACTGTTGCTGAGGCTGATGGAGTTACCAACGAAGTAGCTTAAACTACTCATTATTTCATGCTGAGAATTGACTAGTTCACTTCCCACAGCTCCAGTGTGAAATGGTTACTCCTGTATTTGCAGCCTGTCTACCCGCATTGCTTTGATGACATTGAGGGACAGAATAATAGAAACAGACAAAAATTTAACAGCAAAAAACCCCCACATAATACCACAAAACCAAGTTAATTTCTGTTACGGAGAAAGGAGAACTTCTGCTGTGAAAGAAAACTGCATGTTAGAAATTACTGCAGATTGTACCTGTTAGAAAGTATACAAAAAAAAAAGGAAAAAAAAAAAAAAAAGAATTGGACGTATATTTTGCTCAAAAGACATCTATGAGCCCTTACTGTGATGCAGCTGTGGAAATAGGAAAAGTGATCCTGGAATGTTTTTTAAAGTATTTACAAAGTAAAGATAGGCAAGCTTTGCTGTCACCGGCAGTAGCATGGGCATAGCACAAAGGCACTACCACAACTCCTCTGGCGTGCCGTTCTGGCCGCTCAGGGCTGCTTTCCTCTCCCTGAACTTCAGGCCTGTATAGCACAGATACCTGCCTCTGAACTAGTTGCTCTAAACCACCATTGCAATTCACCTATTTTAGATATTTATGTTGAAAAGGCAAAGAAGTGATGATGGACAATACAGTGAGATAATAGAGCCAGCTCAGATGCAGACATCAATAGCGTAAACACAGTCATATGGATTGCACTCCATTGACCAGAACAGGAGAATTCAAAGTAAACCTGGTATGAAAAAGGGCTACTAAGATGACCATTGCATCTGAAAAGTATACATTACTAGAACAAATCACATAAAATTGTGTTGTTCAACCTCAGAAAATGAAGACTGGAAGGGATACAATTGCTTCCTATAAATGCGAAGGGGAACAAATACCAGCGAAAGGGAACTGCTGCTTAGGCCAAATGTTAATATTGCACAAACAAACAAACAAGTCCAGCCACAAAGAGATTTAGTATGGAAAGAAGGTGACCTGATGAAGAGTGGGTTTCTGAAACTTTACAAGAGAGAAAGCAGATGAAATAGTTTTATATGTAATTTGGCTTTTCTTCTGTGTCCCAAGATCTTATGGTATTGCATGGAAACTTCATCATGTAGTGTAACAGTTGACAAAGCAGGTGCATCAATTTGTAGTAGATACCCGATTCACTATTAGCTGTTTTAAATCACAGACACTGAGGACCACATGACAAGAAACGGATGCTTTGGAACAGTGCTACTTCTATTGTAGTGCCTAGTAGTAAAGAACTGACAGTTTTATGGCAGTGTAAAAGCATTCAGAAAAATTACTCTTAGACTCCTAATAACACAAGACGTAGTAAAGAAATGACTCATCCTCATTCTTCTTTATTTTACATTGAACTTTTACAGCACAGCATTCAATTGAAATAGTGCGGGTGGGGCTACATGTACCGCTGCAGTTAACTGCCTTCCTGCTACACCTTGTAACAGCTGTTGTCCAGGAGTTTCCTAGGTGCCTGCTGATACTATAGAAAATAAAACTTTATTTTAAAGTTTTCTGCCTGATTCCTATGTGTAAGAGTGTGGAAGGAGGAAAACTGGTTCTTCTCTGCCTGTATCTGTGACAGACAGCTGTCAACAATTAAATGTCTTCAATCTTGTCACTACTCACTGAAATAAGATTTGCGAGTGGAGCCTTTATCTCATTTAGTGTTAGACTTTAAATGTGGAGGTCCTTTCAGATTTACTCTTTCCCAGAAGGCCAGTAAAAGAATGCTGCTGAAGCTCTCCTTGTGGTGGTTTCACCCTGCTGGGCAGCTAAACTCCACCACAACCACTCTCTCACTCCCCCTCCTCAAAGGAACAGGGGGAGAAAATACGATGGATGAGGGCTCAGGGGTTGAGATAAGGACAGGAAGGTTGCTCACCAGTTACAGTCACAGGCAAAACATATTCAACACAGAGATTAATATATTTAATTGCCTATTACTAACTACAGACTAGACCAGCAAAAACTAAAAGCAAACTAAAAACACCTTCCCCCCATCCACCCCCTTCTACCTCCTCCC
>VXAL01000603.1:10373-35668 GCA_013399475.1 Chauna torquata | reverse complement strand
TTGGAGCCGGCTGGAGCTGGCTCTGATCTGACCTGGGGCAGCTTCTGGGCTTTTCTCACAGAGGCCACCCCTGCAGCCCCCCCACTACTAAAAACTTGCCATGTAAGCCCAATACACTCCTTTAGGCCTTTCAAGGTTGGTATGTAACCCAAACACAGCCACCTCTGACATTGGACTTTCAAGAGCACAAAGAAGTTTGATAAAGTCTCTGCCTATATTGTCTTCGGTAGGATGACCAGAAAGCACTATGGTCAGTCTCTTATGCATGCTGGCAAAGCTGTAAGGTTTCTGAGGAGTATGGACTGTACTTGTACTGCATATTGTCCAGAGAGACAGCTGTGCTATAATACTTTGCATATTGAGAATCCAAATTCTGCTATGCCATCCTTTGTGACTTCTGTGCTTCATACACATTGACCACGTCAGCACACTCATCATGAAGATCAGTTCACCCTCTTTTGGCTGTCTCTTGTTGCTGCTGCTGCTGCTGCTGCTGCATCTTGAACCACAAAGGATCATACTAAAGGGCTATTCCAACATATGGAATGGGAGAAGGTGATCCATTAAAGGGTTCGAAGAGCTTAGGATCACCAAACGCTACCTCTCCTCTAAGACACTGAGATGATGCTGTCCTTGAACAGTGCTTTTCACCTCACTCCCCAGCTACTGGATGGAGTCAATAGCTCAGCTCCATCTCTCATTGTTCAGTGGAGGTCTTCAAAGAGGAAAAGCAATGCTGAGGGTTCTGGGGTGGCCCACTACACATGGAAAAGACAACTCATGAGAAGGACTGCGTTCAAGGGCCTGCAGGAGCAGGTATACAATGTGACCTGGTGCACAAATACAGCATCTTTGGGGGTCCCATCTCCCATGTCCCAGCAGACAGCCATTGCCCTACAGAATATTGCCAGTCCTGACTGCTACTGATGTGCAATCAGTTTGGGTAAATAAACTCATTGCCTGTTTTTCTGCAGCTACAGTGTACACTAGTACACGTGTTTACTCATTTTACAACTGAAATTCAAAAAGATCTAACCAAAAGAAAAAAATGCCAAAAAAACCCAAACCAATAAAATAAACAAAGGGCAGAGGCAAGACTTGGGGTCTTGCAGATCTGAAGACCTTAATGGTAACTAGCACATTTCAAAAAGGTGCTGCAACACTCAGACCGACTTCTGGCAACTCTGATGTTTGGTTCCACCTTAACAATTCGTACTACTTCACAGAAACTGTGGGTTGGACTGCAACAGAAAACTGGACTAGCATATATGGGCAAGGTGAGGAGAGAGCGTAGAAGCTTGTCCAGTTCTGCTGTGCAAGTGACATTGCACCACAAGTACTTCCTTGTTGTGTCTTTTGCTTCAAAGCCACTCCTGGAAAGTGGGAAAGTTGAGTATTTCAAACTCATAGTGGAATAATGGCTGTCTTTCTTAAGCAACAGCTTTATGTCTTGCTGCTTCTGAGTTAGGCTCCGGAATCAACCAGCACAACATGCTACCAGAGATGCTGGAACACAATGGGCTGTTCTCATTGGCCTGGGGTGTACGTTGGTGGAAAGATTTATCTATATCCATTATTTTGGGAAGGTCATATCTGGCAGGCAGTGAACAGACTTCTAGTGGAGGTCCCAGAGGTCCCAGTTAACCCTGGAAATAGTTGGTAATAGAGCTTTAATGCACTGTCTTGCAACAATCCCAGTACTCAGAGCATATGCCAACTACTTCAGCAAGGTAGTGCAATGGAAGCACACACAATTCAATCCTTCCAGTTTGTGAAGAAGGTGGGTATAACCATACAGCATAATGCCATTTTCCAACTAGCTGTTCTGACTAGGGAAGCTTATGGCAGACCTGTGGATATATCTGGATACACAACATTCATAAGACACATTATTACAGAAGAGCACATCCACTCTTGTGACTGTATGTCAATTACCTGTTATTAATCCACAATGGTATATCATTTGTTGCTCTAAAGGAGTGACATATAATGGCTGCTATTTTTCAAAGAAACAAGGTATTAGGCTCTTTCCAGTGAAGAGCCTGCATTTTCCCTTCCACTTAAAAGAGACGGAGCAAAGAGGAGTGAGCTTGTTAAGGAACAAGGCATGTCCCCTCACTCTGCTGTCCCCCCGAAAGTCCACTAGACTCCATCTACATCAAGACATCCACCAGATATTGGCTCCTGTGCCAGGCTGAACATGTGTTCCTGGCTAGCCAGTCCTCAGTGTTTTTCACTGTGAGAATCAATATGAGAATATGAGAAATTGTATTACAATCTGTGATGAGAACTCTCCATGTTGCGTCCTTTGTTGCCTCTGTGGCTGATGAGATAAAAAGCTCGACTGTCAGACTGCATGGTCTCACAGACATCCCTCACTCCATCTGCGGAGGGTCCCAGATGATGATAGGCTCCATCACAGCATCCCAGGTATCTTCTGCAGCTTGATACACAATGAACAGCTATACTGACCTGCTGGGTTGTTACTTATCCAATGCATGTGTACACACAGCCTAGAGACTTTTGAATTTGAACGATTTGTAAGAAGCTGGACAGATCATTGCCAGCAGTTCTATACTGCTGCTGGGAAATTTTCTCATCAGTAAATATGTGCATACGAGCAGGTGCATGTGCAGCTATTGAGCAGGGTTATTTCTCCTCCTCCTCTACGCCCCATACTGAAACCCTATTACACATATGCCAGATCTTCACAGTGAATCACACAAATGAGAAGCCTTAAGAAATAGCCTTCTGATATGTAATTCCAGAATTGCAGGTATTTGGGTATGGCAGTTGAGGTCAGAAGGCCATGAGATCTCCAGCGATGCCTGAGAATGACTGTGAGGCTTTTGAAGAACTGTCATATTTTATGTATAAGAAAGACCCTAATGTACAGTACCTTGTCATCTGTAACTTGCTTTTCTGTAGCTACCGACATTTTTAATTTGTCTCAGAGCAGAGCCACAGCATGAAAAAATATCTGCAGTAAGGATGTTTGGGGTACCAGGACTCTGGAATGGAAAAGGGTTCATTCTAAGAAGATAATATGGATACATTCAAAGCACAACCATAATTTTATTTCTAAAGTATTGATTTACAACAGAAGTACACAATTCCAGTCAATCATTTCACTGGTACATCTCTGTTCTTTTCAAACAAAATTTTCCAATATTCAAAATGTGTGGGTTAGTATATTCCATATGGTTTTATAAACTGTGAGTCACAAATCCTACAAAGACAGTTTGTGGGTTTTTTTTTTTAATTATTATTTTTTTTTCAAACTCAAACTTTAGGGTCTACTCTTCAAAGCACCCGATCCACCCGCTAAAGCCTTAAGAATCTTCTTTTTGGAAGGGCTGGAACTTATTCTACATGTGATCATAGTAAAAATGAATCTCGAGCTATTAATAAAATGCAGAACTTTATATAGATTTACCTTTACTGCATAAAGAAATGTGTCTGAACACTGAGAAGTCCTAAACAATTCATCTGAAGTTTTTCTTAGTGGTCTGATAGGAAAGTTACTTACATCTGGCAGTGATGGATATCTAGATCTGTAACATCCACTGATAGTTTCTAATTTGAAAAATGTAACTGATTTGATCCATCCTCGTAGATATAAAAGTCTGAATATATACTGCTGTATGTTGCATGCTTCCAATGCACAAGCTAATGAATTAGTCCACCTAAAATACAAGAGGTCTGTAAATTGTCTTGTAAGACTTTAAACTGCAATATAATAAGATAGAAATTATTGGAGCCTTCCAAGTATGATAGAAAATGCTTCAAAGCTATACATTAAATTACATATCTTTAGTGTGAACTTTTCTACCTGAATTTCTGCTCTTGCGGACTTTCTGACATATTCCCTTG
The DNA here is from genome assembly GCA_013399475.1 of Chauna torquata. NCBI lineage: Eukaryota > Metazoa > Chordata > Aves > Anseriformes > Anhimidae > Chauna > Chauna torquata. The sequence continues at coordinate 31,795 of VXAL01000603.1, read as the reverse complement.
TTTTGTTTCCTTTTAACTGCCTTCACATTGCCAATTACATATGGTTCCCACCCATTACTATCTGTATTCCTATTTAAATGTTCTAATCCCTTAATAAGACTTCTCTTATTTCTGGAATGGCATTATGCCAGCACAGTTGTGGCAACTTATTATGATCGGTGATCTAGTTTTAGGCATAATCCTGAGTAAACATACATTTCTTATGTTGTGAACTCTCTAGCTGAACACTGGAAGATTCTTTCATCAGCTTCAGCAGAGGGTAAAACAACTTTTGTGGGAAATAAAGCATGAAAAATTCATTAATCAAATGAGTAGCATTTCTATAATGTTTATTTTTTCATTAGGCAGTCTTTATTCTGATTAAGTGTTGTGGCTGTCTGACTGTGAGGTCAAGCAGAAATGATTAAAACAGAATTTAAATTACCTAGGAGCAGAAAGCAAAACAAGAAGGGAACAGTAGTGAACATTTGCGCTTATGGATGATGTTCTGGACTTAGCACTGTCTTTTCTCTTCAGAGATTGTATCTCCCACAACACAACACTAAAAGACCACTAGGACCAGATGGTATTCACCTAAGAGCTCTAAACCAACCGAAGGATGAAACAACACAAATGGTAGCTGCAGTGTGTAACCTCTCACTGAGACTTGTCTCAGTATCAGAGGCCTGGATGGTGGTAAAATGGCTGATTTTTACAAAGGGTTCCAGAGGTGATCTGAGGAACTACGGACAGCTAGCTAGTTGAGGGAAGGGATTGTCCTGCTCTGCTCTGCGCTGGTATGGCCTCACCTCAAGTACTGTGTGCAGTTTTGGGTGCCACAATATAAGGAGGACATAAAACTACTAGAGAGTATCCAAATGAGGGCTACGAAGATGGTGAAGGGTCTAGGGGGGAAGAAGTGTGAGGAGCAGCTGAGGTCACTTGGGTTGTTCAGTCCAGAGAAGAGGAGACTGAGGGGAGGCCTCATGGCGGCCTGCAGCTTCCTCACGAGGGGAGCAGAGGGGCAGGCGCTGATCTCTTCTCTCTGGTGACAGCGACAGGACCCGAGGGAACGGCATGGAGCTGTGACAGGGGAGGTTCAGGCTGGGTGTTAGGAAAAGGTTCTGCACTGAGAGGGCGATCGGGCACTGGAACAGGCTGCCCAGGGCAGTGGCCATGGCACCGAGCCTGCCGGGGTTCAAGAAGTGTTTGGACAACGCTCTCAGACATAGGGTCTGATTTTTAGGTAGTCCTGTGTGGATCCAGGAGTTGACTCAATGATCCTTGTGGGTCCCTTTCAACTTGGTCTATTCTATATTACTATGATTCTATGAGACCTGCAAACCTGATGTCCTTGTTCGGCAAATTGGTAATAACCATAGTAAGGAACAGAATAAGCAGACACATGGAAACATATATTGGGCATCAGTCCATGAAGCTTCTGCAAAGGGAAGACATGCTTCACAAGCCTATTGCCATTTTTTGTTGTTGTTGTTGAGGAATCGACAAATAAGTGGTCAAAGCGTACTAAACCGGATTTTTAAAAATTGAAAAAAAATCTCCTAAAGGGAAGTCTCATGGGCTAAGAAAACCCTCATTTGTATGGATAAGCAATAAAAAGACACTAAAAAAAAAAGGTAGGAAAGCAAGTGTTCCTACTGGAAGGAAATCACCAATGCAATCCCGTGGGACTTTGTGCCAGGATCTGCGCTGCTCAGCAAAGTCCTGAATGACCTGAAAAAGGTGATGAATAATGGGGGAACAGAGACTGATGATTCCACTAGGCTTATTACAGGGACTAAAACTGAAAGCTGACTATGCAGAGCTGCAGAAGCACACTTTCATCACAAACAACTTGTGATAAAATGGCAGATGAAATTCTATATAGGGTATGGCAAAGGTGTGCACGTAGCTATGTAGGCTGATTATGACCATTCAGGAATGAAATAGCATTTCTATAAAAATGTCAGCTCAGTACCCAGTAAGGGGTCAAAAAAGCAACCAAATTATTTGGGAAGGACTACAGAACAAACCAAAGAACACTTTAAAAATGTATGGTGAACCTGTATTTTTAATAACATAGGCAGTTTTGGTCCTCCCATCTCCAAAAGGATGAAGCAGACTTGAAATAGATACAGGAATGGGCAAAGAGCATATAATCAAAAGTAGGAAAAGTTTCTGTATGAAAAATGAGTAAACAGGAGTCTTCAAGCTAGACGTGGCCTTTTACTTTTCCCTTTCCTGCTTCCTTACTTTTTCTACATCTTCCTCTTTCTTATGTTCTTACCAACATTTTCATAGCCTTCTCAGACCTTCAGACAAATGCATTTTTTGGAATATAAACTGTTGGGATTTTCTCTCCTCTCTCAGAGTTAGAGGGATGGCTTCCTCAAATCTTCCTGTACTCCTTCTCCAAGCTAGGAATTACATAAGGATTAACTCCTCCTCTCAATATATAAAGGAAAAAATTACTCCTTTGAGATTTTTGTCTCCCTCCTGCACCATAGCCTTGAACAAGATTTTTACTGATTATCAGATACTCCTTCACCAGTTTTGAGGCTGATAGGCTGCTTTCAGTGCAGTGCTTCCTTGTGAATCAAGAGCTGCTGTGACACTGCCCCACCCTGAAGGTAATTTCAGAGCTCACTGCAAATTCCTCCCATTTTACAGCACACAAAAATCTCAGTGTCAGCCAACTACTTCTCCCTGATAGCAAGGTGGTATTACTAGCTAGGTGTAGTTCAGTCACTTATGGGAAATTTGTGTTGATTTTAGTTGGAAACTGGAGTATAGGCACTGCAACAGCCAGTGGGTACAAATGCCCTGGCTGCATCAAGTTAAAATTTAGCTCTGATCAGCTTTTGACTCCAATGGAAAACTCACTCCAACTTGAGAGACGTGTTCATGGATTCCCACTCATTTAAGCCAAAGACAAACAATGAGTTACTGAGATAAAGACACTGCTTCAATCCTTGGCTTACACCACTTCAAACACCAGTGCATGGTTCAGTTCAGGAGGAACAGGACTGACGGGCTGCAGGCTGTCTTTCATATAGGCTCCACAAAGACCTTCCATGAGATACATATCAATTCATCGCTACGAACTTTTATACAAAAGCCTTTTCCTACCAGAGACTGCTTTTTACACTGAAGTGTTCAACTGATACAGATTACACAGGATCCTCCTTTGCTTGGTTCCCAATCATCTGAAGCACTGACCTTGGTTAACTTAGTGTCATGTATTTCTGTGAGCATTAAAAACTCAACGGAAGGCTACTCTCAGTGTAGTGCTGTGGGAAAAAAAAAAAAAAGCCAGTCATTATAAAAATGCAAAGCACAACCAAGGGAGGGTGCTTTAATTTCAGATAGACAGCTGTAAAATTGCTTAGTAAAGATAGTTAGAAATTTCTGTTTGTATTTCTTCCCAATTGCAATGCAGAGGTGAATGGCTGTGTACTGATAAAGCCATCTGTCTTGTGGGTGCCTGGAGGAAGCCGCTGCACCAAAGCAATACTGCCAGTTTTACAGTTAACATCCTGGTGCACAATACTCTTGAGCTGGGAGTTGGACTGAAGTCATTTCCACCGCGTGAGGGCATTGCGCAGAACAGAATGCTCAGCTGTAATGACTCTTGCTCACAAGCACATGCTGCCAGATTGGGAAAGGGAATAAATATTCCTGCAGGGCGTAACGGCAATGCAAGCACACTATTCCAAGCACTGGGATAACACCCAGCTCCATGGACTCAGATTTGAAACCAGAGAAGAGAAGGAACAGAAACTGTGTGTACAATGCCTTTATTGGGTAGGTTTTCAGATGACTCACTTATCCTGGATACGCACAGGGAATAACAACAAATTTGGGGGCTCAGAAAAAAGAAGGTGACGAAGACTACCCTAGTTTGGATTTCTAACAGCTAGTTTTATTTTTTTGATAGTATTATAGGGTTATTTTCAAAATTCTTTCGTTGGATTCAAACAAAGAAAATCCTATTCAAGAGATTGCTGTACAAAGCATCAATAATTTTTGGATAACAGTAATTCCTATGATTTGGATCAGCCTTGGAAAACTGGATCTGCATTAAGGTTGATAAAGAGGACCCTTAGTTATTATTCAAAAAACTAACTATCCTCTTAGAGATACTTGCTCAATGTCAGCTCAGCTTTGCGACTTTTACCTCCCAAGTTTCTCACCAGTCTCATCTGAAAACGCAAATCTTATTTAATTCACAAGGATGTTGCTAAACACAGAGCAAAACACCTCTGGGAATCACCATCACAACCTAGGAGGGAAAAACTACAATCACATATGCATAGTCCCATCTCTCCTTCCCTCCTGCTCACATCACCTTGCTCAGTCATTGTTGCCAGCTGCTTCCCAGGACCTGGCCATGTTCAGATTTGCATCATATGGTACCTACCAGGTACCATATGTTTGTGTTTGAGACTGCTTTTCACTCTGTGAAACAGGACTGAGCTACTTTACACATCCTGTAGGGCAAGGTCTTGCAAATTATGGAGATAGTGGAGTAGACTTCTAGAAACACAACAGTCAGCTAAGTATTTGTACCTCAGGTACCCTGACTAGGACACCTGAAATGTTCTTGGCTTGATATTTAACTTTGATGGCTTTTGCTTATGCATGAGGGAATGAGATTGAAAGAAAGGATGTTCCCAGGACATATTGATAGAAACACTGCTTTTTGTTCCCTATAAAGTGTAGGGGAGAGTTAAAGAACGTTTTGGAACCCTAAAAGCCATGTTCTGTGTTAGCACAGAGCCAGAATTTGGGACTAGGAGGCTGCACACTACATGTTTGCATCTGAGGGGTTTATACAGCCACAAGTCAGATTCTGGCTGCAGCAATTAGACTTTCCTCAAATAAAGCTGCAGAACTGCTTTCATTAGCTTTATTCACACAAGGAAAAGAAATCAATACATTGCTCTGAATATCTCTTATCTTTGACTATTTTTTTTTTTTCCCTCCCAGTTTCTGGTACAAAACATTTCAGTTTTCTCTTCTGCCTTCTAACTGCGGGCTCCTGCAGCTGGTACGGGGTGGTACTTCCAGTTATAAGTTGTTTTAAAATCCTTTTCCTTTCGTGTTTAGTTCCTGTGCTAATTGGCCTTACTGTTACTTTGCTGGTTGCTGTGCTGCTATGCTGTTATTACTCCTTTGTGTTTCCATTGTGCAGCTTTGGGGCCAGCCTGTGACACAGCCCTGACTAAAGAGAACCATGAGGGTGATGAACCACTGCACTGAAGTGGGAATCCCACAGGCAGCTTGGTCTCATATAAGGATCCTCCTGTGAATCTGCTCCTGCGTCCTTCTGGACTGTGACAGCTATGGACAAAGTAACTGGGACTTCTCTATGCTGTTTCTAGCTCCAGCAGAAAATGTTAACGCAGCCTGCATTTCGATTCATGATACCAACTGCCTCTCCTCTGCAACTTGGCATTCCATGAGCAGCAGAAGCTGGTAGACTAAGATGAAGTTAGATGAACATCTCTGACGAATCCTCACACTGGTGTCTGGCAACAGATCAGGGTGTAGATGATCTTTAGGTAGTTAACGCTAATACTAAGAGTTAATAGGTCTGTGCTACGTCCCTGGAAATGTGCTCAGAAAACTGCTTCTGTAAAAACCTGAAAATTTGCATACACCACTATAAAACTATGAATGCAACTTCCCACACAAATTTCTAAGTCTCAAACTGTATTTTTCATCAGCAGTTAATGTGTTTATTGCAACGATCTTTCTTCAATTACCAGCTGCAACACAACCAATAATACACATACTAGACACCATCATGGGATTGCCTTGTTGAACACAGAAACACTGGGAACATAACAGTGTTGCATTTTGGTGACAGAACTAAACTTATGGATCACATCTTGCAGGAAAAGAAACAACTATGAATTTTCCTTTGATGTTTAAAAACAAGGAATCTTTCAGAATAAACATTCTTAACTAACACAAACCATTCCCTGCAGAGCAGCAAATTCAAAATAAACACATAAGACAAAGTTGAAAGGCTACTTACTGTGAACACTTTTCAATTATTCTGCTTCCCCTTAAACATACTTTAAAAACACAGTTTTATAGGTTTTTTTTTTTTTTTTTTGTAATGTGGCTTTAGTTCGGAATCTTATCCATACCTAAAAAAATGAATGCTTGTTATTGCAGAAAACTGAAGAAATACACGTTGACGGCAGCAGTCATTACACATTGTGTTATTTAGACTCCTTTGAAGTTGCCTAGTGCCACATGACTTTCTGATCAAAAGAAAAAAAAGCATAGAAGACAATAAAGAGCATGTTAACTGCACTAGAAATCAGCTAGATGATCTCAGTGTTCAGTTTTCAAAAAGAACGTAGAAATAGCGAATCCTGACTGAACCATACTATTTCGCTTTGGATCCCATAAAGAGCTGTACTAGACTCAATATTGTTCAGAATTTTTATTAATGATCTATAAGAAAACATATAATCATTGCTGGTAAAATTTGCAGATGACACCAGATTAGCAGATAGTAGGTATGAATGAAAGCAGTACAGGAACAGAAAGCAATCCATCATTTACTAATCTAGACATTACCAAAGAAAACTAATTGTGTTAATATGGCCACACAAAAGATCAGACACTTACGAACAAGAAGGACAGAACCAGGGACTGTATCCTGGAAAGCAGGAAAATTTCAAGATTACCTATGGGTACTTGTTTAGTATAGCAAATAATTCAACATGGACTCTCTATATAATCCTATGGCAAAAAGTGGATATAAACAATGGAGTATGAAAGTTGGCACTGCTGAGATTTTAAATGAAGTTCTATGTGCAGTTTGTGCATATTTGTTCTCTAAATGATGTTAAAAAAATGGAGAGAATATAGAAGAGAGCCACAAAACAATTTGAAGACTGTAGAAAATGCCTTAAAGCAAATAATTTAAAGAGAGAATCCTTAGCTTACCAAACAGGAGGTTGCATTGTAGCATGATTACGGTGTTCAAATGCTTTTACAGACAGAAAATGCTGGCTAGTGAGGGACTATTTTAATCTAGTGAAGAAAAGCATACCAAGAACTAATGGTTCAAAGTTAAATCTTGACAAATTCAAATGAAAAATAATGCAAACTTCTAACAGTGAGAGTGACTGAGTACTGAAATAAATGACCAGAGAAGGGGCTGAGTCTTCATTTCTTGATGTCTTTAAATCAAGCTTGCCTGTCTCTGCAGAAGACTTCCTTTAAGCCAAAAAACAAATTTTGCTTTTGTCAGAGTCAAGTCACCGGCCTTCATTCTAAAGTAAAAGGAAAATTTATGACCTAGTATCTAGATGGGGTCATAGAAGATAATCTCATGTCCTTTTCAGCCTTAACCTCCATGAATCTATCAATTTACTGAGTGAGTACAGAGAAAAAAACTTCTGAGTGACTTTTGCCATCTGTATAACAATGTGATTCATAGCAGATTGTAAATCACCCAGTAGTAAATACATGTCAGAAACTATCGAGATTAATATATTCTTGCAATGCCTTCTAATTTAAAAGTTTAGAGTTATTTAATATTTTACACATTAATTTTATACTGGGTAATTGAATTAATGTGGAAGGGTTAAGCAGTCAGGCTAATGAAACACTGTGCCATGTACTTAGCTTAATGTGGTTGGAAAAATCGATGCACTTTGGTCTGTCAGTTAGCAATCAGAGATTTAATTGAATAACATGTCAAGTATTTTAAACTGTTTACCAATGTGAATAGAATCCAGCACTATAGTAATGGTAATAAGCTAAGATGCTTTCTCTGAATTCCAATCAGATTTGAACATGACCTTCATTTTAAGCTTCTAACATGCTAGATTCAGATCAAACAGCTATCACTATGTCTACAGGGCTTGGTGATTACTCCTACGAATTGACTCTATATTTGCCATTGGTTCACTCTCTAAAACATAGGTAATGAGTAATCAGTTTGCTATACTTAACAGTGGTTACTTCTCTGTGCTTTTATATTCACTTCCACTTCATTATTGTTACTGGGAGGAGAAATAAATCACACAGCAATCTTTTACTGAGCCTACCAGAAAAGTGGAGCCACCTTGTGCATGAGCGCATAAAGGGAATGAGAAGGAAAGCAGGAGAAGCCCCTCCTCAGCAAGTGCTGGGTGAGTTCCAAGCACAGCTGTACACAGCTCCTTACTCTTCTCCCTTTTGCCACTCCCAGGCACTGGCTTCCCAGCAGCAGGTGTGAAAGCAGCAAGGAGGGGGGTCATAGCCCTGTCCAGGCTGAAGGAGTTTGCCGTTACCAGACCAGCACCTTGAGTAGGCGATGCTTTGGTAATGCGACATGTACTACCTGTCTCTTTCTCAGTTGCAGTGAATGCACTTTTTTTCGACAAGATCCAGGTGCCTGCAATGCAGGTGTTTCCATCTGACCTACCTGTCTGTGCTCCCATAACAGTCAACATACAGAAAGACAATTTCTTCTCTTTGTACCACTGTTCTCATCCTAAAATAGACGTCTAGAAGTGATGAGTGTATAGGGCTGTACAGGTATCTATTTCATCCCAGTGATTATAAAGGTTCTCAGATGTAAACATCTACACTGCAGACTTCAAAAGTTAGGAGAAATGAATCCCACCCTGCATGCCTCCAAGCTCTCCTTAGCAAGCTAGAGATGAACACTGCCTCCTAAGTGTCTACTAGGCAGTACCTGGTCCCTGTTTCAGGAGACAGATCATGTGTGCAGTATAAAATTATTATGCCATTTTTAACCATCAGCAGCCTTGCTCACAAAATCTTCTAGCCTTTTCCTGATAATAGTTTAATCTGTTACATTACCCTAGCACACTGCCACCTGAGACGTAACAGAAATTCACTGTGCTGGGTGTTGCACAAATTCACAATCCCTGCGTCCAATTGCTAATAGTTTAAGAAAAGAGAAAACAGATGAGAATATAGGCAGATTGATGTGGGAGTATACAGATACAATAAGGCAACATTAGTCATCACAGTAGGCAGTTGTCTTAGCACACTACTGACCTACCTGCTGTTGAGCTTTTGGGCAGCATTATGGCAAAGGAGAGTTTTAAAGAAGGAAAGAAAGGAAGAAGATGGAAAGACTGCTCTGTAGAGGTCTGAGGGGGGCATTGTGGGAAAAAGCACAGATGTGTTAATCTGAAAATGTAGCAAATGGGTGATGGAAGCTAGTACCAGAGGCTGAGAGGATGGAGGAACCATCTGTGCACTGAGGAGACTGGCAAAGACCTTGAAAGAGAAGAAAAGCAGCCTCTAGTTGATGCAACCAGAAAAGAAGGAATTGAACCACAGATTCATTCCTTCTCTATTTTTGTGTAGTCCTTCAATCTTAGATAACACTTTTTTTTTTTCATTTGTATCCTCAGATGGGATGTAACAATTTAAAAGAGAACTACAGATATTTTACAAATGTATATATTTCATTAAGTTGAACACAGACTATTAATTCCACAAATTTAGGCACTCAGCTTGGAGGAAGTCCTTATTAAAGCTATATGTTTGGCCTTGACTGACTGTGGAGCATTTACACTGTTTTATACACAGTTTTTCCTTCGATCTTTAGGTGTAGGAAACACATACGGCATTTGTAAATTTCTGCTTTTTCTTGATACTTCTGTAATGTGTTTTCCCGCCATGGCTTAGTTCAGCATATATTTGGCAGCTTAAAAATATAAATCTTCTTCATCTAGGAAAATATGTATTAAAAATTATGAAATACTCAGACATTATAATTATCCTATTCAAAAGAAATTACTTAGATGCAATGCAGAGGATCAAGTAGTTAACAATGAAGCTAAATTAGCTACACAAACATATGCAATGCAGCCCTCCTTAGGTGCAATCCAAGGCTGAAGCAATTAACCACAAAACTTGTTTAAGTATAACCTGTCATTGGCCTAAATAACAGCATTTTTCCAGTCCTACAGTTTGCTGTTTTTTTCTCTTCTACTCTTTCTTTTTCTCTTCTACTTCATCTAGTTGTTATACTAGATGCGTAGCATACTGTACAAGCATAATACACATGACTTTCCACTCTACTTCCGTGGACTGTTTTTATGATATACCAGATATTACCGAGTGAAACAGGTTTTCTTCGGTCAAAGACAGCTTAACAATTTTCTGCTTTCATGCTGCCACTCACCACTTTTTCCTTCCTTGTCTTTTTTTTGAAAGCCTTTTTTTTCAACACGGCATTTCACAGATTCAGCCTACAAAGCAGTACCCTCCTGCATTGGTGCATGGGTGAAAAGCCAGCTGCCATAGAAAATACATCAAGGAATTTATAACCCTACAGGATTGTAAAGTGCTACAAAAATACTGCACCATTTAAGAAACAGTAAAAACCTATAGCATTAGAGACTGCTCCCCATATTACATATCTACAGAAGAGAAGAATTAAGGTCTTACAGGCAATTTTGAGAATAAAACACGTACTTATATATACACCAATAATGGCTTTGGATTCATACCCTTGCATACAAGCACAGAGACCAGATATTCACTAATGCAGAGGCTCAAAATTACTTCAGCCTCTGTTGTCTTCTTTGTACATGGAGCCTAGGGACGGGTCCAGCAGCTCTCAAAGCGTGTTTTCTCTTCCACCATGCTGCTGTTTCTCTCTTGCTATGTAATGTTTAATTATGCATACTAGCAAATTAATTCTTGAATCCACATGCAGGCTGCTTTCTAGTTGATCCTTACATTTTTCCTACTCTTGGAGTCTATGTAAGTTTTTAAAAAAAAAATGTAAAAATTCATATTCCCAGAAGTTTGAAATATGCTGATGATTGCGTATGTACAGTTCAGTCGGAAATTCTCTGATGCAAGGTTTACTATAAAAAATGTCTTGAAAATTCCACAATACTGCACATTCGACAGACTGAACGATGTGCAAGACGCAAAACTTCAAGCCTGTCTCCTACACCATTTATGGGTTTAGCATGAAAATCCAAAGCAATAAATGTTTCATTGCTATGTTGAAGGAGCCATGTATAGTGAAATGTAAAACACACTGTCTTCACTGATGGATATTAAATTAAAACTTTCAGTTTTCATATCCCAGACATGTTGGTTATAACCCTGCTCAAGTATACAATAAAAGGTATAGGGAGAATCAGCATCACTTATTTTAGAGAAGACGCACAGAAAAGTGACTAGGCATTAAAATTCTGGTGTGTGACATTTTTTTGACTGCAAATAGGGTGTTAAACATGGAACCAAACAATGCCTCCCCCCTGCCATTTTTAGTACATTGCCTAATTGATATTATTATAGGATGAGTAACGTCCATTTCTTTCGCTTTTAAACTAGATCTTTCTGCTGTGTACTTTCACTTGTTGCTCTAAAGTGTCCCTCTGCATCTTACAGTTTAGCACACCATTGTTTGGCATGGTTGTTTCAGAAACAAGTACACTATTGTGTGATTGCATTTATCTGCAATAAGGATCTACAATGTATCTGCTTGAATTTGGTCCAATTTTCTAAACTCTCAGACATCTCAGATTTTACTTTATCCTCCACTTTTTATAATCCCTGTTAGTGTAATAGTGGTAGGTTTGATAAGTATAAGATTCAGCTCATATCACAGGTCATTTACAAAGACATCAGATACCACTGCCTCTAACTTGCTATGCTCTGAAATGTTTCCCAGGCTTGCTTTGTTAGGACCAGTTGATTTCTGCACAAAATATAAGGCTCTTACAGTGGCTGAAGTGAAAGGAAAAAAGAGAGACCAAAAGCAATCTTTTCCCCATTACTGCCCAATTCAAGCAAAGTACATTTTTGACCTAAGAAATTTTATTCGTGTTCTGGGATTAGACTACCGACAGCACAAAATATTTGTGATTAGCAAAGATATCCAAATCTGTTCCTTGGTATGTAGCTACTTAGAATTCAGCTTAATTAATGAAATCATTTTAATAGTACAAGAAGTGGCTAAGCATTGAAACAGAAATAATATAGAGAAATTCCTAATGCAGAACTCTAGTTATATTAAGGATGGCATTCCACAATTAAATTCTTTTACCACCTCTTTCAAAGGTCCTACCCATAATGAAAATCATAATAAAATCAAGGTCCTATCATAATAAAATTGCCCAATCCAACAAAAGATACTTATTTAAGCTACCTAAGTAATTAAGAAGCAAAATAATACCTCAGCCCAGAAACCATGTTTATGTAAAATCTGGTAAACTGACCACTAGCCTAATCTCAATTAATGTATAATATTTTTCCACCTATTATACCCCACTAAAACATGTTTCCACATCATCAAGAATTTATTTCTTCTGGAAATCTTAGCTTCTCCCAGTCCATGAATAACCCACAACCCCTAGCACTGTGTGTATTTAATTCTAGGAAGGCAATAAATACATAGGAAGTGAATGGAGCATGGCCCCATCTAACATCAGTATGTATAGGGACTTGTATGTGCTACCAACAGCGCAGACTAATTTTTCCAGTGTTGCCCTCTATGAGCAAGAACCAAGGGACTTTCTGTACTGTTTCTTTTCCTAGTACGCTTGGGTAACAGCAGCCCTTTTCTCGACATACATGTGTTAAAAAAGAAGATAACAAAACTGCTTATACAACAACTCGATCCATGACCTTACATTAAAATGACATTACTAAGGTTACAAAGCCAATCTGTAAGAGTATATGGAATGTGAGAGTATCTGGTTCATTCATCTTATCAGATCAAGGACCTTTTCACTTCAAAGGAAATCATAAGTAACAGAGAAAGCAATAAACAAAACCCACAGTAAGCAATAACAGGGATTACAGCAAGGACTAAAGCTCTCCAATCACTAATTGATGGTCCATTAAGAAACTACAGGCACAGCTTTGGAGATCACCAATCCGGACTCTGTAACTGATAAGAAGGGGTAAAAAGATCAACTGGATTATAGATACTCAAGGGAGGCCTGTGGGACTGTGCATAATTTATTAAGGAATGTTTAGGAGAAAGGCTAAAAGAGAGAAAAAAGGGTAACTTGGGATGAACAAGCGGGGAGTAAAGAGGAGAAAGGATAAAAGGGGCCAGTCACATGCAAGCAGCCACAATTCAGTCCATGTGTCTAACTGAACTCTGCGCCTGATCACCAGAGTCCATCCCATTTTCTAATTAAATCCTTTTAAAACTGTCTTTCCATGCAAATCTCATTCTCTATCCCCTGTGTGAGTGCTGCAAATTCCAGATACCCTCAACTGCAGAGACTAGAGCAAGTGAATTAAGAACCAGCAACTGGAGACAGACCCCGGGTAACAGCAGCCTCCACATCTGTGGTGCCAGCAACTGGACTGAACAAGGGTCTCAGCATCATCAACTGGGGGGAATAGTGTAGTTTTATTTTCTCCTAGTCTGATTTGTGTGGCTGTGTACATGTAGTTCGCTAGCAAACTTCAAGCTGGACTACTCAGTAAAAGGCTCAGGGTCTGGACAGACAGGCTGAGAGTCCAGGCTAACACTTGTGGGATCTGTGAGTGCTGGGTGCTTGTGAGACAAGTGTGAATGTGTGCATCTGTTTGATGGAGTGTGTCAGGCTGGACTAGTTGGGGAGTAGGAGACCCACAGAGCAGGTAAGAGGGCCCAGGATCCAGGCAGGGATATTGGACAGGCTGAGTGCCTGGGCTGATATTCGAGGGATCTGCGAATGCGGGTATGGCTGTGCATCTAGAAAGTGAACGCAAGTGTGTTTTCACTAGTGAACTTCAGTCACAATCAGCCAGAGAAGATGACTGTCTGTACTTAGGTTTTATGTGAGTCCTGGTAGGGTTACTGATGGGTGTTGCTAAACGCAGTGCCCTGTCTGTGGCAGTCTGTGTAGTCGGCCATGTCACTGGTGTGTGCGTGTGTGCGTGTATGTGCACGGGCGTGTCTCACTGGGATAAGCGCCTCACCACTGGCTGAACCTGGAAACATGAGAGCTGCATTGCATCCATCGGCGTGGAACTGAGGGGCTTCCAGGTCTCCGGGCACACCAGGCCGGGCTCCAGCAGACAAGCAGCAGGAATCAAATCCTCAGGTCCTGGAGCCCATCAAAGGCAGCAGCCTTGTAACATCCCTTAACACAGTCCCTCTAGTATCAGCAAATGCAGCAATTACAGTTGTTTGCACAGTCCTAATTTGATCTGTTTTGGACTTGTGCTTTACAATACTGTCTTTAATTACACGGTCTCATTTAATTTTTTCATTTTTCACTGTACAGGATAGATGATGCTTACCTAATGAGCTGCTACATATCTTTTTTGTGCGGTTACTAGGCCTCATTTACTGCACAATATCTAAACCTCAATCTGAGGATGAAGTGATTAATTTCCTGTGGGGTCTGTCTGTACAGTACCTAGGTGCTTCACATTCAAGTGATATTTTCTTCATTCTCCAGCTGTGGGACTGAGGCACAAAGCACCTCAATGAAAAACCACAGCTACAATTCAGTGCTTATGTGTTAGCAAGTCATGAATTTTAAAATGAGGAATATGTTATTAGTTTACCCTGTGCAAGGTCTAGTTTAGATATCATTCCCAGCAGATACAGACCTAACTCAAGTTTTCCAGGGCTGCACACATCTGCCTTAGCCATAACACCATTTTTTCTGCACCTGCTATCTTTTGGCATGATACTGCACCCCTTCTAATTTTTTTCAATTAATGAGAAAGAAGTATGACTGTATATACTTGAGTATCACCAAAACAATGCCTTGCAATAGCATATACCAGCCAATAGAATAAAAAGACAAAGCAAAAAAACATGCAATATTTATACACCACTTGCCAGTAATATATCTTCAATCACATGTTGGAAGAGATAAGTATGTTGCCCTCAGCTTACTGATGAGGAAATAACACACTAAGATATAAAATGGTTTCCTCTGTATCACTTATAAGGTGAATGACTCAGCTGAGAGAAGAGTCCCTCACTTGCAAAGCATTTTTTCTTCAGGATTCAAAAACATTTTACAACTATGCCATGGATATTATTTATTGTATCATCTACACAAAGATAAATGCAGGTGCACAAGGACTGCATAGTAATCAGTAAGAGAACCCAGTCCCATAGTTCTACAGTCAGTGAAGCCCACCAAATTGTAACAGATTGGACTATGGAATCGTTCTGAAAATGCCACGGAAGTTCCTGTATAATTCCAAAGAGTATCTACATGATGTAGGTGTAGAAATCTATCTACTTCCATAATATATCAGTTTATTCAGCAAAAATACACTCTTCAGATGCATTTTTGCTTCAATTTTAATATAAAAAAATACATTTCTTTTTTTTCAGGCACACAGATTATCAAATAAACAAGAAAAGTCAAGAAAAAAAAAATTCCAGAAAAGAACTATCAATTAACAAACATAAAAATTCCTATACTTCTTAAACAAAATATTTAATAAAAACTTAATAATTTTAGATAAGGCCCTTATCCCAAAGTGAAATATATATACTTATCCAGCTGAAGATTCAGGCCATACAGCATATGTATATTCTTGATCAAGAACAAAAATTGTATGTAGTTGTACCCTGTTTATTGTCTTTTGGAGTTTGTAACAACGAAAAATAATTCATTTACCTGAAGGTGTAGAACGTATATTGACACTGTTCTTCCTGAATAATTGCTACTTGGTTAAGAGCTTGTATATTAAATTTTAACCCTGCACATATGGACACAGGCAAGGCTTTATTTCCTGTTCCTCACAGGAAGGATATCTGTAATCCAGTAGTGAAACAGAGTAATGACTATCTCGGTATGACCTGAAACAAAGAAAAAATATTTGTCCTGAAATATCTCTATAACATTTCTGAACATTAAAGAAAAGTTTCCATTCGACACTAGCATTTCTATAAAAACAATACAGACATTGGAGCTTGAAGGCTAACACACATGAATCCCCAGATAAACAGGTGCTTCTTCTTGTAGGAGGTCAGTTATTTGTATGAGATACAATTTTGGTTCTATATTTTAGAATGCCTTATTTGCTATGGTTCATTAATTCAGAAGAAAGGATTTAAATGACATGATTATATGGGTAAGGCTAAAAGAGTGCAATCTTCTCCATTTCTTTCTTTCTGGAGAGTAATTTCACACATTATTATTTAAGTTAACAGTAGCACCTAGATGTCCCAGTTGAGAATGAGTCTTCTTGTATTAAATCACATACAGACAGCTATATTAAAGCCCCCAAATTCCTGTCTTAACTCAAGGATTATCTATTTAACTTTTTTTATTTTTAATGATAGGAATTTCTATGGTACTTATCACCTAATATCACATTTAAGGTGATTCTATCATGTTATGCTAATACAGCTTTCACATTTAATTTCCTTTTCTTTGAATGCTCATTCAGAAATAAGCATTTTAGTGTCTCTGTCTATCCAGCCTGTATGCCATTTTGGCACACAGTAACTCTATTACTTCAGGTCTGCAAAATATACCCCCCACACTAAGGAGATACATATATAAAGGACAGCCCTCCAAAACATGACAGTTAAAAGAAGCTTTTAGCTCATCGGTGAGTGATAATTTCCTAGGCAACAAGGGAAGAGTATATTTGAGACTTGTTACTAACCAACAAAGGGAAAATGTTAGTAGATAATGGAATGAAGTTGATGAGTAGAAACTGAATGAGTTCATAAATTAGGAGATAATGACATATTTTTTTTAAATTAGGTGATCACCTATGCTTTAATAATTGATGTGAAATGAGAATTAAGTAGCCTTCATTTCAAAAGCTATAGTTTCCAGCCAGCAAACGGAGCATTACTTCCAGTTACAGCTCTTTGCTTTGGCCCACTGCACTGTGCAGGATCATGAAGGCACCTGGCCACCTACTTTCTGATAGAGACCAGCAAAGCTCCCATCATCTGAAATGTTTTGTCTATATGAAAATTCTATTCTCTCTGTTTAGTGAAGATTGTAGGTACAGCTAAGTGTTTTTCACTAAAGACTACAAAATAAATGGAAATAGTAATAGGACATTGTTCTTTTTGTAAAAGCTGAGAACAATGACACTTTAGATAACCATTTTCAAACAAAACTTGTTGACCAACCTCAATTTTACACGACCATTGAAGTACAAGGTAACTGTTTAGATGCTATGCAGTCTCCCATTTATGAGGTGATGACAACTAGACAGATCAACCAGTATCTCAAAGAATCATAGAATCATAGAATCATTTAGGTTGAAAAAGACCTCCAAGATCATCTAGTCCAACAGCCAACCTAGCACTGTCAAGTCTATCACTAAACCATGTCACTAAGCACCACATCTAAACGTTTTTTGAATACCTCTAGGGATGGTGACTCAACTACTTCTCTGGGCAGCCTGTTCCAATGCTTCATAACCCTTTCAGTGAAGAAATTTTTCCTAATATCCAACTTAAACTTCCTCTGGCGCAACTTGAGGCCATTTCTTCTTGTCCTATTACTTGTTGCTTGGCAGAAGAAACCGACCCTCACCTTGCCATCTCTCAATCATATAGATTATTATTCTTTTCAAGTACGGTTTCTCTCTTGAACAAATGGCTAAAGATTAAACATAACTGTTGACATTTTTTCTGTTTCAATTTCCTTAGCAATTTACTCTTCCTGCAAAAGTTTTCCAACCCTACCACCAACCTTCTTATACCTTTCTTTGACATGGCTGCAAATATTGGGATCTGAGAGCTTAAGATAAAACAGAAACTTTTCTTTTTCATCATTGTTGCTTTCTCCTTTTGGCTAAACCATAATTCCAAATCTGAATAACATGCTAGGAAGCGTGAAGGAAATTACAAAACATGGTCTTGAACCAGTGGTTTGCAATTTGTGATCTGCAGACCTTGGGCAGTCCATAGCCTTATTCTAAAGGGTCTGTGAAAAGTAACTCAGAAAAGCAAGTCTGTCATCAGTAGGCATAACCTTGCGAAATCGGACTCGGTAGCACCAGTGGAAAATTAATTAAAAAAAAAAAGTTATATAATGGTATGTTTACTTTATAAAGTTTACTAATGGAGAATGTGCATTTATATGAAAAAGATGGATCACTTCTCACTATTTTTTCCTACTCTTTTCTTCCCTGAATTAAAGTTAAAACTGAACAAAACATAGGACCCATTATTACTGCTTTGATACTGGCACCTTAAGTAGAATCATAGCCACAGAAAGAGGGTTAATGTATTGCTACTTGAACTACAGGAAAAAAAAATGGGTTAATATTGTAAAAATAATACACCCTGCTAAAATTAAGAAAAACTGTTTTCTCTTCATCATGTTAAGAAGGAATAACCTTTTCTTCTAGGACATCATGCCCCAGTAAAAATAAACAAAACCAGAAAAAAGGCAAGAAAATTGTACGAACTTTTAAAAAAACTGCGATTTCTATGATGTAGTGTACATTTTTATCTTTATAAACAGTCCAACCCTGCATTTCTATTACAAGAACTTGAATTTGCTGAGACAACAAGTTTTTATAACTGTGACTTTTATCACCTGCTCACTGGGAATGAAATCTAAAATTTTAGGAACTGGGCAAGATGATCTACTACTGAGACAAAGATAGGAAAAATAAATGTATAATTAAAAGTCTAATTCAAGGTAAAATTTCAGAGCATTATATTCTCATTCACTGAAATTCCTCATTTACAAGCAGAATGTATTGTTAAACTCTGTTGAGCCAAATTAATATCTAGCAGGTGTTTAATGATCCTTTAATAACTCACAACAAAATATTTTCTTCTTACATTATTGTATCTCATGAATATCAACTAAATTACAACACTGTGAACCTGGAACAAGACTAGAATTGAGTCTCCAGTGAGAACAGTTACTAGAAGAAAAATCAATTGGAAGAGTAAACAGTTTCAGGCTGTGCTACCAGAAACATAAATGAATTAAAAAAAATCACTCAGAAAATTGTTTTCCGTTTTTTCAAGTGACAAAGACATACATCTGAAAATCAGGGTAGTTGCATGGATATGTTTCTAATTTGCTTCTGTTTTCTCTTCAATTTGCCATTTCTGCTATCTAAAACAAAACAGAGCAGCCTGTCTAAAAGCTGCAAAGCCAACAGAATTCCTACTGTATTCAGTGAATTTGGATAACGTCTGTAAGGAATATCCTGAATGTGGTCACTTCAAGAGCTCCACTTTGATTTAATCAATAGAAGCTGAATTAGGTCATTTAATAAAGGGCCAATTACCATTACCATTATTCCTGCTGAGTCCTGCTTAGGTTGCAAATGTGTACGACATCCAGTGAGACTATCTGATTAGAATTAAGATCATAGAATCTAGGCTTGAAATTAATCCTTGAATGCAAGAGGGATTTTGTTCCATGCATACCTGGACACTTCCTATCTATCAGAACCTTGATGGCTGTCGCAGTCTTTTTTTACATTTTAAAGAATCCATATTTAACTCTTAAAGAGTGTCCTTTTCAAAATTTATTAGCCATGAACTCTACATGGCTACTCTACAGGCAGGAATTCTCCCTTTTCTGTATTTTTGAAATACACAGCATACAACAGGCTCCAATCCTGACTGGGATCTTTGGCCACTATCATGCTCTAAATTATTTAATGATGTTGTGAACAGTAGTCTCTTCTTTGAATGTTATTGCTAAGCATCTGATAGCTATGATCTTATTTACTCTGTTACCGCACTACTGCCATCTGAGTGATTACTTTTAAAAAGACTTAGAGCACTATCCGAAATGGTTGAGATTCTCTCGTGCCATAGCAAGCGCTATCAACCCTGATTAAATTCTTTGGCAGGCAAGAAAATTCAGCACATGTTGTAGACTTGGCTGATGCTGCAACAAATGTACTAATGACAAGTAAGAATGAGCACTTAAATGTCAACTGCTTGGAAAATGAGTTATTATGGACCTTCTGTGGACTACATGCTAATCTAACATTCACTTGAGGAACTATTAAATGTCCAAGAAGAAATTCTACTAAAATTATAGGATAGGGGTTATAACAGAGAACAAAAGGAGCATGAATGAAATCAGACTTGGGCCTCTGGGATGAAACGGTTTAGTAACAGAATATTTTTTCTTTTTATGAATGACATTATTATACTATTTATTACAGAGACTTTGCTTTTTTACGTACTCAACAGTATTTTTAGTAACTTAAAACTGACATTCGTATTTAAACAAAAACAAAGCTGTAACTCAAACTTCAGCAGGTGAAATCTACATGTTAAAGAAGCCAGGTAGGTAACCAAGAGGAAATGAAATAATGGGCATTATTGATTCTTATGCACGTAAAATAAAGCCTAAACTGGATGAGTGAAAACTCTAAAATAAACAAG
This sequence comes from Chauna torquata, assembly GCA_013399475.1. Taxonomy (NCBI): domain Eukaryota; kingdom Metazoa; phylum Chordata; class Aves; order Anseriformes; family Anhimidae; genus Chauna; species Chauna torquata. The sequence continues at coordinate 11,487 of VXAL01000603.1, read as the reverse complement.
TTAATTCCAGTGAAGAGTAAAAAAAAGTCTATAAAGACAGCGTATTAAAATATGCTTTAAACATGATTAAATCTTGAAACAGTTAAGATAAAAAAAAAATGGTTTTAAGAACCTTAATCATCTTGTACTCTGCAGTTGCTGCAGAATACGAAAAGTTTCTGTACTTATCATAACCAAACAAGAAACGGGGAATTATTTCATTTTCTGTGGGAATTATGCTTTCAAACCTTGTATAAGCAAACATTTACCACTATGCAATTATTTACAGCTTCCCAATACAAAAATCTGTAACAAGTCTGAATTTTAATTCACACAAAAAAGAACATCAGTGAATGATCATGAGTGAATGGTACATACCAGGAGGCATCATGGAATGTTCTTGGAACTGTTTCAAAGCATCCTTCAGTCTGTCAATATCCTGTAGCAATAAAAGGGATTTCAGCTGATGTAGAAGGGTCACATCTGAAGAAGACACGTTGCGAGATTCAAGACACTGTAGAAGCTCTTGAACAGTTGCTGAATTTACAGTAAAATCTGTGCATTCTGATTTATCTGGAAAAACATCAGGAAACCACATTAAAAATATTCAATGAGCATGAAGAATTTACAAAGATAGTGTCTTCCTTTTTAGTACAACCTAAAACCAAACACCATGTGCTAAAGAGAAGCTTGTTCCATTTTTCATTAATTATTTAAACAACGATAAGAGGGGAAAATATCAAATTCAAAAAGGAAAAAGGCCAACAGAATTCATCATGACATGAATGCAAGAGGAATCTAAATTTGGTATGATGAAGATATGATGAAGAGACTGTACTGTAGCCAAAGTCTTTGTTTCTTACGCACTATGTATTACAAAACTGCACACATGTGGAGACAGGGAACAACTGTGCGGAACTAATGCAAAGCACTTCTGGAGGCATCCAATTATCTTGTTACTGTACTTTTATGTTTTTATTTAAAAAGTGGATATTACAGCATGCAATGCAGCAGAGAAGGACATACTTTGTTTCTACAGTGCTAAAACATATATTAATTCTTCCATTCCAGTAACAATGGAATTCCAGTAACTTTAAAGTTACATTCTTTTTTTTTTTTTTACTAGTAAACAAAG
>VXAL01000602.1:752644-770196 GCA_013399475.1 Chauna torquata | reverse complement strand
CTGCTGGAGCCGGGCCGGCTCCGAGCCGGGCGCCGCCGCCGGTTCCGCCCCGAGCGCCCTCGCTGCGTCCCTGGCCCGGGAGATTCCCCCGTTCCGCACCCCCGCGCCGATGCCGGGCCCGTGCGTTCCCCGCCCCGCGGAGCCCAGCGGTGCTTTCCCCAGCTCCGGGTGCGCGAGCCAGAACGCCTGGCTGCGTCCTCAGTGGCTTCCGTGGGATTCGCTGTCGGGGGGTTTACACAGGGTGCGGATGGGTTCGTCGTGAGCAGTTCCGGTTTTCTAAGCGAGGTAGATCTGAGGTACGGGAAGCAGCCGCCGCGGGACCTGGGCCGGTGTCAGCAAGTATCGTGCTGTAAACGGCAGAGTTTGTCTTGGCAGCTGCAGGGGCTTGCAATAGCTGTCTTGTGTTCATCGCTGCTCCTGACAACTGACTAAAATCAGGCATTTGAGCCCTGCCTTGCTTCAAATAGTTCCTTCCTTGATGAGCTCAACTGTCTTAGGAAAAAATTCTTTGGGCTTTTGGAAGATACGAATGTTGGAAATCATCTGGTAGCTGATCCCTTGAGATATTCCAGTGTCAGCTCAGAAGTAAACTGTGGTATGTTCTTAATTTAGTTGTCCCATCTTTATTTTTCCTGCCTAGAGAAACAGGAAGTAGCTGATGCAAATTTCATGTTGCTGACAGCGTTTTGTCAGGCTTCGCAAAAACTGAATCCGCGCAGAGGCGTAGGCTTGACTCGGCTCAGCTGTAAAGCTAACGTCTGTATCTTCCAGAACCTCTAAACGAGGACTCGGGGCAGCGTGCTGTCTCGGGCAACCGGAGGAATTTAATGTATGCCGTTTTTCTGAGAACTTGCTGGCTGCTCTGGACCGGCCTTCAACTGGCTGCCGAGGAACTTGCTGACTCCTTGATAGTCTCTAAACAGGAAGCTCCTCTTACTGTGTTGTACGGGACCGGCTCTGGGTTAGCTGGTGTTTTTGCAGATAAAACCTCTTCCCTGTATTGCTCTGATCGGTACGTAAAGCAGTCAAGTTGTAGATGAAAGCCTGTTTGCTGTACAGTGTGTTCAAAACCGTGTTCCCAAGCCTTGGTGGAAGTAAAGGTTAGTTAATAGATTAACCAGACGTGCTATGAAAATGAATGGACTTTCGGGACCAGGATGAAATGTATGAGTGTTTGCTGCAAGTCCATAGCTTCCGCTCCATTGGTAATCAAAGTTCAGCTGAATTTAAATAAGACTTAGGTTTAACTCCTGCATTGCAGTCCCAGAAGGGAGGGCTTCATCTAAACTCTGCTCTGTCATCAGAGAGCTCTAGCCCCTGCTGCGTGGCACAGCTCGAAAGCCTTTTCCCTCTTCTCTTGAGCACAGAACAACGCACGGAACAAAAATGACTCTGAAGTGATCCGTGTGTCTCAGCTTCCTCTTTGAAGAATGCAGACGAGCCCATTATATGTACTTCACTGAGGTCTGTGGAGTCGGTTTGTCACTTACTGACAAATTGCTCTGCATTCGAAGTGTTCGGTAGAGAAAACACTCTTCAGATACTGCCCAAGCAGGTCTATTTTGTGATCTTGGGTTTTTTTTTTTTTTGTCGCTAAGCATTAATCTCTCTGGATTGCGGACTCTGGCTGTTGATGTTAGCTAGGTTCTTGCCTGTACAACTCAATCTTTTTATTTCATCCAGGCTGGATTTGTAGATAGAAAGAGCTGCATCTACAGAGCAGAGAGCACAGTAAGGGTGAGTCAGGATATTTGGTGAGGACTGACTGGGTATAGCTGCCTGCTCTAGGACTTCATGTTTCCTGCACATAGCCCTGATTTTGCTGTCGATTTACCAAATGACTTATCTTGCAAGTTGTCCTAATGCTGCCTGGTAAACAGAAATTGAAATGAATTTACCATCTGGCAGACAGTTCTAGGTTTACAGAGCTGGTGTCAAGCGCTGTGGGCTCATGGCTTCCGTCAGGGAAACCCGCCGGAGGCCCAGGAAGGATGCGTCTAACGGCAAGGCGAGCGGAAGGAACCTGAATCTCGAGGAACGCTTTCTTTTTAACGGACGTTAATCCCAGCAGCACACCGAGAGCTGGTGCTGTGTGTTCCTTGCAACAGCGTGTTTTACTGCTCGGGTGGGAAGCTGCTCTCCGTCTGGACTTTCGAGTTTGTAATCCTGATCTGAAATGCAGTTTGAGACTGGGTAATGGGGCTGATCAGATTAGAGCCCGGTGTGGAATGTGGCGGGGATCAGTGGTGCAGAATAGCAGCTTTGTGCCCCGGCGCTCTGTGAACCTGGTGTCCTTCCGGATGTCCCTGCGGTACGGCCCTGAACCTCGCTGCACTCTGGAGGCACAGGAGAACTTCCTTAGCGGGTGACCTCTGGGGGGGAAACCTTCCTTCAGTGCGCAACAGCGGGGGAGGCAGAGCCCCGCTCTTGGCTGCGCTCCCGCTTGTCGACATGAGCCCCGTTCTGGATGCGTCCTCGGCCGCTGCAGAGCGCTGACAATCCTGTGGTCAGGACTTGTACGTTGGACAGAGTAAACAAAGAGGTATTCGTTACTGTTGATTATATGGGTGACCGCCCACAAGTTTCAGCCTCTCTAAACTTGATGCGTCTGGACGCCATCCAGTGACCGCTGTCCAGTTTTATGCGGAGCGTCTCCCCTGGCTCGCTCTTGCGCAGAGCAGGAAACCGCTGCCTTCCCCTTGGAGCCTCACTTCTCCTGGTGCGGGCAGGCAGAGGGTGAGGACGGCCGTGTTTGTCTTGTGACATCAGTGCTGCTCGTGACTAATGCTGGGTCTGCCCCACATCCTCTGGAAGTCGGGCGAAAACGTGGGCTTTAGAGCAAGGCTGAGAGGGCTTGTGAGCAAAAAGCAAAGCAGTAGTTAGAACTGCAGGCTCGGTTTCTGAGGGAGAACTAGCCTCAGTTTGTGAACCCGGCCAGATAAACCCTGTCTTCCTTTTTGGGCATGCTGGAGGAGCCTTCTCCTTCAGGCAGGGTTTTGAGCTTTCACAGGCTGCTGCAGTAAGAAGGAAGCTGTGTTCAGGCCGTAATCGTGATTCACGTTGTAAAATGTTTCGACGAGTGGCGATAAGATAAAAATGCGGTTGGCGAGTTGTTCCCTCCCTGCATTCCCTGGGCGTTAGTGTGCTTGGAGGGTGACTCGTCATGCTCCGTGGTGCTGAGTCTCTGTGAAGCAGAAATTAATGGAAAGTTTATATTACACTTTGAAGCTTTTCACCTGGAAAAGTCTTAATGACTTATGTGCCTAAGTTACTTTCTTGTGCAGTGCTTGCAGAGTAGATTCTGCAGTTCAGATGCCAAAGCCTGTAGCGGGAGAGCATGAACAGGGGCACGTTGTTGTAGAGGCAGCTATGCCTTCTTAGCTGGTGCAGCTGCCTGTCTTGGCGTGTGCCAGGGTGGCTCGTTTCGCACGCTGGCACCAGTACTGTAGCGATGCAGGAGCTATAAACGCCCCGTGGAGGCATGCAGAGCTCCAGGAGGTCCCCGCGGATGCATTTGCAGAATCGAAACCACTAGTTCCGCCCCGAAGAGCCGTGATCTCCCAGTGAAGCAGTCATATTTGATGTGCTGTACGGCTGTAAATGGGACTTTGGCCAGTAACCAGCTGCAGTGAGGTTCTGTGCAGACCTTTGTTTTATTGGGTGGTGTTGACACAAGGTTAGAAGCTGTAAGTTTCAATATCCTTACAAGGGTAACAAGCCCATACAGTGGAACCATGTGGCCATTAAAGAGTGACTGTGGCAATATAAAGCAGCTCTGTGCTTGGCTGTGCACAATCCAAATATCCCAGCTAACGTGAGGGTATGTCTGTCATCAGGGTGCCGAGCTGTGTAGAAATTCTTCTGGAACTGGGAGAGCTCGTACCAGACAGCTGATAAACCCCCCTCGACGTTTGGCATACGATTTTCATAGCGTCAGAAGATGTGAATAACTGTAGTCTGTCTGTGCAGGTTGCGGACAGCGGTAGATATGGAAAGACTGGTTGAACGGTTGGAAAAGGCTGTGGAGCGCCTGGAGACGGTGTGCCAAGGACCCGGCATGTGCGGAGATGGCTCTTCCAAAGGTAAGCCCCGCAGCGGGCGCAGCACCCCCAGCAGCGTCGTGCAGAGCGTGCCAAGGGCTGTTGCGTGAGCTGGCTGCGCACGGGGGGAAGCGAGTTTCGCAGGAGATACTGCGCAAGTGCAGAGGGGCCTGTGGTTACCGTCCGGCCAAGATGAGAACTTCCTGCAGCTGCAGCGCTTCCCCTGTGCTCAGCTGCGCGTGTCGGGGTGCGCCCGCTGCCTCGGCTGGGCGCGGGTCCGGGGGAAGGCTCAGCCGAGGCGGGCGGGAGCGTGGCGCGGGCGAGTGCTCCCGGCCTGGCTGCCGCGTGGTGACACCTGCGCTCTGGGTCCTTCCCTGCAGGGGTGGCTCAGTACGTGCAGGCTTTCGATGCCCTTCTGGCTGGCCCAGTAGCTGAATACATCAAGATCAGCAAAGAAGTTGGCGGGGATGTGCAGAAGCATGTAAGGAATCGCTTTCTTCTTCCTCCATCCTATACAGCTGCTGCTTGTCCTGCAGGGCTGTTAAGGGCCAAGTTTGCTCTCAGTATTTGCGTTCCTTTAGCACTGTGTAGTAGGATGTTAATAATCCCTCAGGATTCAAGACAGATGCCCAGATAACCCCCAGCAGGTTGCCGTCTACACGTGCTATGAATCAAACCTCATTTGAAATATTTGGGAGTTAGGTACCTAGCTCTCTTTACCGACTTCGGAGCGTGCTTGCAGGAGGCTTGTACGCTACCCAACCAGAGAGCTGTTAAATTCTTGTTAGCTTTCCCTGAGGGGAGGTGTCTCCGAGAGTGTGTGCTGCTATCAAGTTGAAAAACAGATTGCACCTGCCTTCACAACCAAAAGAAAGCCAGAGGCCAGAAGGATGATCTGGCCTAGACTAGTGACATGATTTTTGCGTGTGGAGTTAATTATGGCAGCTCTTTGCGCTGCTGGGTAGCTAACATGTTATCTGCACAATATGCTTCCCCACGCTTGGGATTGGCATAACTGCTTTCTTATAGACTAGGAACAAGGGGCAGTGGGAGCTCGAATGACTGTTGGTGTTACCCTGGGTAGAAGGGAAGCTCTCGTGTTTCTCTTTATTCTCAGGCTGAGATGGTTCATGCGGGCTTGGTGAGTGAGAGGTCTGTCCTGGTGATGGCATCTCAACATCAGCAGCCAACAGAGGTAAGCGTGGGAAATCACTCGTCAGAAACCTTGTGTGCCCTTCCTTACCTGAGGGTAGAGGATGACCCCGGTTTTAGGGGAACTTCCAAAAGAGGAACCAGAGGAGGACTGGAGATGTTTGGATCCACGAGGCAGCACTTGTTGAAGGTGTGCACTGTTGTGGGTGCTCACCCAATACTGGGCATAATTCCGGAGGCTGATTCTTAGAGCTTCAGAACTGGCATTTTCCAGAGATTAAAGCAACAAGCTCTCTGTAGCTGTCAGAGCAGCTTGTGAATATCATCTCACAGCTTCTGTCCCTGTTAAGTTTCACCTGGCACCAACACTGCGCAATCAGTGTTCCCAAAGATGCAAACCAGATGAGCCTGTCTGAGACGGGAGCTACAGTGGGATCTGAGTAGTGTGTGCTTTTCATTTTGTGATGCTTATAGACCTTCTGGCATGAAGCTCCTTCTGAAGTAGAGTAGACGCTTGTCTCTCTTGAATGGTGTCTGAATAATAGCTAGGCTTTTAGGATTGATTTGTCCTTAACAAGTAATTTAACACTTTACCCCGGGCTGCCACTTCTCAGCAGGATGTGTGACTGAGAATCTGATTCTGAGTGCATCAGCTTTTCCCTGCTAGCAACTGTTTTTCCCTGAGCAACAGCTTCCCACCTTGCTTTTCTTAGCAGTTATCTGGCTCAGGCATGGCTTCTACTATTACTTTGTGATAGCTGGATTTCTGATGCGCTCCTATTCACCGTAAAATGTACCTGCATCTTTTTCCCTAAGCATTGGAGGGTTATTTATCTGTAACCAGGCTTGCTGGGATGCTGCTCTGCATAGCCTCTAGTCTGAGTATCTGCTTATAAATTCCACCGACACATTGTTTAAATAAAGGATTGTGAACAGACAACAGCCTTAATCCAGTGTAGGTCTTTGTGCATGTTGTCTTCTAGGAGTCCCATCAGTTCTGGAGTAGCCAGTTTAAAATGCAAAATGGATGAACTCGCATTACTTGTGCTTGCAGTGAGAAATCTCCCCATCCTGTTACTTGATAGTGGTGCTAGGCTTGAGCTTCTTAGTGTAGCTTGGCCAGCGGTCCTTGGAACCTCTCTGTGTTTTCATCTGAACAGTGTAAATGACAGCAAAAAGGAAAAGACAAAACCTGAAAAGCAAGTTTTGCCCAAATTTGTCCCTCACTGCTGCCACCACAAGGACTCTTTCTAATCTTAAAGAAAAGTAGCCTAAAAGGCATCTCAGGAAATATTGGCTGCTCTACTCTGACCTCAGAAGACTTGTAAGCGCTTGCGTTCAGCCTTCCAAGTGAACAACACGCAAACAGTTCTTACCATTCAAATATTAAAGGCTTGGATTGACTTGAGAAGTAACTTGGATCCTGAAGTCCAGCTTGGTAGGGTGAGCTGAGAATCTTCTGTGACTTTGCTTGTAACACAGGCTGTAGATCTTGAACTGCAGAAGCCTGCATAGCACCCCCTTTCTCTAAGGGTATATGAAGGAGAGGAAAAATTTGTCAAATTGTCTTAGAACAAAAGAATACAGGAAGGGCAAATGCTATTTCTGTCCTCATTACTAACAAGCTTTGTCAGTGTTTCTTGGATTGTACATGAGTCACGGTTCTTGGCATACTCCCATAGTACCAATCCAGTTGGGAGCTATTACTTCAGCCCTGGAGAAGCTGGGCTGCGGGAACACGCTCTGCTCACAGGGAGGGCCAAGCCTGGACAGGAGCTGTAGCAGCAACTTGTGCCAGCTGGAGTCTTCCTCTGAATGACCGTCCTCTCAGCAGAGCCGCCCATGAACACGTGCAACTTTTCCAGAGCAATACTAATGTTCTTAATTGTTATTGTCCCTCGTGTCTCGCAGAGTGTGTTCTCAACGCTCCTGAAACCGATTTCAGAGCAAATCCAGGCGGTGCAGAATTTCAGGGAGAAGAACCGTGGTAGCAAACTGTTCAATCACTTATCGGCAGTCAGCGAGAGCATCCCAGCCCTGGGCTGGGTGGCCATGGTAAGAACTGCAGTGGGAAGTGGTTTCCTTGGACTGGTGGGGAGAGTCTGGCTCCCTGGTGAGCCAGCCACCTCAGCTGCTTCGTGCCAATATGTTCTTTCTTCTTTAGGCTCCAAAGCCTGGTCCTTATGTAAAAGAAATGACTGATGCTGCTATGTTTTATACCAACCGGATCCTTAAGGAGTACAAGGATGTGTAAGTTCACCTTCTCTCTTAAAGACATCACTGAACACAGCTAACTGGGTGTGCAGGGGTTACTCCAGTATCTAACCACAGCTGCCTTGGTCTTTAATTCATTCTTGTTTTTTAAAGGCAGGGACTATTTATAAAGCTTCACCTAGCTGTTCTTTCCTGATCCTTAGGGTCAAGATTGTTTGCATTCATATTGTAGCTGGAATCTCCGGTAGCAAGTGTATTGCTGTTCTTGTCTCAGCATCATCTGGTGGCTGAGCTGTTTCCCAGGGCAGCAAGCTTTGTCTCAGGAATGGGTCTCATTAGGATTATCAGACCCCTCGATTAAAATAGGTTACAGTGCAGAGCAGGCCTGCAGCCTTCTGCAGGTGCAAGATTAATACTGAAGCTAGAGCTCAGTGCTGGAGATGTGAGACTGGTGTGCTGGTCCAGCTGAGTCTTGCCTACAGTCTGAGAGATGGAGAGATGTAAAGATCTGTCTGCAGTCCATGGGTTTTGATGGCAAATGCACCTGCTGCCTCCTCACGATCTTCTTGTATCCTCAGAGATAAAAAGCAAGTGGACTGGGTGAAAGCTTATCTGAGTATCTGGACAGAGCTGCAGGCCTATATCAAAGAGTATCATACCACAGGGCTGACTTGGAGCAAAACAGTAAGTGCTGGCTACATCTGCAGGGGCTTCTTAGATGGGTGTTGCGTGATTATTGCAGCAGATGTGGAGCTTGTGCAATTCCCTTTCCTCTTGCCGGCCTCTTACAGGGTCCTGTAGCAACAGAAGGGGCTAAAGGGCCATCCGCTCCCCCCGCGGGGGCTGCGCCGCCCCCCCCAGGCCCTCCTCCCCCTCCTGCTCCTGCCCCCATGAGCTCCAGCACAGATGACTCTGCCTCCCGCTCTGCGCTCTTCGCCCAGATCAACCGGGGAGAAGGCATCACCTCTGGTAAGTAGCAGTAGCTAGCAGGGGTTGGGCAGCCGCGAGTGAGAGTGCTACTGTGCTGTGAATCCCGCAGGGCTGGCTCTTTGGATCCTTGTTTTGCTGCTGTCCCTGAATATACCTGCTCTTTAGGAAGTAGGTTCACAAAAACAAAAGACCATCTGGTCTGAGTATGAGGCGGGGAGCCAGGAGCAGCCCTGAGGCAATTCACAAGGACAAAGGGAGCCCATTGAGTTGGTATTCTCAGCCTCATCTGTCAGGTGTAGCAAGAGATTAATCGCTAGCTAGGACTGGGGGGGGCTCTTCAGTAGCACGCATGTCTCAAGTACAAAAGGTGCAATTTCACACTTACTCATGTCTGCGCAAAACGTACCCCTTTCGTGTGTTACCTGGTTGATGTATCAGGACAAAAGTGAGGTTCTTGGCTCAAGGCTTTTTCCAGCTGCAGAGTGGAACAGCGGGGGCCTTCTGGTTCTACAGTACATCCTCATTAATATTGCATCCATGTTTCCGGCTCCCTCTTTCACTTGTCACTCATGCTTGGGCTCAGCTTAGGCCCAACCTCAAGAATTTACCTGCATTCTGAAAAATGTTACCATGCTGATCACTGATGTCTGGTGTTTGTGAAAATGCATTATTGGAGGAGAGCTGGAGCTCAGGCTTGACTTCTTTTGCAGGCTTGAGACATGTTTCAGATGACATGAAGACCCACAAGAATCCAGCACTGAAGAACCAAGGAGGTCCTATAAGAAGCGGACCCAAACCTTTCACTGCTCCCAAACCTGCCTGTAGTACTAATCCCTCCCAAAAAACCTCTCCGAAGGAACCTGCATTGCTAGAATTAGAGGGCAAAAAGTGGAGAGTGGTGAGTGTCTGGCATCGGCATGAGTGGGTTGGAGGGAGGGGAGCTTTACAGCAGGAACAGAGGGACTCCTGAAGACCTTTCTTGTAAGACGCATTAGCCTGATGTTGCATGCAATTTGCTTTTAAAGGGGCTCCGCTGCCTTGCTATGCATATGGATAAATTGGTCTCCATTCTAAAAATAAAGTGCATTTTCTCCACCTTTTCAGGAAAACCAGCAGAATGCCACTAACCTGGTTATCAGCGATACAGAATTGAAGCAGGTAGCATATGTTTTCAAGTGCACAGATAGTACACTCCAAATCAAAGGCAAGATCAACTCCATCACCCTTGGTAAGTAGAGCAGCGCTGAAAACTGCTTCTGCATGCTGGTCTGTTTGCAGAAGGCTGAATCTCCAAAACCTTTTTGTGAGCTACTCTGTCTTGTCTTTGCAGATAACTGTAAGAAGCTAGGTCTGGTGTTTGATGATGTGGTGGGCATTGTAGAAATCATAAACTGCAGGGACATTAAAGTTCAGGTGAGTGTCTGCGTCCTGTTCTCTGCCCAGCATGTGACTGCTGCACTGTACAACAGCGCCTGTAGCATCTGCTTCTTTGAGTAGCTGAATTTCCAGAACAGTAATATGCATCTGTGGAGAAAGTTTATGAAAACGCCTTCTGTCCTACTGCTCTGCAGCTGAGCCTGCCCAATCCTCGGGAAAGGGCTAAAATTTACCTCACTGAGCTGCTTCAGAGATCTAAATAAAAGATTAGTCTCTGTGAGGTGGGCGACAGGATCTGACTGCCAAAGTAGGAGGCCAGCAGTAGAATGTATTCTGATTCCAGTTTTGGTATCTGATTTGGGATGGGCAGCTTGCCCAGTCTTTCCTTTAGTTTTGTTCTTAAGAGATCAAAAGAAGTAACCTTGGATTTTTGCCAGAGGTGGGAGTACTTGAGTTCAGTTTGTCTGTGGTGGGGAGTTGGAGTCAAACCGCTTGCCTTGAGGACAGGCACGAAAAAGAAGAATGTGGTTGCCCAGTTCAGTCTAATGCTCCTCTAACTGCTGCTTTGATCACTCTGCTAGGTAATGGGTAAAGTGCCAACGATCTCCATCAACAAAACAGATGGTTGCCACGTGTATCTGAGCAAGAGCTCCCTAGACTGCGAAATCGTCAGTGCCAAGTCATCAGAGATGAATGTCCTTATTCCCACGGAGAGTGGTGACTTTGTAAGTGTTATTTTTGAAATCAGTGTGGAGGTCTGCTAGAGGAGGGGTAAGGCATGATTCTTATTTTGAGACCCGTAGGGAATATCACAGTCGCAGTGAGGTCTAGAGGGACAATTCTAGACTTGCCATTTTAATCCTAGACTTGGAGGTTGTGAGTGATGATTAGATGCTAAAATCAGCAAATCAAGTTGTTTTTACAGTGAGATACTTGCTGTTTTGTGAGAGTTTCCTCTTCCTCAAGATCTCTGGGGGGTAGAACAGGAAGCATTTGTTGGTACAGGAGGGGACATAGCATATATCTAAGAAAACAAGTGCCTAAAGCAGTGGAAGTAGTTACTAGTCTCAGTCATAAATGGAGATTTATGACAACAGATTTCTATTTTTTACCCTCCAGACTGAATTCCCTGTCCCAGAACAGTTCAAGACAGTGTGGAACGGTCAGAAGCTGGTTACCACTGTGACAGAAATTGCTGGCTAAGCAGAACAGCTCCAAGGCTCATGCCCTCCCCTGGCCCTGCTGTGGGACAAAACTGCTTTCAGATGATTCTCTTAGATTTCTTGTACCTTTCTGCTCCCAAACTGCTTCTCTTCTACCCGAGAGACACAGCTACCTGCCGTCACTGAAATACCTCTGGCTGGGATTTGGTATAGGTGGCGGGTCAGTTATTGTCCACATCTATTAGCAGGAAGGTGGTTTTTTTTGTTTTTTCCCCCCTCCCTTTGTCTGATCTAACTGCACCAATTGATCATGTCAGATTTTGTGAACTTCAAAGCCAGTACTGGCAGTTGGCTTTCAGAGCGTTGTTTTTTTTTTTATTGCCTTTAAGCAAACTGTTCGTGTGAGAGAGGAGTGTTGTCCCATTTTTACAAATGATGTTGTCTGTCAGGGTCCAGAAGTACACAGTTGCTACTGCAAATGTCTGAAGAAGGTCCTGGAAGCTGCTAATTCCAGCTCTATGTACTAATCAGTGGCAGCACAGGACATGGGAATGGCTTTGTTGGACCAAAGGCTGAGGACTTGGGCCATAGCATTCCACCCTGATTTTTCCCTTTCATCATTCCTACTAGCTCAGTGTGTTTCTGATCGTGCCATGACAGGAGGCTTTTTATTAACCAGTGCCACAGGAAGACTGCAGTGGGGTAACTGCAGTTTCCCCCTCAGCAGTCTGTCTGGTAGCTTGGAGCTGAGCACCTCTTCCCATGAGCCCTCCACCCTCTCAAGGGAATCTTTGCCCCAGGGCTTCCTGCTCTGAGCAGCTGAACTCAGGTTCAGTCTTCCAGGACAGTTCTGAACCTGCCCCCTCCTGCAGGAGAAGAGTTTCCTTCATTCCAGGGTCAGTAGTGCAGTATTGTAAATACCCAAGTTGGATCAAGTCGGTTCATTGCTCTCTTCCTCATCTGCAATCAATCACCATTGAGTGAATCTTCTCAACCTCCCCTTTCCCCTGTTGCTTGGCTCTTTACTTTGGTGGAAGCTTACAGCCTCTGTTCCAGGGCCCTGGAGCAGAGTGATGGATCTAAAACACAGTACTGTATTGACCCATAAAGGGAGCTGCACGTGCTTTGACCTTCATTTTTCCAATGCCTTGAGTGGCATACGCATATCTAAAAATGCATTTCCTCTGTAAAGTGTCAATGTTCTTTTTCTCTAGGACAAAACTTACAAAAAAATATGCAATTTTTTATTTTAAGACTGTCCTGTGACTTGTACTTGTCTTCTCCTGAGGCTTGTGGAAAAAAAAAAAAACCTTTCTTATGTACTTAAGATTATACAGAAGATAGAATAAAGTTAATGCCAACTTGCTCATTACTGTGTCTCCTGTTTACTCTTCTTGGAGGCACACAGGACCTCAGGTAGGACAAGATGCCCCTTGCTGCCTAACCCTGCCTAGGGTGCTTTGAAGATGACCTTCCGCATGGGGAAGTCCAGACTTTCCTCAATTCCCTTTGAATCAACTTGTCAGTAGTTGTCAAATTGCACCTCTTTTTTTTCAGTTGGTTAGATGTAAAGTTCTTTATTGAGTTCAGTTGTACAAAAGTGCATAAAACAAGCCATTAGTTGAAAATGGTTCAAGCTGTTAATACCCGCTTACTTAATTCAAAACTCTCCCTTTTCCCCAGAACCTCCTAAATGTGGTCTTTTTCCCCACCCTGAAGGAGAGACAAATCTCTCTCTCTCCTCTGCAGAGAGCCATGTAAGTCTATTTGCTTATCCCCTTAGGAGACACAGCATTCTTGTACTAGTGATTTTGGTTAATACTGCCATTGCTTCTTGAGAGGCACAGGCAACACGGGCTGTGAATGTGACTGTTAAACCTCTCAAGCAGCTTAATCAGCTCACCATCACCAACTGACCAGCACAACCACAGCTCTAACACCAGAAGCAGCAGGGCCTGTGTGGGATGGAGTGCTTCAGAGTTAGTGCACGGCTCAGCCCACCCGTACTGGAACTTAATTACATCCAGATGAATTCTGGTCTCTTGCTGCAGTGTAGCAGGTGCCACCTCTGCACACTGCAGAACCACTGAGATGAACCCCTCACCCCCCCCTTCCCGTTCCCCGTATCCCCTGCAGGCTTGTATGCAAAAAGTACTGTTGCACAGTAGCAGCTGCATTAACTACAGTGAGACCCTCCTGAGTGCTCCCCCAAAGTGCCTCCCCTTAGCTTCACTGGAGGAAGGGGAGGATAGTGGTGTAAAACCACTCTTCTGAGAAGTGCAGGTGATCCCCGTTCACCCCCAGGAACACCAGCTTTCCTGCTTTGTCCATCTCTTGCAGCCCCAGGCGATCCTGAAAAGAGAGAAGCATGACCATAGCTTCCTGGGGGCTGCCACAGCCAAACGCTGCCAACAGCTGGGGAACCTGGCACAGAGAAAAGCGCTGATGGTCACAGACTGTTAATGCAGCAGAAGTGGCTGGCAGATTAGAGTGGCTTCCACCTCGGCTCTTAGTCAAAGTTTCTCCTCGTACAGGGGAAAAAGCCACTTCTGGATGATTTACAACAAGGCTTGAAAAAAGGAGCAAAGCTTATTAAACACACGTGGAAAGGGATCTTGAGCCAGGTACGAAACCACCACTGTAACTTCTACTGCCAGGAACTGGCCTAGAGGGAAACAGCTCCTGGCAAGAAGAGGTCATGCCCCAGAACAGCAGAGATGGTGGGCAGAGCAAGGCTGTGGGGTTTAGAGCTCCTGAAGGCCCCGAGGACACTTTATTCATCAGAGTGAAAACTATAGAAACCCCTCAGCCCCCAGCAGAACGTACCTCTGTGTACAGTGAGGTCTCCTTCAGCGGAACAGTCTCCTTGGCTTGGCCGCTTTTGTAAAACCCAAACCACTGTCAGAATAAAAACAAGGAAACAGTTGCTTGAGGGCTCCCAGGAGGTAAACAGGCTTATTCATCAACTCATGCCGGAGACGTGCTGCTGCAGACAGCGCACCATCGGGCCTATGTCTGCACTTAGCCTGCTCCTCAGAAAAGTTCCACCACCAAAGGACAAGCCAGAAATGAGCAAGCAAGTGAGAACCAAAATGCCAACTAAAAGCAGCATCTGCCCTGCCTGCCTCACCTCAGAGATTGGAGGGTCAACCATAGTATCATTGAGAAATTTCACCATCACAAACTTTTTCAAAGCCATCAGGTTTTTCTTGTACGTCTCATTGATGCCCTGGGTGAAAGCAACACAGAAAGATCCAAGTCACTGAAAGCCCACTGAGAGAGTCAGTGGTTGGGAAAGTGCCTGCTCCAACTCGCCCTGTACCAACAAAGGAAACCCTAGACTGCACCAGCCTTGGAGGCAGAAATGTGCATTTCTATGATCTGTCTCCCTTTGCTGTGCTCATAGCATTCAGCCTCATCGCCAGGCTGTAAAGAGGGGACAGCCCTCCGCTGCCTTCCAGGGGAGGGAGCGGAGTTGCCACTTGAAAGGTCATGGGTGGACTGAACACTTGCTATATCTTTCCACAGACCACTCCAAAAGAGCATAGTGACACAGGAGCTGCTCTGACAACGCCAAGTCTCATTCATATGTCTACCAGTGAAAACCATTCGTACACTCCTGGGGTGCAGGGCAAAAAATGCTCCCCTTTGAACTCCAGCAAAGGTACTGCCACGGAGAACATGAAGGAGCTCACTACCAAGGCTTCTGCTATCCTGCTAGCATTTATTCATCAGTCAGGTCCTTACCCTCTCCTGATTTATGTCAGCCAAAAAGATGCTGTTTTTCCTGTAGTCCTCCTCCTTCAAAGGATTGTGCCAATACTCTGCTTGTACCAAGCTGGAGAAGAGCGAAACCAAAGATCAGACCGGAAACCCAGAGCTTTTCATGTCTCTGCAGCCTGATGAATATACTCACTGCTCTTGAACAGCTTGCGTGTAGGCGCCTAGATCCAGCGTCTTTCGGATCCAGTCACAGATATGCGAGCTCTCACCAGGACAGCGTGGAAAGCCGTACACACCTGGGGTATGGAGACACACGTAACAACTCGGTGAGCTAAACTGAAATCCCTTAATCCCTCCAGCTGGTAAAGAACCACCCTCTTACAGAGAAGTGGCAGGAATTACCAAGGGAATCAGGAGGCCTTTAATCCTGCAATCCCATTAGACAGCCCTCCTGCCCCTGGGCGCTATTGTACACAAAGATAATGTATGATGTTCTTGAGCTGAGGTTACTGCTATGGAGAATGGGGGCATGCAGACAAGTGGAATACTATCCAGCTCACTTGGTGTGTTCCCTGGAGGTCTCAGGATGGTTCCCTACAATTCTTCCCCCTACACTACAAAGAAATAGTCTCCCCTGGGAAGTTCTGTGGCTTGAGTCTATCTGAAATTCATTGCCAGCTACTCTTAACTGTACACCTCCTGTATTACATTTCATGCTGCCTCTTTCATCTACTGCAAAAAGCACCTCCCTTTCCTTGGGGCTTTAGCCTTCCAGACGCCAACTGTAAAATAACCTTGTGACCCAGAAGGTTTAGTTTCACAAAGGTTCAAAGGTTTTGCTATGTAGTTAGAAATTTCTTCTCCAGAAACAAATAATCCCAAGTGCTTCCGAAGCATATAAGAATTCTACTGAGATGAGAAGTCATTTATGTACAAATGTCCCTTCTCATTGCCAGTCAAGCAAGACCAAGCCAGAAGATAATGTACTCAGCTAACAACTGAGCCAAAGCAGACCACCAGATTGAGACAACAAAGGGACAGCTTGATTCAGGAGAAGGTTGTCAATTTTCAGGCAGAGGCCAAAAAAATCAGTCCTCCTGCCAACAAGAGCCCCCCACCCTTCACCACGGTTAGGAGCTGTAATAGGTTGAGAGGACACTACCTTGGTGCTGCCCGCCAACGGAGATCAAATTGAACATGGGAGGAGAAGGACATCTCTGGGCTACCGCCCTCCTGTGGTGAAAGGCGAAGGAGCTGAGTTAGCGCTTCGAGCGTCCAGGCCACGGATGTTGCTTCACACGCAATGCTCAGCTCGCCACTGCGTGGGCTCAGGCACTTGGGTAACGTTTGCCGGGAGAATTCAGCCTTCCTGGTAGAGGAAGGCACAGGCAACTGTACCCGCCTTCTGGATTCTTACCTCCTTTGGAGTGCTCCTACTTTTATGAAGGGATTTGTCAGTTTACATCTGTTTAGTAGTTCAGAAGAGTTCAAAATCTAAAACCCACCAAAAAAATCACTGGAAATGGAACAGAAATGTAAACTTACAGGAACTGGCCTCCTTGGGAGAAGCCAATTGCGTTGTAGCCTCCTTTCAGGTGAGGGTCCTTTGCGAGCTGGCTGCACACCTCTCTCACTTGGTCATTCACATTCATAAAGAAGCTGTTCTCCATATCCTGATGGATTAGCCAGATTAGAAAGTACAACTTGTACTTTTACAATGGCTTACACTATTTTAATCTCTGCAAACAGACCACTAACAGGTCTACTTGTGAAAGAGGACCTTAACTTTCACAAGATGACAGAAGTGAAATTCAAGTTTGGAGACTTTCCATCATTGTATCTTTCTTCCTACTCTGCCTGCAAAACTGTCTCATACAGAACAGTGACACTTCCCCAGACTTCTTCTCAATTTCAGTCCCTTCAGATTTTGTATGTTTTATACATATAATGTGTATATATATGTATGTATAAATCAACCTTCACCCATCTTTTCCAGATCCCAGAAAATAACATAAATTGTACGTTATTCTAAGAGACTATTTGAAGAAATTCAGTAGGGCTATGTAAAATGGACAAAAATACTAAGGTGCAGAAGAAGCCTGTATCTTTATTATACTAAAGATGTACAGTGACTGAATGCTTGTAAATCAAAAAGGATGACAAGGGATAAAGCTTTAACTTAAAGAGCATGGTATCTTATCACATGTCTCTGTATTACCTGGAACGGTTAGAGTGCTAATCAGTGGATTTGCATATTAATCCAATTTAGACTAGGGATTTGTTTTTCCTCGGTTCTTTTCTGCAGGTATTATCTAGACCTTACTGGTTTCTACCTGTCATAGCTGTTATTTCACAAGGTAAAAAATTAACAGGGAAAGCCCTATGGCAATCCTCATGTAGCCATGCTAATAACAGAGACTGCAATAATTATTACACCCTCGTGCCTGCGCACTGGCCACCACCCTGCGAAGCAGAAACGCAAGTGACAGCAGCTAGTTACCTGTATCAGCGTGTTTCCGATCTTGAGAGACAGAACATAAATCCCCGGTATTTTATTCTCCACTATCTTTTTGATGTAGCCCATGCTCTGCGGATTGCAGCAGCTGTCTCCTGGGAAGGGAACACCACGGAGCAGCGTCACGCCACGGCGAGGCCCTCCCACCACCCCACCTCCGGACCCTCCCTGCTGCGGGGCCAGGAGCCGCCCGCAAGCCCGGCCGCGGGGCACCAGCCCCTCTCGGCCTCCGCGGAAACCTGCGTCCCGGAGCGGGGCCGGGGACGGCCTGCGAGCTCTCCTCGGGCCCCGGCCCAGGCCAGCTCAGGCTGGGCCCGTTGAGTCCCGCCCCCCGGCGCGGGTCCCGGCTCACCCATGCCGTGCCAGATGACCAGGGGGACGGCGGCGGCCGCGCGGCCCAGGCCCAGCCACAGCAGCGCCGGCACCGCCGCCCTGAGC
>VXAL01000602.1:737649-752550 GCA_013399475.1 Chauna torquata | reverse complement strand
CCGAGCCGCCCCGGGCCGGGAGGGAGGGAGCCCGGTGCCCGCCGAGGGCGTGCGGCGGCGGGCGGGGCAGGACGCAGCCCCTCTGCTCGCCCGGCAGCCGCCCTCCCGCACAGCTGAGTCCGACCCCGGGGCGGAGCGGGCTCGGCAGGGGCTGGGAGCCGGCAGCCTCAGGCTGCGCTGCCTCCCCTCCGCCCCTGGGCAAGGCTCCTTGCCTTCCCCTCTGCTCCCCTCCGGCAGATGCAAGCTGCCATCCGTGCACGGGAGGAGGGAAGGCGCTCGGGAGGGTGCCTGCAGCGGGTGTGGATTTCAGGGAACGCCAGGACTTGTGGCTGCAGGAGGGCGATGGCCCGGTGGCATGGATATGCAGGCAGGGTTGAGGGTTATCCTGTGACCTCCCCCTGCCCTGCAGACACTCTCCCTCCGCAGGGCTGTGCTCTGCTCGCTGCGGCCTGGCCCTGGTCCTGCCCGTCTCTCTCTTCGTGGCATATGCGCCGCGGGTCAGCCTCAGCATTGCCATCATCGCCATGACCAACAGCAGCAGCCCCGGCGGCTGGTCTGGCAGTGCACCCCGCGACTCCTCCCGAGGATTTGCTCAGGGTGTAAGTGGAAGACACATGCAGGTCACTGATACCTGATAGCTGCTTCCCGGGCTCAGCCCACCCTTGCTTTCTAATTAGGACAGACCTGGAAGCAGCAGAGAAAAGCCTGGAGGACGAGGGGGAGAAGTAGCAGAGAGCTCATAGTTTGTTGTCCTCAGGGCTGTGTTTCCTGGTTGCGTCTCTCCTTCTGGAGGAGTTTGTGCCTGGAAAAGAGAGCTCTCTGTCTGACTCATGCTTCCTGTCTCCTCCAGGCCCCTGTATACAACTGGAGCGCTGAGACTCAAGGAATCGTCCTCAGCTCCTTCTTCTATGGCTACGGCCTCACGCAGGTGCTGGGCGGCTACAGTGCGGGGCTTTTTGGAGGGAAACACATCCTGGGCAGTGGGCTCCTGCTCTCCTCTGCCCTCACCCTCCTCGTGCCCCGAGCCGCAGAGCTCGGCGTGGGCTTCCTCATTGGGCTGCAGGTGCTGCTGGGCTTGGCTGAGGTCAGTCGTGGCTCCAGTCAGCCCTGGCTGCGCTCCCTGTGTCCCTTCCCTCCATGCTCCCCGTTTTCCTTTGCAGGGGGTGATATTTCCAGCTCAGTACACCCTCTGGGCAAAATGGGCCCCTCTGTTGGAACGCAGCAGGCTCATGAACATCGCTGACGCTGGTAAGGCACGAGGACTTTTCCAGCCACCAATTCAGTAAGTGCAGGACCTTCCCTCATCCTCTTCTTTCCAAGTCAGTCCTTTTAGCAGCCTCTAGTTCAAGGCTGTGGGTCCTTGGCAAAGAAGCAGTAGCAGTGTTCAGCCCTTCCAGCTTTTTTCCTCCCATCCTGCATCTTCTCTGTCTCCTTGGCTCAGGTCGGCCTGGGACAGGAGAGGGAACCTGGACACTGAAGGGACCAAACCTGGATATAGGGGCTGTATTTGTGCTACCACATTTTCCCAACACAAGCCAGGGTGGGCGCTGTAGTTCTTTCCCCCTCACTGCTCGTCACATAAAGGTGCTTGGGTACCAAAGTCCCTTTAAACCAACTTTTCTGTTTTCTGATCCCTAGGATGCACTTTAGGATCTTTCTCTGCTCTCCTTGTGGCTGGGATCATCTGCCAGAGTCTGGGTTGGCCTTTTGTCTTCTACATCTCTGGTGAGTAATGACCCATCATGTTCTTCTTCCAGCCCTGCAGCAGAGCATTTGCTGGCAAAGATCCTGAGGGTTCCCCACCAGAGCCCTGCAGGACCAGCTCCTTCCTTTGTACTCTCACACAGAGCTCTGGGCTCCCCTCTCACCCGCCAGGCCAGGATGAAGCCGTTTTGCTAGGGTACTGTTAGGGAATGTGCTGAACCTGTCGTGCCAGTGACCCAGCCCCTTCTGCTACGAGCAATGGGTTCGGGGGAGTTTGTCCCTTTCCATCCTTCTGCACTCCGTTTCGCTAGCACCAGCCTCCACCCCGCTGGCACTCGGCTGTGCTGCATCGCACCCACAGAGGAGCTGGCACCGAGAGCCCTGCTCCTTGCAGGTGGCGTTGGCTGCGCCTGGTGCCTCTGCTGGTTCCTCCTCGTGTACGAGGACCCTGCGCATCACCCGTGGATTAGTGCAGGGGAGCGGGAGTACATTGTGTCATCGCTGGCTCACCAGGTACACACAAACCCTTTAACTGACTGACCACACTGTGGACATTGTGGTAAGGGGACTGCTGTGGGTCAGTTCAGCTGGGCTTCTTGTACAGTGGCCAGAGCTGGCCCCAGCCTTCTCAGCAGCAGGTGAAGAGGCCAAGGAGGGCCTAGGCAGCCCGCCTCTAGGGGGTGGGAGACAGGAGAGGAAGCGCTGACTGATGGTTTTCTTTCCAGGGCAGCGGTCATGGCCGCTCCCTCCCACTGGTGGCCATGGCCAAATCACTGCCGCTTTGGGCAATTGCCGTTGCCTGCTTCTGCACAGACTGGTTGTTCTACATGCTTCTGACCTCCATGCCCACGTTCATAAGCAATGTCCTCCACTTTGAACTCGGAGAGGTGAGTGCTGTGCTGAGGCTGGCCCTTGCAGCAGTGACGGGACTTGGTCGCTCTGTAGGCTGGGAACATGGATGTTCCACAGGGACATATCTTTCCAAGGACTGATGGCTCTGGGACCAGGGCTACTGCAGCCTCGGAGCCCCTGGCTCCGTTACCGCATGCCATAGAAGTGACAGTGCCTTGTTCTCCGCTCTGCGGAATGGGCTCCTCTCCTCCCTGCCCTGTGTTGGGAATGGGCTGGGGCACATCCTGGCTGGGCTGCTGGCTGATTTCCTCCTGGCCCGGCGAGTGCTTGGCACAGCAGCTGTCAGGAAGCTCTTCTCAGCACTGGGTAAGGACAAGCTTTCATCTGCTGTACGGTCTTCCCAACGCACTTGTGTGGCACATAAAACATTCCCTTTTCCCAAGGGATGCTGCTCCCCTCGGTCTTCCTGGTGGCTGTGCCTTACATTGGCTGCAGTTCCATAGCTGCCGTGGTCCTTCTAACACTGGCCTTGACGATAATCAGCATGGCAGGGGCAGGCATCAACGTTAACCACATTGATATAGCCCCCAGGTAAGTGGGTCTGTCCTTCGTCCCCTCCCTGGCTTTGTGTCCTTCCTGTTCCTGATCCTCCAAAGCTTCTGCAATGCCTGCTCTCCCTTCCCGCATCTTCTGCTGCTATTGGCTTTGTAAGCTAAGGGGTAAAATAAAGGCTTGAAATCCCCCCAGTCTTGCAAGGAAGATCCTGGTGTTGCTCAGCATGACAGACAGTGTTCATGCAGATGAGGACATGCGCTCTTTTTAAACAGGTTTAAAGATGTTTTTGTTCTGGCTAAGGATCTCAGTGGCTTTGTTCCACTGCAGGGAAGCACCTGGCAGCACCTACTCCTCTTTCTTCTTGTGATAGTTTCCTTTCTGCCTCACTCAGGAAATCTTTGCTTCCTCCCTCCAGATATGCAGGGTTCCTGCTAGGAATCACAAATACCTTTGGCATAGTCTCAGGAATTATTGCTCCTACTGCAGTTGGACTTCTCGTTAGCCAGGTAATTTGGGTCCACAAACCACAGGCATATCCCTGGAAGAAAGCACAGATTTGCTCTCAGAAACAGATTCTTTCTTTGCACTGAATCAAAAATTGCTCCAAGCCACCCCCCTCACAACAAACACATGCCTTGTAGCACCCTGCAAACCAGAGCCCCCATTCTGAGGACATGGGGATGATTCAGAAAGCAGGAAGAGCACCATATGGGCCCCATCTGGATGTACTTAGAGATGGAGAGGGTCGAGGGAGTGGGGTGAGGGGGGAGCTCTGTGCCAAGCAGGAAAGCTTCCTAAATTCAGCAGAGCACACAATGTTTCCAAAAATGCCAAGGCAAGAAACGAACGCATCTCCAATGAGAGGGGGTCTGGTATATGTCTTGTACCATTGTTGGTACTAGTAGCAAGGAGAGGATGGAGATGAGTTTAATGCCAGTGGTCTGGGTGGCAGCAGTTGGGTGATCACTACATGGAGGTAACAGGGAGGGTGACAGCACCGCGACCTGTTCTTGGGCTTCCCCAGGATCTCCAAACTGGCTGGAGGAAGGCCTTCTTCGTATCTGCAGCCTTCAACTTGTTTGGCCTGATCTTCTACATAGCCTTTGGCAGCGGGACCATCCAAGACTGGGCTAGAGAGGACGCTGCTGTGCAATGGAAGCCACCAGCTTGGGACACTTCACAAGGGATAGACTGCAAACAGGCATGGGTCGGCCCGCAGCCCTTGCCTCTGCCCTGCTCTCACGTGCGCAGCAAAGCCGAGCAGCGTGCTCCTGCCTGTGCCTGGGGCCCACACAGCATCCACAGGCGATGGCTTGAGCTGTGTCCTCTGACCTCGATGTGCCCGATACCCTTTGCCCAGCCCTGTCCCTCCGGTCCTGCTTGAGCCCCCGGGGAGGCACGAGCCCCCTGGCCCGCATTGACTGCTGTGTGTCATACCCTGCCCTCAGCCTCTGCGTGTGGGAAGGAAGGCTGCAGCACGGGCAGGTCCTAAACAAGACCCACAGAGAGCTGCTGGCGCTGACTGAGCTCTGTGAGGAGCCTGCGGTATTTCTGGCAAAGCTGTTCTTAGATGGAGTAAATTGATAATGAAGTAGTAGAGTAACGTGGCTTCTTAACTAGCAGCTTTTCACACCTTCTGTACAGAGACACCTAACTTTTTTTTCTGTCTTAATGAGAAGCTGATTAAAAGGGGATAAAGGATCAATGAATAGAGGGGTTTCTCAATGCAGAGAAGCAACTGGGGCAAAAATAAGTGAGAGCATTGCAGTGTTCAGCCTGGCAGCCCTGACCACGGTCCCTGGAAGGCAGTGACAGGGATAAGCAGGGAAAACCTTGAGCTGGTGTCATCTGCACTGGGAGCCTCATTGCAGGCATTCCGCTCAGGATGTGGCCGCTGAAAGAGATGTTGGTCCCCGAAACGGGGTGTGAATTTGGCTGCCCCTTCCCCAGGGAAGCTGTGTTATGCTATGCTCCCAGCTGACCACACCAGGGCAGTGGGTGCGACTCCTCTCTTGCTTCAGACTGAGCCAAAAAGGTGCAAAAAGAGGATCCAGATCCCAGGTGGTGATCTGAAACCCACAAATGCTTCCCTGAATGAGTGAAACGAAATTGAAATGTGCTTCTGTGTCTGGTTGCAGGAACGCGGGGGCTGGTGGGTGTTTGTGGCAGATGCTAACGTTTGTGAACAAGGGGGAGAACAAGGCAGCGGACCCACGCATGCAGCCAGGGCAGAGCAGTCCCCCCTATGCCATGAGCTGCCCCAGGCCTGCCTTCTGCCCGGCAGCCGGGCTCGGGCAAAGCTGGGCCGAGCGGGGAAGCCCCAGCGCTTCCCAGCAGAGCCACCGCGGCTCAGCCCGCCCGGCCTCAGCGCAGCCGGGTGCCGCTGGCGGGGCCTCAGCGCTGCCCCTCGGCCCCCCCGGCACCCTCCGGAGCGAGTCTGGCGGCGGAGGGAGCAGCTCAGGGTGGCTCCGGCCGGGCGCCGGTGCCGNGCCGACCTCCGGCCGCCAGGGGGCGCTGCCGCCCGCGCCGCGCCCTCCCGCACCGCCCCATAAGACCCCGCGGCGGCGGAGGGCCGGTCTCTTCCCCGCCCCCATCATGGCGGTGAGTGCTGGCGCCCGCGGGCCGTGGCCGGGTTGTGCCGTTTTTATCCGCCGCCATCCGCCCTCGGTGGGGCTCGTCCGGGCTGCGGCCCATGCGGCAGGGGGCGGAGGAGGCTGGGGGGGCACCTGTGGGGCCGGTATGGGCAGGGAGGAGCCAGCGGGCCGCCCTGGGGTAGCGGCTGCCATGACAGGCCGCGGCCTGCCCGGTGCCTGAACGGCCGCGACGGCGCTTGGGATGGGGCCGCGGCGCTGGGGCCCGCGCCAGGGTGGAGGGGCCTACGGTGACCGCCCGGCGGAGCCTTCTCCGGCCGCCGGGGCGAGCCGTGGGCCGTCGCCCTGGTGCCTGTCCTCAGCCCCTCGTCGTTTCTCCGCAGCAAGACCAGGGTGAAAAGGAGAACCCCATGCGAGAGCTCCGCATCCGCAAGCTCTGCCTCAACATTTGCGTTGGGGAGAGCGGGGACAGGCTCACCCGAGCGGCCAAAGTGTTGGAGCAGCTCACAGGCCAGACTCCTGTCTTCTCCAAAGGTGAGGGGCAGTCCTGACGGCTGCCAGCAGGGACTGGGTGCTGCTGGCTGCAGAGGGGCTGTTTGCCTGCTGGTTTCAGCAGTGGTTGCTTTCCTTCCTTTTCTGAGGGTGATATGACACTGTGGCTCCCCAGCAAGAGACCTCCTGGCAGAGCCAGCATGGGGAAGTCTGCTCTTACGCAGCTATAGGCCTTGTTGTGTGAGTTGTAGGCCTTAAATATTCAGTACTGCTGGTTGTTTCTGTCAGTCCAGTTCTGCCTCCGTACTGGCTGCAGCTCTGCTCTCATCCCCAAAGAGGGAATGTATGGTTGTCTGGTTCCCTTTTCTTTCCTTTTAATAATTCCCTTGGTCTCCTTAAGCTAGCTCTGATCCTCCCGGGTGGAAATTCTTTGAATAGCCTCTAAGTGTCGTTATTGCTGCCTACAGCACGATACACTGTAAGATCCTTTGGAATCAGGAGAAATGAGAAGATAGCCGTTCACTGCACGGTTCGTGGGGCCAAAGCAGAGGAGATCTTGGAGAAGGGGTTAAAGGTGAGAATTTGGCTGGTCTGGATGTTTGATTTGTGAGAGAACAAAACTTAAACTGTTATCAGCTGAAAAGATGTGTGCTTTGAAATGTTGCAGCCGATCTAGTTACAGATCAGTCACAGATGTTAAGGGTTGGGGTAGCATCTCTTTGATATGCAGGCTGCTGTGTTTGCGCTGTTTCTCTATTTGGTTGCTGTTTATTTCTTATTTAAGAGCTAGTTGGTGCAGTTGCTGCTGTCTTTTGAGCTTCTGTCTGTTGCTGTGATTCCCAAGCAGGCTGCGGGATCAAAATCTTAGGGCTAAAGGCTTACCAGCAAGTAAGCAAGTTGTGGGTCTGGCAGCAGTTGGTAGAACATGCAGGACTTCTGTTTGCAGTTGATAATGAAATAATGGCTGACAACATGTGTTTCAGGTGCGAGAATATGAGTTGAGAAAAAACAACTTCTCAGACACTGGGAACTTTGGCTTTGGAATCCAGGAGCACATTGATTTGGGGATCAAATACGATCCCAGTATTGGTATCTACGGCTTGGACTTTTACGTGGTGCGTATTCCCAACTTCCTCGCAGTTACTGTGTTTGTGTGAAAGCTATAGAAGGAACCTAGGATGAAACATGGCTCACATTAACTTGCTGTCCACTGCTGGAAGATGGATAGATGTCAACAAAATCCATGTCTAAACTGAGGTGCACAGGGCTGCCATAAGACCCCCCCCAATATGTGATGTCTTACAAAGTGTCGTCAGAAACAAATACTGTTGCCGTTACTGGTATTCCTGGGATAACACTGAGAAACTGTGCTAGACTTGGGTCGGTCTGTTGGGAAGGAAAGCCCAGCAGTGTGGGGGACTTCAGGAATGAAGACAGAAAGGTGGATTGTGTTCCTGCATTGCTGGAAAACTCTGGCTCTCCGCTTTGACAGGTGGTGATGGGTCATGTAGGAGTAGTGGTGGCAGCTGGCATGTTTGACTTTCCATTCTGCTCTGCCCCACAGCAGATCTCTGAAATAGAGGGAGGCTGTTCCATGCATGTTACCAGTGCTGTTCGGCGTATCTTTTCTCGAGAGCTGAGGCCTCTGGGTACGGAATAACGCATCTTTCATGCTCAGTTTGGTTTCTCTGAGTCTGTGTACGTGCTACGTTGTCCAACTTAGGAGCTGTCCCTGTCAGTTTAGCTGCCTGCTCAGAGTTACTTAGATTTCAGTTTACATTGAGGCTGTTGAAGATAATGCTCTAAGTCCTGAACGTGACTCAGACAGCAAGATGCCACTGATTTGGAAGTTCTAGACGTCTCTCCTAGAAAAGTGTTTGTTTTAATTAAGTAAATGTCAGAATGAAATAGTGCTGCTGGTCTCCTCTCCTGCCAGGTGCTGGGCAGGCCTGGTTTCAGCATTGCTGACAAGAAGCGCAGAACTGGCAACATTGGAGCCAAGCACAGAATTGGAAAGGAAGAAGCCATGCGCTGGTTTCAGCAAAAGGTAAAGTCCAATTTTTTTTTTTTAATCCCAAGAGATTCCTAGCAAGTATCGGGAAAATACTTCACTGGTTTGACCTTCCTCCTGGAAGGAGTGGAACAAGTCACTGGACATGACACTGAACTGAACAGGAGGAGATGTTAATCACTGCTTAAATCATAGATTTGGATTCCTTTTGAGCAGTAAAAACTGCATTCAGGCATGAGTGCTGTTCATGCCCCTTTTCTGTGTGGTGAACTGGAGCAGCTGCTCACACAGGCTAGCTATAGAAGTATCAGCTCTTGTGTAAAATTGTCTCGTGCTGTTGCTGGAGGTGTTACTGTACCTGGATCACAAGTGACTAGGCAGGGTTAGGATTTGCTTATCCAGCGCAGCTCCTAACTTAGCTGCCAGACATGGAGGATGGAGGAATCCAAGTAAAACCAGTACTTGGGTTTAGCTGTCTGTAGCTCTCCCTGACCCAGACCAGATCATGAGTGGGAGATGCCAAAAGCTTCACTAGAAATTCTTGGGAACAGGGGCCTTTTTTTTTTTTTTTTTTCCTCTTCCATCAGAGGTGGAAGGGGTGAGCAGCCTGTCTGGTAGCTCTTTATTGATCACTCTGCCTAGATCTACACTCTTCGTGCCCTGCAGAAGAACTCCAGCCTGCTCTCTGGGTGGCTTTTTTCCCAACTCGTGCTTGGTTCTGCTAACTGTGGCATAGTTTACCTTCAGGGGCTGTAAAAGGGATGAGTGTATTCTGGTCGGATCAACCTGTGAAGGGTGGGGCTTCTTGTTTGGCTGGACTCGTGAGTGGAGTTCAATGCTTATTTGAACAAAGCCCCCCTTGGAAACTAACAGCAAGGTAGCAAAGTGGAAAGGCAGTGAGCAGCTCAGCTACGAGAACTGGTGTTTAATGTCATTGTTGCCTGGCTGGCTGGCTTGGAATGAACTTGGTGACTCAGTTTTCTCCACAGTGGTACTGTACCGTTACCCAACTGCTTTCTCACTTGGTTCTTTCTCTTTTTCTCACAGTATGATGGCATCATCCTTCCTGGCAAATGAGCAGTTCCTGTTACCAAAAAGCAAATAAAATTTTCTAACCCCTAACTTCTGTTGTGAATTTTGTGGGGGCTTCTCCTGACCTGGGAAGCTGCTGAGACTTGCACTGAAAAGGCAGCAGGAAGATAGGGATTGCGATGCTGTGTGCTTGAAGAGGGCATCCTGTTCTTGATGAGCAGTTGTTGGGTTTATATTGGATGTAGTCTCCGCTTCTGTGCTTTCCAACAGCACAAGTAATAAAAAGAACTCTTAACTAGAAAGACTCTGTGGATGGGCAAAGAAAGAAAAAAAAAGCTTTTGACCACTTGAGAGCAGAATTTCTGGAGTGTTAAATTCCTGAGGGGAATGTAATTGTGTGTTTTGATCCTCTGCAGACCAACCTGCAGTCCTAGGGGCAGTCTGCTCTTTAATGAAAGAGAGATTCTGTATTAGCAGAAGAAAATTGGTTGCTCCAGGATTAATGGGGAGTGCAAGTTCAATAGGAAGCCAAAGGAAATGTGTGCGTACCCTCTTAATAAAGCAGAGCCATGAAATCCAAAATGTGGCTGAGGGCTTTTTCTTTAAGTAAGCATGATGGAACTGTTGGAAGGGCCTGAGCCTGGCTGAGTAATGCCGGTGGTGCTGGCGGTGTTTGGGGCCTGGCAAGGCTCCTGAGCCAAGATTCAAACTCTTTGCCACAAGAGGGAGCTGAGATCAGCTAGCAGAAAGCCCCGGCTCCATGCTGCTTCCTTGCGTAGTGTGAGTGGCCGCAACTGTACCTGCAGCTGGCAGTTGTTCCTACCTCACAGATCCTGGTGGTGCTCTTAGTGCACTGCAAAAGTGCTGAAGCAATTATTGAATGTGCTTGAAGTGTAAAGGATGGATCTTGACTGGTTTGTTAGAATATTTCAGTACTTTTTTCTGGAGCAGGAGTGAACTTACAGTGCTGTTACTTATGCAGCCAGACAGTTCGCCTCTGTAAAGGAACAGCCTTTATTGTTTAACAAGAAAATTCCCTGCAGGACAATACAGCTTACACATGTGGTGTTCAGCAACACCCTTGCCTCTGCCACTAGTGTTCGGTCTTTTCCTGCATTGTGCAGTAAGAAACTATAATTAAAAAAATCAAGGGAAAAACTTCCATCCAGCTGCGCACCCACTCTTAACACCTGTGACTTGTGTGGTGTCTCCAGGACGAGGCGGGTCCGTTGCCAAGCCTGGATGGACTTGTGAAACAGGAGGTTGCCAGTGCTGTTCAGGATGAACCCTCTCTGAAATATCCAGGGCAGCATGTTCTGTGCATGCTAAAATGCACAAAGGAAAGTAAAATTTGAACGCAAATTATGTTCTGCCTTGGTATAGCTTTATGCTTGATGTCAACCCGTAATGGAGATGTTGATTTTTCTCTGAGAATTCACTACTTTTATGCAAACTGTAACTTCTGCAAACTCTACAGTTTTGGTGATTTGAGAAAATAAGTGTAAACCTGTCTGCTTTTCTGGAGTTCTCATCTTGGCATCTCTTGGCATGTGGCATGTTGGGGTTCCCTCGAGGCGCTCAGGGACCTCCTGGATGTGACGACGGAGGCTCCCACGCAGCAGCAAGGTGAGGTGAAGCCCTCCGCTGCGAGCCAGCGGCTGCAGCCCAGAGCAGCGGGGAGGCTCCTCTCCAGCTCCACCTGCGCCGGGGCCAGGGAGCCGCCAGGGCAGCTTTGTGCGCAGATCAGCCTCGGGATCCACAGCTGGGAGGGAGCTGGCACCGGCGAGCACCCGCCTGCCCCTAAGCCAGCACTGCAGGACCACACAGAAGAGGGTGTTTGCTCCCGCCGCGCCCCTGGGCACAGGGAAGCACTGCTGGGTTATCAGTGGGGCCAGCTGCCCTTTGGGGTGAGTGGGTCAGAGCGCAGATGAAAGGGGGGAAAATCAACAACAAAAGAATACATCCAGTTTTTGAATGTTCCCAAATTCCAGCTTGAAATTCCAGTCTGAAACTCGGCAGTGACCTCAGCTCCTCTGAGGGAGCTCAGAGCAGCCAATACATGGGGTAACAAATCTGCTGCGAGCCAGAAATAGCTGTTGCTGCTCTGTCTCACATGTCTGGGTACTGTTTATTATGCTTGGCCATAAAGATCAGGTTTCTTGGAACTGAGTAATCAGCTCGTATTTAGCACTGGGCAAAGAGGAAGGGAGGCATTATGTGTTCTTCCAGACATTTAGAGACTTCAGCAAAACCATGGAGAAGGGAAAAATTTAGTAAAAGTCTCTCCTGGGAAAGAGGACACAGAGTTGAGTCAGGGGACTGTGCTGCACTGGCCAGGGTGAGCAGAGGGAGCAGGGACAACACAAGCACCTGCAGACCCTGCTCCCTCCTGCACAGAAGCCAAGGGGATTCGGGAGAAAAGTCCCAGGCACTTGAACCATCCCTGGTATTGTGGCGCTTCACGGGGCTGCCCCAATTCACACCACCACGGGCTCACCTATCACAGTGTCATATCCTGGAGCAGGTGTCCATCTCTCTGAAACCGGGACACAAAAACTGCTCTCTCTCTGGGTTAGGATATGAAACGATTTCTGACACCCAGCTCAGGATGGGGAAAAGGAACTGGAATTTACTCTTTCAGAGCAAAAATATTTTCATGTTTCCAAACACTCATTTTGTTTAGACTATCCACTCCCCAGGAAAATTCACAGTTTCAGCTTTTCAACTGGATTTGAAGTGAAAATATAGGCTAAGTATCGGAATTTCCCAGGAAATGAACTTTTTTTCCCCGGCCTTCCCTCCAGATCCCTCAAGAGACCAGACCTGTGTCTCTCTGAGACACAACGCTGCAAGAACCTCCTTGCTGCCTGACAAACCCAAGCTGATGCAGAACTTGTGCTGGAGGGAACGTGCCCGTCCTGTGGCCCTCATGCCAAGACCAGTCCCAGCTGGACAGGGCGCAGGTCAAGGTCTGCCACCTGCTGGGCTGGGGGGGTTGGCCTCGTGAAATAAGTGGCCTGGGTGTCACCTCCCGCCGGGCTGTGTGGAGGATCTGCCCGATCCCTCCTGCTCCCCATATTGCCCTGATTTTGGCTTTTTTTACAGAGACAAGCACAGTGTCTGCAGCAAGCCACTGTTTCTGTCCATGAAACTCCCCTCCGAATCTCACTGCTCCCCATGCTGACAGTTCTGAGCCTTGCAGCCAAACTGCACGGGAGTGCAGTCAGCACTGAGGGGGTTTGGGGACGCAGAGCGTGGGGCTGGAAGCTGGCCTGCCCGGCTGAGGGGCAGTGGCAGCCACGATGTCAGCATCCTTCCTCCATCCACTTTCAGGGGCTCCGGACACCAATTTAGAGAGAGAACACCAGTGCTCGGCAGATCCCATGGGCCTGCTATGGAGCCCAGCATCACAATTTGGCAAGCTGATCTCTGTAAGCCTTCCTAATTCCCTCTGGAAAGCCCAGAAATGCAGCTGGCTTTCTCCTTTCCCTGTCCACCCACGCTGCACGGTGTGTGTCGTACAGGGCAAACCAGCTCCTTGGAGCGAGCCTGCAGTGGGTGGACATGCTCACACCTGCCCCAGTTAGATTCCAGGACTAACCACTTTGTTCATTTATTGTATTTCCTTTCAATAAAAGGAAGGCTGAGCTTTTTCAGCAGCACCAGGGACTTGTTATAATGTAACCCACCACATCCCAGCAGAGTTTCTGTAACCCAGTGTCTCACTGACACCTCTGTCCTGGCACCGACAGCTTTGTCAAGGGAGAAAATTGTTCTGGGGTAAGACGGGCTAATTGCATTACACTCCATACAGTGCAGCCATGAGAAGTTCTGGGCTCCAGCTCATACTGATCTCCACGGGATCCTGCCCATCTCCTTTGGGAACCTCTGACAGACTCCGATGTGAAGCACTTGTTTGTGTTACTCCAGTGTTTGGCTGCAGGAAGGCAGAGCGACCTTTACTATCTGTAGTTAATTTAAAATGGGCCATCATTGCCGCTTCTGATCGAAATACCACTGCAGTGAATTGAAAGGGATATTTTTCATACAGATTAATCCTGGCTGCTAGATTAATCTAGGGAGCTGGAGTGGCATGCAGAAATTTCAAAGGGCCCAGACAGAAAGGAGGGAAGATGGGGCTTTTTTCTAGCTGTTTAAACTACTCTTAAATGACAGTAGCTGTCCATTCATCCTGTCGGTGCTGGTAATCTCAGCCTTGCACCAATATCTGGTTGACACCATATCATTGAACTAACAGCAAAGAAGGAGCTATGCTGTGTGATGCTGTGTCTTCCAGAAGTTACGACAGGCTTATTTTCTTTAACATCTAACCAAACAGGCAGAGTCCCTCTCCTTTAGCTGCCAGTGCCCCCAGCCCTGGGATCAAGGAGGGTACGACTCACAGCAAGCACCGAGCTGGCCTGAAAAACCACCTGGACACTGCAACTCTGGCCACTATTCTGCTGCCAACAATTCCTCCAGACCCCTTTCAAAAAACAACACAATGTTTCCCCATGCCAGTATTCTCCATTATTCAGCAGTTCCCACGCCCCACACAAGGTCTCTGTGAATGCTGCTAGGCGAGCCCTGGTTTTACATGACTCATCTGCAGGCTGGGTCTGCTCCTTACCTTGCTGTTCAGACCGGTGAGTCCGAGGGGAACCTCTGACCAGCACAGGGCTCTCTAGGTTGACAGAGACCCTCAACGTTCCCCGCACAACATCCTCCTCCTGGCCGTCCCCTCCCAGCCAGCTGACTGCTCTTATCACTTCTACGTTTACAGCAGGCTTTTGGGGTGATGTGAGGACAGTCGCCCTCCGCCACGTCCCCAGAGGCACCAAAAGGGCTGGACTGAGGTAGCGCCGCTCCGGCCAAGGGCATCATCACAGACGGCGCCAGGCAGGAACCAAAGGCCGGGCGCGATCACCTGGCCGCTGCCAAGAGGGAGGACGTGAGGATGCAGCCAAAGGCCCGGCTCCACCTCAGGGGCTCAGGCAGGCTCTGGGGAGGTGCGGCGGGGGCACTGCACCCGCAGCCCGTGGGGCCCTGGGGGCCCTGCGAGCCAGGCCCAGGGACACAGCGTGAGGAGCCTCCCCGGGCAGCTGCAGCCCCGTTCAGTTTGCCTTTGGCCATGGCCCTGCTCACCACCGACATTTCCATCAGTTGTGGCGGAGCTGTTGGGACGCTTCTCTCGGCCTGAGGTGACATTTGTTCCAAGCAAGCCTGCTCTGACCGTGGCGGCTCTGCAGGGCTCCACTCGCTGCCTGCAGCCGCACCATGGCCGCCGGGCTCCCCTCAGCTGCGTTCTGCCATCACTCAAGATGGCGCACGCAGTGGCGCCGCGCCAGGCCCCAAGATGGCACCCGCCGAGCCCTGCCCTCCCCCGCCATGGCCGCCGCCGGCGGGGCAGCGCTGCGCGACTTCCGCTTCCTGCCCTCAACCAAAATGGCGGCGACGGCGGGGAAGCGCCGTGTGCCGAGCGGGCGGTGAAGCCGCTTCCGCCGCCGCGGCCTGTCCAGCAGTAAAAATGGCGGAGTCGGTGCTGGAAGTTGTGGGCCGGCTGCAGTCGCGGCTCGCGGGCAGCTCGGAGCCCAAGAAGGTGACGGAAGCGGCGCGGCCGGGGCTCCGCGGGCGGCGCGGTGGGGCCGGGGGGAGGACGGGGCC
>VXAL01000602.1:722458-737400 GCA_013399475.1 Chauna torquata | reverse complement strand
CGCCCCCACGCGTGTCCGCCGCCCGGGGCCGCCGGGCACGCGCGGCCCCGACCCGCGCTCGTGCCGCTGTGCTCGGTGCCGTTTGGCCACGTCTGCTGCTCGATGGCCGCTCACAGCCGCTGCTGCGCACGAGGCTCCTGAGCCGCCTGCTTCATCTGAAATTTGGAGCTCGGGTCGAGCTCGGGGGGTACGAGCGCGCCCAGCGTGCGCGGCTGTCCCGCTCTCTGGGGTGTTGCCTTGAAAAGGGGGGAGCGTCTGCTGTGCGTATTTTTGCGGGTCCTTGGTTCGCGTTTCGCTTCTTTCAGGTGAGAGACGAGGCAGCGAGGGCTGTGCAGCAGCTCTGCGCTGGTCTAGGTTTGTCTGAGGCACAAGCCTGCAGAACAGCTCGCTCTCCAGGACCTTCAGCCAGCCGTTCAGGAGGATGGGCACAGAAGGGCTGCAGCGCGGCTCGCGGTACCTAGCCCCAGCCCAGCTGGGGGGGTTCTGGTGCCTGTTCTCGTCCCCTCACGCAAGACCAGAGCAGGGTTTAACCGCTGGGGCCGTACCCACTGAAATGGAACTGGGGAGCTGCTGGGAACTCCATTCTGGGGAGTCTTGCTCTCTGTGGTGCTGAGAGCAAGCACAAGCCTTCAAAGATCGGCTCAGCGTGCTGTGAGCAGAGCGTTAGCGCTCCTGGTTTCTGACCCTGGGGTAAACGTGGGGCAGTAACCACTTGTCTGCGTTTCTTGGGCCCTGTTAGTCTTCGGGCGGTATTTGCACGGGCTGGCTTTTCCTCCAGGAACCTTGCGGTGTTAACTCGTTTCTTTTTCTGTTGATTCTATGGAGTTTTGCAGGGGGAGGGAGAAGTGTTAAGCATTAGCAAGCTGTTACCAACTATGGTAGTGTTCTTAAACCTTTTCCCTTCCCCAGGAGAAAGGGCCTGTGACCTATACTTCCTTATTTCTGATACCTTTTCAGCAATATCCCTGGAAGTGTTAGTATTTCTAGTCTATGTCTTGTGAGCATATTCCCTTGCCACAAAGTGGCTTTCTGCTCGCCTGCTGAAGGGTTTCCATTGCACTTCTGTAGCAGGTACAGCTTTACTGTGTCAGCAGGACAAATCCGCAGCGCCTCCGAGTGCTGCCCGTAGGTTAGGACACCATTAACAATCTTCAGTTTTCTCATCTTGTCCTTTTGAAACATTTTATCAGTAATGTGAAAGACTAATATTTACCTAGTATTGTGCAGAACTCGATATTAGCTTGCTGAAAGGTGTCTAGTGTTATTTTTGAGTGAAAATTGGGTTGCTGGCAGAGAACTGAATGAGTGAAACCGGGTGCTGTTGTAATGGTCTGGAAACTTTTTTTTTTTTCCCCTCCTCCAGCGGAGGAGGTACAAACTCCGCTGCAGGACTGTTCTAGAGGAAGAGAGGAGGGGCAGCACGAACAAGAGAACATCCTGATGGAGAGGATGGGGCCAGACTGTGCTGGAGTAATTTGATATTAATGCATGTTGTTAGCACTGTAACGGTCTGGCTAACTTTTAGAAAAAGAAGACAATCCACCTACCTTAAACAGAACTTTATTGGAGCTGGAATTAAGTGAACTTTTTATGGTTTCAGTCTTGTGGCTGATTGACTGACTGAAACTTTACCCTCTGCTGGGGTGATTTGGAAGAGCTTTCTCATGTGTATTTTATCTGGTGTCCGGTAAGCTGCGAGTCTTGTGTTTTCTGTCTTCTACCTGGCTGCCTTTTTCTCCCAGAACTTGTAGGATCACAGTTACTCCCACGATGAACTGCCAGAGTTGAGTCTGCTTGGCTGATTTCAGCTGAAGGCAATGGAGTGTAGCACATCAGCTTGTTTCTGTTGGGCATACAGATTCGCACAAGTTCTTCAGCCTCATTCTTTCAGAGTTGTCTCGCTTTGTGGGTCTCGTGCATATGTACCTGAGGTCCACAGCTTACAAGCAAAGTGGGGTTTTGCTGTGCTGTACGAACACGTCTCCCAAATGTACTCCTACTTGCATACTGCCAGGCTGCATTCCAGTTGGATAGTGTCAATAAGTACACCATTTTTGATACTCTAGATTGTCAGATAAGTACATTACTGACAATGCAGGTAACAAAAATGCCTTGTTTCCTGACAGCGTCATTTTGAGGTTTACAACTTGGCTGAGAATTCTGCTGAACTCCAAACTGTGTTAACATTTCTAATGAACGTGCAGGTGTAAAAGCTTAGTAAAGTGACATGTAGGCAAAGGTATATGTATGCTGACCTCTCAAAGCCATCTCTCGCTTTAAGATACATGGAGGTTTCCAACCATTGACTGCAGTGGGTATGGAATAAGCCAGTTCTCAGTGAGGAGTGTTCTGGATCGAATGTGTGGGTCCCCTGGTTTCAAACCACAACCAGTTTCCCCTGGCTATACAGAATACTGAGATCAGCTCGGCTGAGAAGAGCACGTTTCTTTTTGGAATTCAGCCCTGAAGGCAACAAATATCTAAAGATCAAAAAGAGCTGTTGAAGACGCTAAGGTGGGGTGTAGCCAGAAAATAATTAGTGTGGCACTAACAGGAGGAGTTTTCCCTTGGCACATATTCTCATGGTGGGGTTTCTGTAAGCAACCTCTCTAGGAAGGTTATCAGCTTGCAGAGGTGCTATTGTGTTTATGTACCCGTTTTACTCTTTTCTGTCCCGTACGAGGTCCATCCTTCCTCTCCCTTCATGCCCCCTTCCTTCCAGCAAGTGCTTTGTGTGCACGAGTCCAAATCCCTGCTGCCGGGAGGGTCCCTGACCGTCAGCGCCGCTCTGCCTTGCTGAGGGGAGGCCACGGAGCTGGGCCGTGTCTGCACCTCCGCTGCACAGCCCCCGCTGGCTCAGCGTCTGGGCGTGCGAGCGGGTTTGTCGAGCAACAGTGCTGGCAAAGTAACCGTGGTTCTGGAAAACTGAAGGGACGTCGGGATTTTCGGCTCAATTGGTTTTTGCCGTCGGCTGAGGGAGGTGGTGGGGCGCGTTACCTGCGCCAGACCCTATGAACGTGGGGCCGAACGCGTTCCTGCGAGCTTTAGGAGCTGGTCAGCTGCTGCGAGAGCAAATCTTGAGCTGTTGCATCCTCCTCAGCATGCCAGCTCAAGAGTGGCAAAAACCACCATACGGTATCAAAGTGTTTAACTCCTCCAAAACAAAGAAGAAAACCTAAACCTTCAGGCACAGCAATGAAGTCCTAAATATAAGAGAGATGGATGGGGCAGTGGCTTCTGGGGATCAGAAACCTTCCTGCCGTTCCGCTTAAGCTAGGTGGGCCCTTACCTCTGTGTCGAGTATTTTCTCACTGAAATTAATGGCACTTTTCAAATATGTAAAAAGAACTTATTTCCTTCTAAATGAAGGAAACACCTAAACCTCTTTGATCCTTGTGTGGTGTAAGTGGGGGTGATTGGAATTGCTTAGGCTGTCAGAGTGCTAATTTGAGCACGACTACAGTGCTTTAAAGAGAAGATCTTCTGGATCAGGGGCAGCCCTTTGTATGGCGTACGGCACAGCGCGGAGCAAAGCCCGGGCTGTGTAGGTGCTGCAGTAACAGGAATGCTGACGAGGCTGGCCTGTGGCTGTAGCTGCGACGCGGGAAATAACGCCGGGTAGCGGTGGTGCTGTTAGATCCGTGCTGCCGCGCACCGTACCTGAAAAGTCTGCGGACGTCTCGGTGAAGCGACGCCTCGAGCCGCCCGGGTGGCAGAGGCACCAGCAGCCTCCCCGGCACGCGGAGCAGCGTGCGTGCCGGCAGGGCCTCGCCCTGTGTGCGGTGGAAAACGGCGTTCTTCGCTGGAGTTTGGGGAAGGGAAGGGAAACGAGTGGGGCTGGAAGGGGTCGGTTGCGTCTTTAGACAGCCTGTAGCTGGGAGCAGAGGGACTGTCAGCAGCACTGGCCCAGGGGAGGGCCTGCGGAGGAGACTGGGGTTCCTTAGATCTTCAAGAGCGTCTAGAAATCTTCCCTCCTCGGTGTCTAGTTTGCAAAACTTCAGAAAGGTCTCTCATTTATTTTACTCTTTCCCCCCTTGCCAAGGGATGTGTCAGCACCACCTTCTGAGAGTTACAAGCTTCCAAGCCCTTTCTTTCGCTTCCTGTGCAACAAAGTTATGAGATGTGTCTTTGCTCCCGATGCTGTAAGCCAAAGCTAAGACGCAGTCCTCTGTAAAGAAAGGATTCAGATTTGAGTACGTTTTAAGATTCTCAGGTGGCCCTCGCAGGCAAAGAGATGATAATTTCTTTACAATTGGCCATCGTGTTCAGCTTCTTGGGGGCTTGATTTGGAGCAAGATAACAGCTAACAGCTGTCTGCCACTTGGATCTTTCTAACAAGCTCTCATGCAGTGCAGAATTTTATTCCTTTCTAATCATAGTATGTGGTTCAGTATGACAAGTCTGAACACTTTCCTTCTTGTCTCTGCAGCTGCTAAAAAGTCTGAAGAGGCTGTCTGAGTTGCCCATCACAGTTGACATTCTTGTGGTAAGAGCTGTGAAGTCTCTCACGCTTTCATCATGTCTGCCAAGTTACCGAATAACTGTTTGCCAGAGAAATGCTGCTTTCCCTGCAGCAGGACATGTTGCCTAAGCCACCTGCTACAAAACGGTGTCATAGACGTGTTGGTGATGAGGTTCTAGAAATTCCAGGCACAGGGGAAGGAGCGCGTCAGAGCAAGCGTGAAGCAGTGGAGGGCAGGCTGTCGTCCTCGGTTCTTCCAAAAGCTTAACGCTTGATCAGGATACATGGGTCGGAACAGTTCCTAGTGATGACTGAAGTGGCATGAAATTAGGAACTGCTAATCCCTGGAAGTATTAGTGACTTACTTCTGTCTTCATACAGTTATGGTAAATAATAACTTAATTAAACCAAATAATTAATGTTTGATTAAGGCAGATTTATGTCTTCTCTTATTTACAGAACTGTAGTAAACTATAAAATGTCTGCTGAAAACATACCATATTACATGTGATATCTTTGCTGTTAGACCGAGCAAGCTCATTTCTACCTAGTAGTGATAGATAGCAGGTTCGCCTTGTAGGAAGCTCAGCGGAGGTGAGAATGCTGACTTTTGCCAAGACGAATGTGTGTCTTGATTCTCTCATGAAGGAGACAGGCGTGGGAAAGACTGTGAATGGCTTACGGAAACACGAGCTCGTAGGAGACTTTGCGAAGAACCTCGTAGCCAGGTGGAAGAAGCTGGTGCCGGTCTCCCAAGAGGCAGACAGGTAAGTGAACCTGTCTGGTTATCTCAGTGGATAAGCTTTAAGTTTTTGCAGTGGAGATTATAAACTACTCTGACCATGGACACAAGTGAAGGCTCTGGAAAAACTTGTAACACAAGTGTGCTAACTCTGCATGGGGCTTTTGCCTTGTTTTGGAGTAAACTTCCTGCCTGTGCTAGCCACAGAGCGTTGGGTTGCTGACAGCTGCAGTTTGGACTGAACGCAGGGGCCAACTTTCAAGAAACTGCAGTTTGATGAAGAGATTAACAGTAGATGCTAAGAAAGGGCCTTTAATAAAGCAAGAGATGTAATCAGCTTGCTTCCCATTTTATGATGTCAGAGAGGAAGTTCTCGGCCCGAGTAAAGGAAGTGGCTTGCTTTGAAGGAAGACTTCTGTGTGCACAAATCCCATGGAAACTGAAAGTTAATGCTAGCAACCTTGTTGCAGTAACAAAGCTGCGTTGAATCCAGCAATGAGGTCATTTAGATATGGATGATAAAGATCCAGTTAATCATCATAATTTTGATGGCCCTGGTATCCCTGCATGCTTTGACTGGTGAACTGGAGGCCGTGTTTCCTGTATACACCATACAGCCAGGAGTGTGTAGGCATGGAGAAGTCTCTGTGCACGCTTGTCTCCGCTTGCCCAGTGAACTGTGAAGTCTCTAGTCCTATTAAAAATGCTTAGTCAGTTCCTGCAGCAGAAATGTAGTTTCTAAATCCCTAAATGCTGCTGCTTCAGGGAGAATTAGTAGTATTCTTGCCACAAAACGACCAAATGCAATTTTGGTCCTCTGTAAGAGATTCCCATCCATACTGTTCATAGAGAGTGGCTCTTTTCATTCATACTGGGAAGTTTGTCTAATTTGTTTTCTCATCCCTTTAGAAATAATCTAGATTCTGAAGACCGTGACTATGAGAGGAGCAGCTCAAGGAAAAGACGAGAACCTTCCCCCAGAGAGGATGAGGAACACGACCAGGACTATTCACAGCCTTTCCAGCCTTCCTGCAGCCAGTCCTATAGCCCAGATCATAGGGAAAAGAAGTCGAGAAGGTATCCTGGGCCTGAGAGAGCCCACGAGACTTATGGCTATAGCAGCCAAGAGGATAAGGGATGGGGCAGATCTTCCCCCGTGCTCTCTTCAGATCAGGAGTACTCGGACTATGGACAAGCTGTGTCACCTGAGCCAAGTGAGAGCCCTCAGGATATGTACACAGACCCTTATGCCTCTGAGGAGCAGGAAGAACCGACAGCATTTCATCAGAAAGCCAGTAAAGGCCACGGCTTTCAGGAGAAGCTTGGGGGAAGCCGGGAGAGGAACCCTGGTGAGTTCCGTGACAAAGGGAATGTGAGTCGAAACAAAGAGCACAAGTCTTCTCACAAGGAGAAGCAGCGACTTGATGGCAGAGGGGAGGACAGGACCTCTGCCTTCAGCCCAGAAAGATTGCACAAGACCTCTTTTAAAGAGCATCTCCGAGAAAGCCCTGTGGCAGGGTGCAGCAAAGAGAAGCAGAGGATGTCAGATGGCACTAAGAAGGAGAAGAACCGAGAAAG
This sequence comes from Chauna torquata, assembly GCA_013399475.1. NCBI lineage: Eukaryota > Metazoa > Chordata > Aves > Anseriformes > Anhimidae > Chauna > Chauna torquata. The sequence continues at coordinate 730,618 of VXAL01000602.1, read as the reverse complement.
CGGCTCCTCCAGAAAAGAGAAGTTGCATGTGCAGCCACACTTGGAAGAGTCTCTGGACAACCATGTTAAGAAGCGAAAGCATCGGGACTCTGAAAAAAGCAAATTGGAAAAGTCCAAGCTGAGCCTGGAGACCTCTAACACAGAGCGGGAGAAAAGGAAAGCTGAGAGCGACTCCTCAAATAGGATTAAAGAAAAGGGGATTTCTGGGAGCTTAAAAACTTCTGAGGGGAAGCACAAAGCCTCTGAGGTGGACAAAAAATCTGTGGGCTTTTCCTCGAGTTTTGGGGAGGGGGATGTGGAGGATGAATTTGAACAACCTACAATGTCCTTTGAGTCGTACCTCAGTTACGACCAGCCCCAGAAAAAGAAAAAGAAAGTGGCCAAACCCTCTGTGTCAGCTGGGGAGAAAGACCAAGGGCACAGCAAACAGAATGGATCCAAAGCCAGTGCCAAGAGCTCAAGCTCGAGTCGGAAGAGTCCAAGCCACAAACGGACAAGTGAGAAAAAGGCAGAGAAGAAACTACCAGAGCCTCCGAAACCAAACAGGGTAAGATTTTGAAGGATCTGAAAGTGAACAAAGAAAGTGGGATCAGCTGTCCTTGGTCCTCTGCCGTCTGGGACTTACTAGCTTTCCCCTTGGAGGTGCCTGGCTGTGTTCTGCATCAGGCTGTGCTTGCAGTGTCTCACTGGTACCTAGGCCTGTGACTCCTGGTTCCTGCTGGAGTCGCTGTGTCTCTCACCCTCTGGGCTGCAGAGCAGCCTCGTAGACATTGCTTTGTGCTGTTAGAGTGGAACTCTGCTGGGACAGTGGATTGGGGGGGAAATGCAGTAACTAAAACCCCACTTGTTCTAAAATGTGGAGAGTAAGAGAGACCACCTTCAGCTAAATGCTCATAAGAAAACGCGTTGGATGCGATACACTTGTTCAGAATGCAGAATGTCTTTAGTTGTGGGTGAACTTAGAATCCTGCCTAGTACACAGTGCATCTCCGCATGCTAGCAAGGCTCCCATGTCTCTCAAGTACTTATGGTCTCTAAAACTGACAATTTTTTTAAATCTTTCAGTACTGCAGTTTTGCTAAGTATATCTGTTTTCCAGAAATGGGGGAGAAATGAGAGAATTGGTGTTACAACGTAGCTTATTCTAGAAGCTTGAACTTCTTTTGTGAAAACTTGAAAAATAAGTAATGTTTCTGTATATACTCATTGCCTCATGGATGTCACAGTTGTGTATGCAAATAGGGACTAATGTGTAAAACCATTACTACTTAATCTTTTTGCTCAACTTTGAAACACTTTACTCCTCAAAAAGTGTTTGTTATAATCTTAGCAGCATTTTAAAATCCTACTTTGCCATTCATTCTGTGTTTCATATAGAAGTTCTAGAATTTCCCCCAGTTTGTGAGGTTCCCCTCTCCTCCACTACTACTGAATCCTTGGCAGGAGGGGAGGAGGAAGAAAAGAGACAGGACAGGTAAATGAGTGTTTGAGGTCAAGATGTTTCTGCCAGCCTTCTCTTCCTTTTTTTTTTTCTTTCCCCTCCAGTTCTTTACATTGTTAATCCGAGTTGGGTTCTTGCCAGAGTCCTTGAGCACTGAACTTAATAGGTTAAAGATGTGGATGGCTCCTATTAGAGGGTGCTGAGTGATACAGATCCTGAATTTTGGCTTCTATGTATTGACAGCCTAGACAGAGTCACAGTAATGTGGCAGAAGTGCAGCCTCCCTTGAGGCTGTTTCCTGGTGCAAGCTGATCAGCATTGTGTGGCTTATTTGAAATGCCAAACAAATTGCAGTTCGGTGCTCTCTGTACACTGGCAGTATATAACGTTCTCAGCTTAGTTGCATGTACATCCTCTCCTTCCAGATACTTATAGATGTGGTGCCAACATTACCAGACATCCCACTGCCCCCGATCCAGGCCAACTACCGCCCTCTTCCCTCAATCGAGTCCATTACCTGCTCCCAGACAAAAAGGAAAGGTATGTTGGGCAGGGAAATGGGTCCAAAGTGGGCTGCAGCCACTGTTCACAGGAGGGAGTAGGAGTGGATGCTGGGTTCAGCTCTTCTTGTTGGGGTCTAGTGCCCTGTCTCTGGGTTTCAGAGAAAGCAGTGAGTTAGAATGCATTAGAATAGTTCAGTTAGAAGGGACCTTCAAAGATCTTCTAGTCCAACTGCCTGACCGCTTCAGTGCTAACCAAAAGTTAAGGCATATTAATGAGAGCATTGTCCAAATGCCTCTTGAACTCTGGTGTTTTCTTTCCCATGTGCTCTAGCAGAAATGAGGAAGATCACTTGCTGACGCTTCCTGAGGCTTGGGCTTTGGACTTGCCGTTCCTGAACAGGATGGCAGGTTACAGGTCTCCTAGAGAAGACTTGGTCCTTTAGTTTGCTTCTGGGTGACTCTGGCTTGTCTCCTGTGCCATTCATCAGGGTGGGTTCTGCATTTCTCTGTTCCCTTCTTACTCCAAGTCTTGCTTTTTACAGCAGTGTCCTCGCCACTTGAAGAGAGCGAGGCAGGTTTTACAGGCCGCCGGTTGAATTCAAAGATGCAAGTGTATTCAGGCTCTAAAACTGCCTACCTCCCAAAGATGATGTCTTTGCATGAGCAGTGTATCAGAGTCCTCAGTAACAACATTGACTGTAAGTACCTTTCCTGATCTGTGTTAGTCATATTGCTGTGCAAATATACTGAACTTTCTCCCCACTGAGGTCCCGGTGAGTTGTGCGTATGTATATCCCAGCAGCACCCGGCTGCCCCTTGTCACAGGGCAAGCTACCTAATATGGGAGAGATCTCACTGAAAGCTCAACTGCTGCAGGAATCAGTAGCCCAGCATGCTTTTAGGGAGTGGTTATAGTACTGGGAATAGTGGTAAATAGATCTTTGCACAGGAACTTCTTAGCTTGGAGGTGTTGGTGCCTGATGACCCAATGGAACTATCGCCCCTACAGTTCCTCTCTCCCTCCCCTCATATTTTGTAGTAGCACACAGCATTGCTGGTTTTTCTACTGCATTTCAGGGTATCAAGCCCTTTCCTTGGCAAGGAAGGCACAGGATAAATATTGTGTGCATCTTGCTTCTCTCTAGCAATCTATGAAGTGGGTGGTGTCCCTTTCTCAGTGCTGGAGCCAGTATTGGAGAGATGCACCCCAGAGCAACTGTATCGCATTGAGGAATGTAATCATGTGAGTGCTTTGGCCTGGGGAAGGGATGATGACATGTGGATGTGGTGTTCTGTCCTCATCTACAGTATCAGAATGGCAAAGAACAGCATTCTTTATGAGAAGTGGCTTTTGCTTGACTCCCAGGTTCCTGGATTTGCCATCTGCCCGTCTCTTGCTGCAGGCTGGCCCCCAGGCCCTCTTGCCTGCTGTGGTATTCCAGTCACACTGGAGCTAGCTGGTGCTGAGGGGAGGGATGGATAGCTGTGCTAGGGGACAAGGAAGTGAAGGTGTCAGGAAGGATCCCAGGTTATGTGTGGATTTGTTTCAGGTCCTAATTGAGGATACGGATCAACTGTGGCACAATCACTGTCTCCGAGACTTCAAGAATGAGAAGCCAGAAGAATTTGAGTCTTGGCGGGAGATGTACCTTCGACTTCACGACGCACGAGAGCAGCGGCTGCTCATGTTAGCAAGGAACATTGGCTCAGCTCATGCTAACAAACCCAAAGGTAAGGCAGGGCTGAATGATCTGGGGAACAGACAGGGGTCTGGGAATGCTGCCTAGCGGAAGTCTTTGTGTGGGGAAGGTCTGTCAGAGTGGCTGGTTTGAATCTAGTCCAATTTAGGAGTTGCTTAACTCTGTTCTTTGTGGTGGCCCTTGCTTAATGGCTTAGCAGGCTCCAGAGCTCTTCCATAGTGTGGTTAATGCAGACTAGACAGAGTAGTATTTTACAGCAAGAACAGCTGCAGAGGCACCTGCTATTCTAGAGTGGCTTCTTCATGCTGGGGCTGAAGAATACCAGAGTGGGGGGAAGCATTCCTCCTTTTTTGGTGAACATAATGAGAACTACTGGCCTGATCAGCCTGACTTCTCATAGCCTTCTCGTTGTGACTGCAAGAGGTTCAGACCTAAGGGAGGAGGCTATCACCTGAGCTTTGGAATGGACACACTGGGGAAAGGTGTTTGGAGCTTGCTGCAACAGGACAAATATTGAAGAGCCTCCTTTTATAACAAGCTGGATCTAAGCACTGTTTCCCTCTGGACACCTACAGGTAGAGTGGCCAAAATGGCATTTGTGAACTCTGCAGTAAAGCCACCTCGGGATGTACGGAGAAGACAGGAGAAGTTTGGAACTGGAGGGGCTCTTCTGCCAGAGAAGACCAAGTGAGTGTTCCTCAGTACCACTTGTTGTCCAGGGTCTTTTTTCCTGTGGGCTCCTGCCAGCTTCCCCCCATACCTCTGCATCTTGGCAGGAAAGGAAATTGTGTTTGGGAGATCTTCCTGCAGTAAAACTTGTAACTGTAATAGCCTCTTTCTTGCTGGGAAGTATGGAGATCCTGGTTAGTGCTGGCTTCACGTGATGGCAGCCATGCTGCTGTTAACAAATGTGGCTCATGTCTGACAAACTGCTTCAAATCATAGTGACACCTTTACTGAAATGTCTGTCCTGTCTCTCTGTTCCAGAATAAAACCAGTCCTCTACACATCTGGTAAAAGCCATGCTCGTGTGAGTGAGGAGCAGTCCTATGACGGGCCCAGCACCAGCAGTGCCCATTCTGTCCCGTCGTCAGGTAGCACCTTCTCCTATGACCCCAGGAAACCACAAGTGAAGAGTAAGTACAAGCCACAGAACATCCCTGGTGTCCTATAGCTCCTCCTTTGCGCACACACAAATCTTTCTTCTGCTGCAAGAGAAATGCAAGCTGTGCAGGAGGGTTGATGTTGGTAGCCTCTCTCCCTAAGGAGAGGGTGGTAAAGTCTATTCAAACTTCTTGCACAAGAAAAAGTGTAGGGAAACATCTGGAGGTGCAGGGTCAGGGTGTGGAGGCTGGGGTTTGCTTTCGGGCTCTCTAGAGGTCCTGGCAGCATCTAAGGAAGCTGCTTCACTCCAGTGTCTGTCTTATTCACCTGTTTGCCCAGTGATGACTGTATCAGCCTGTCCTAATGGTACCAGTGAGGCTGAAAGCCTGCCTTTTCCCTTGTGCTGTCTTTTTATCCATCCAGCTGTTTGTAATAATGAAATTGTAGTGCAGCTCTTTTGGGAAGGAAGCAGTGAGTTTAACCAAGGATCTGTGTTGTTGCGGTGCAGAAAGCATTGTGGGCCCTCCTTTCTTTGTGACCTGAAAATAAGATAGGTCATAATCAGAGCAGCTCTGAATTGCTCTCTGCTTTCCTGGTCTGAACTCTGCTTTAATGTTGTTTTTTTTTGTTGTTGTTGTTGTTTTTTCTCCTTTCTCTTTTGCAGAAATTGCACCCATGATGGCAAAGACTATCAAAGCTTTCAAAAATAGATTCTCTCGGAGATAAGTTTGCAGCGCAGAGCTGGGGATTTCCCTCTCGTGGGGGAGTGGCACTGAAGGGGGAGAAGGTACCCAAACAGCCCAGGTCCTTTGAACTCTACAGAGGCTGCAGCTGCTGGGAGAGGCTTCGATCTGCACAAGATGACAGCACAGTATTTTATCTTTTATTCTCGTCCCTTTCTCTGTGTCAAGCCCCCTTCCCTTCTCCCTAACATCCTGTTTCTGGCCTTGTCTTCTGTCAAAAGAAGGGTGTACAGAATCTCCAGGCATGAGAAAATGTGAAGTCTTGGCACCTGCTGAGAGTGGAAAATCCAGAGACTATTTACTATTTAACCTCTTAATAAATTATAAAAAGGTTTTAATTAATACTTTGCCCCTCTAGCCCACTGGTACTATTTATGTCACTCCCAGTAGTCTTCCCCCTCCCATTCCAGTACAAGGGCCCGCCTCTCTGACTGGAGCTGGCAGGAAACCATCTGAGTGGACACTGGTTATCACGGGAGCCTTTCCTTTTGGTCTGGTACCTGCTGGGCCTGAAGTCCCACCTGGACTCTCTGGGACAGGTGGCACTGGTGGCCCTTCTGCTCATCGATCCTTTGGCAAGCGCATCAAGTCCTGAGGCTTTGCTCTCTAATCGTATATCTTAATAAAATCTTAGCTCTCGACCTTCTCTCTGCTGTTACTATAGATCTTGTACAGATGCTTACATTGTTGTGCAGGAATGCCAAGAGCCACTGGGGACTCTTTCTCTGCCGCTGTTGTCTTCTGCTGGCTACTGGGAATAAAACCATGAAGGGTTTTGGGAGAAATTTTACTGTGCACCAATGAACATTTTAACTTTTTTTTTTTTGAGGGAGTGGACTTTGTCTGCCTCTGGAATTGAAAATGTTTTTTAAATATCAGTGAAGACATTGCTTTGCCTCTTTTAATGGAAAGAAGGAATACTTTTATCTTGTTTTCTGTGTGGAGTTGGGAAGGATTTGTTTCCAGTTTGGAAGCTGGTGCTTAAATCCTGTCCTTTCCCTGTATGTTTTCCTCTGCCCACTCTTTGGAAAAAGCAAGGATTTAGTCTTTGAATCTGAAACCACTTGACTGGGGTTGGACGGAAGTGAATAATGGAATGTGTTCTGTTTTTAATGTGCACATACTTTGTAGCAGGAGTTCAAAACACTCAGTTGTACTTGGTGTCTGAGGAACTGGAGCTCTGGAAGGAAAGGGTGTGCGATGCAACCCGACTGACCCAGCTGCTGGGGCTGGTTGGAGCTGGTTGGAGCGTGGCAAGGTGCCCTGGGGCACGGCTCCTCTAGGAGGTGGCAGGAGGGGTGCGATTTCAGGACCCTCTGTGGCTGTAGCAAAGAGAGGGGAGCCGGACGCTGCCGGGCAAACGTGAAGCCTTATTGTGGTGAGCACTTCTCATTGTGGGTTACATCTGCCTGGAAAGCAACCTCCGAGGTAGCGCAAGCAGAGGTTGGAGTTGGCTAGAGCCAGGTTGTGCGGTGTGGGAGCCGGCCTCTGTTGGGGCTCGGGCATCCGACTGGATTGGGAAAGGGGAGAGGTTCTCCTGTTCCAAGCCATATTTGCTACCCTAGGACTTTGCTGTTTGGGTGGAAAAGGTGCTGGTAGTGGATGGCAGTGGCCATCTCGAGAAGCTCTGCTGCAGGCTCCCTGTGGCTGGCAAATCCTGAGCGGGTGGAGTTGTGTGCCCTGACCAGGGGAACCTTTGCTGTGGAGTGTCCTCCCTGGGTGGCTTTAGAAAAATCCCTGTAAGCTTTTTTTTTTTTCCCCCCTTAAAACCATTCTGAATGCCTGTCTTCTGTTCGTTTTGTCTGTTCTTGTTTTGAAGGTCTTGGAAAAGTGTTCTCAGACTCTCATGTGCTGTGAGTTGGTTACAGTCCCAGATGCTTTAATGTTACTGTGTAGCATTTCAGTGTGTTGCTGTAAAATAACGGCTCCTTACTCTCGCATTTTGCTGTATTTAATTTTGCTGTATTTTTAATTAGATAACAATATATTACCTTCTGCTGACCGTTGTGCTACCATTATTTCCCCTTTGTAGTGGGGCAGAGGGGTGGGAGCCCTGGGCCTGTGCCTGGCTGTGGGTGCTTCGCTCTGGCTCTGCCAGCTGTGCCGTGTTCCAGCCATGCTGGAGTGCAGGGAGGGGGCGACCGGGGGCTCTGCGCCCCTGCCACCGCATCCCCCCCGCTGGGCCCACGCCACCCTCTCTGCTTTCCCTCTGCTCCGACGCTGAAACCGCGCAGCCAGAGGCGAGCAGCAGCCCTCTGCAGGGAAGGGAGGAGGGACGCTTCCCTGGGACCCAAACTGAGCAAAGTCTGGGGTCAAAGCGCTTGCTCCGTTCCCGGTCTCGGTGCCCGGGCTGTTAGACTTGTGCAATGTTTCTGTGCTACACTACAGGCGAAGGAACTGAACCGGCTGCCTCTGCTCCCCGCTCCAGGGGGGATGAGTGGCGGGGGCAGGAGGGGGAGTGACTTGGACTTGCATTTGTATTTTGGTCCCCAACTGTGTATATACAATTTTCTATGTTCCTTTTTTTGTGGTAACTAAGATGAATATTTTAATTAGATAAGTTATATGAAAAGAGGAAAAATCATGTCTCAATAAAAGCCAAACACTGGACCACGTCTGCTTGTCCTCTTCTGTCTGAGTAAGGACGGCACAGAGGCCACGGGGCCGGA
>VXAL01000602.1:707180-718493 GCA_013399475.1 Chauna torquata | reverse complement strand
CCCGTCCCGCCCCCTCCCGTTCGGCCCTGCAAGAGGTGACGCGCCGGCTTGCGCCTGCGTAAGCAGGAGAGGCCGTGGCACGTTATTAAACGATGATCGGTGACTCGCGCGTCGCTGCTGCCACTGTCATCGGTACTGGAGTAACCCCGAGCCAGGCTGTCGCAGCAGGTCTGTGGGCTTCCCCTCGGTGCCTCGGTCGCGGGCAGGGCAGGGTGTGGGGCCGGGGGTGCGAGAGCGCTGGGGCTGCCGCTGGAGCAGCCTGGGTTGGACGCCGGCCTCCAGAAGTTCGTCTGCTTTTTGTGTGCGTGCTTTTATGCAGGCACGGACCTGTCTGGGGGGCTCATCCTTACCGCGTTGTGTTTTGGCCCCACCGCTGCCTCCGCTTGAGCTGTTCTTGTGGAGGCAGCGGGGGACCCTCCGCGGATATCCCAGCGTGGGGACCAGGAACACCACAGGGGAACTGGGGCTTTCTCCGAGAGCTGGGCACTACCGGTGTGTGGGTGCTTTGGGCAGCCTCCGAAACACCTGCTTTACCTGAAACCCCAGTGAATAAGGCAGACGTGATTCTGTGTCTGCTCCAGGCAGCATGTTTCAGTGTTTCCATCTGCCAAAAAAGAGCTTCAGCTGCCCCCGCCCTCACGGCAGCCGAGAGCCTGCGCGGTGCCTGGACAGCTGCTCTTCTCGGGAAGGTGTGCGAGGCCACGCCACGAGGGGGATGCTTTTATTCGTGGCTGTTGCTGCCAGGAATGTTGGCAGGTGCTGTTTTTCTGGCTTGTTGCTTTGATCCTGGAGTACACACCAGCACGTGGGCTGTGCGTCTGCCAGCTTTGCCAGACCTGAGGAGCTGCTCGTCCCCGGTGTTTTCATTCAAGCTGGGAAGCAGCTGAAGAGCTTGAGGTCTTGGCCCGGGCAGGTGGAGGTGGCCGTCGGTGCTGGGTGAGGCTGTCTGCCCGGGGACCGGGGGTCCTGTGCTGGCCGTGCTCCTGGTAGTAGCTGGGAGATGATGGCAGCGCTGAAAATGCGCTCTGATCTAATTAGTGCTGGGCATGAGCTCCTGCTGTAAGCGCAGTTATGTTCCGTCACGTGAGGCGAGGTAGTTTTCGTGATTTGCGCTGGACTGGGAACAAACACCAGGAGGTGTGGTGGGCTCTGCTGCTGCGGCAGCGGCCGGATCCGGGAGGTGCTGGCCCAGTGCGGGGCTGGGTTTCACACCAGCACCTGAACACTCCGGTTCATCCCCGGATGGCTCCATAACAGAGGGCTGGGCCTTTTACAGAGCTGGAAACGCCTGTGCTGCTGCCTGCTGTGTGCCAAGTGCTGGCATTTCCTGCTCCCCCGCCGGAGCAGATGTGGGTCAGGCTCCTCGCAGCTGGGATGCTGAGGCTGCGCCGCCCAGCCTCCCTCTGCCCACATCGCTGCTGTCACAGGAATAGCTTTGGCTTTGAGGTGTCACAGAGCTAATTTTAAGATTCCCAATGCCCTTTGCGTGTCCCCACTTGCACACCCCTACGCGCCTCCGGAGCTGCGATGTGGGGAGCGTTTGCTGGCTGTCCAGCGCTGCCAGCCCAGGGACGGGATGGAGCGGGGCCATCCCAAGGAGTGTCCTTGGCTGCGGGTCTCTGGGGTTGTTTTCCTATCTTACGTTTGTTCCTCTGTCCCACAGGTGCCAGCGTCTGAGTCTCTCTCGGTGTATGTGTGGTAACAACATGTCTGTCCCCCTCCTCGCTGACGCAGTGACTGTCTCAGGGGCAGAGCGGGAGACTGCCGCGGTAAGGGGGCTGCGTGCGGGGCCACGCCAGCTGGGGCAGATCCGTCCTGCCTCGCCCCTTCTGTCCTTTCAGCGGTGCTGAGATCAGGAGCTGCTTTCATGGGGCTCAGAGGGGGCTGCGAACTGAGCTTGTGATGCCCCTGCTCTTCCAGTGTACCTCTCAGTGTCTGCTGAAGGGGGAAGTGGGGCCAGTGAGGTCTCTGTGGGAAGAAGGAACCATCCTTTAGGCTGGGTGCTTTGTTACTGCTGCTGGGCCCAGCACAGAAGCAACGGGCACAACCTCACAGCGAGGCCTGACACACGGGGAAGTTAGGGGAGTTGGATCTGATTTGGCTATTTTGGCTTTTACAAGCAAATCCTCCATCTGTCCTTCCGTCGGGCCCTGCAGGCTGGCTGCCCTCCCTCTGCTCCCCATGGCTCAAGGGCTGCTCTCGTCCTGGGTGGGGAGCCGTGGAGGATGGGTTTTGCGGGACTTTTGGTGGCTCTGCCGTGCTGGGCAGCCAGGGGCGGGCGGCACCCGCAGCCCTGGCTGTGTCAGCAGGCCCTGTGGCACGGTGCTGATGGTGTGCCTGTTCTGCCCATCCATAATGCTCAGAGCTGCACAGACGTGTCATTAGCATCGGCTAATTTCTGTCTGAGTCTCTGCTAGTTAGTGACTAAGTGGCCATTTGCCACATCCCTGCAGTGTCCCTGCCTCTCTCCCAGCACACCGGCCATCGCACCAGCTAATTCTTTTGTTTTTCTGTTTAATTTAACAGGTCATTTTTTTACATGGCCTTGGAGACACGGGGTGAGTATTGCTGGAGGTGGCTCTGGCTGTGACGTGTGGCTTGCTGAAGGCAGGCCTGGGCCCAGCCGCTCGCGTGCTGCTCTCCACGGGGGCACCTCAGGGATGTGCCTGAGGCCTTGATCTCAGCCTCGACAGCCAAGCTTGTACCACCCTAACGGGGAATCTCTGGCCAGCAGCTGTCTGCGCTTCAGCTTGAATGTTTATGATGCCAGCAGCCCCCCACCCCCCTGTGGGTTTGATTTTCTGCTTTCTTTAAGGCAAGCAGATAAGCACTGTTTTTTCCTGTCCTTGGGAGGGCTGGGAGTTGGGTTATGTCTAAGTGAGTGCGTCTCTGATGTGCAAGGCCACCTTAGAGGACAGTGCGAGATACAGCAGAAACAAAAGGCTTCTCCCTGTGCAGGAGGTTCTCCCTCCTCCCTCGCTGATGGCAGCTCCCCTGCCTCCAGCTGCTGGTCTTTGCGTGCTGCCTTTGCCCTGCTGTAGAGATCTGTGCTGGGGATTCACGCGGGCTTCCGGCTGTTGGGGCTGGGGGTAGGAGCCAGTACAGCAGCATCAGGATGGGGTGTCAGCAGCCTTGGAGAAAGCTTGTCCCTGGGGGAAATCTCTCACCTTTGCCAGCATCCTCCAAAATGCTCAGGCAAGCCCTGAACTCCCTCCTGTCCTGTCTTCTCTCTCCAGGCACAGCTGGGCCGATGCTCTCTCCTCCATCCGCCTCCCCTACGTGAAATACATTTGCCCTCATGCGTAAGTGCTTGGTGACAGGCCTTGGGAGGCCTGGGTGGGCTGCTGGATGGGTGCCCGCTGCCCGGCCTGTTCTGGGAGGCAGCGGGTGGCCTGTGCACAACCTGTGGGGCCGTGCAGCAAGGTTTGCTCTCCTGCTGTGGCCGCTTTGTGCAGGGCCCCTCTCCTGATGTCTTCTGCCTGCAGGAGAGTGGTTCCCACAGAGCCAGTCAGCACGGGAGCTGCTGCTCTGTGCCTGTTTTCTCCCCTGTCCTGTCCTCTGCCTCTCCCTGATGGCCACAGTGAAAGCCATGAGCACTGGAGCTCCTTCCCACCCCCGGGTCAGGCAGGAGGGGGCTCAGCAGAAAGGGGAGGAAATGCTCCCCAGTGCGTCCTCGGAGTTGGCAGCTGCCGAGAGAGGCATCCTTGACTTCCCGGTGCCCTGTCCTAGCGGGAGAGGCACCTGCAGCCTCTCCATGAGCATCTCCCGGCTCAGCAGCAGCCAACAGGAGGGGGGTGCGGGTGCTTGCATCCCCGGGTGCCACTTGGCAAGGCTGTGGAGCCTCAAGCTCAGCTGGGATCTGTCTGGGACCTGCAGGTGCTCCCTGGGGTCACCCTGCAGCCCCAGCCTGCCACAGTCCCTTGGGAGAGACGTCCTGTAGCCGCGAGCAGGAGGCAGGGCCCCTGCTCCCACTTGTTTCTCAGGTACTTGAACTGAAACACCCAAACTTCTTTCTCTGCAGGCCCCGGATCCCGGTAACCCTCAACATGAAGATGGTCATGCCCTCCTGGTCAGTGCTTTGGGTGGCAGGGGTGGGGTCTCCCGGAGCAGGTGGGACCCTTCTGGGGGTATTTTGGGGAGTGAGAGGGATGGGGGGAATAAAAAGCCAAAATCCACTGCCCTGTAGGAGTCAGGAAGGGCAAAGCACCCAGCTCCCTCCTCCCCGCACCCTGGTGCTGGCAGAGGCTTTTGGCTGACTCTGCTGCTTCTCCCAGGTTTGACCTGATGGGCTTGACTCCGGATGCGCCCGAGGATGAAGCTGGGATCAAGAAAGCTGCAGAAAACAGTAAGAAGCTTTGGGAAGGAGAGGTGCTGAGGTCCTGGGTGCCTCTCCCTCTCCAGGGCAGGAGCGGGTGTCGTCCTTCCATCTCTCCTTCCTTTCTGCTGTCCTGTGGTTCCAGACCACCTCCTCCCCGGCTGCAGCCACGCACATTCAGTCCGTGGGACCTCTAGTGGCTGCCTCTCCCTGCGTCCTGTGCACACCCCAGGCCCTGGGGGATGCTCCACAGCTCCCCCACTTTTACTGACCCATTTCTCTGTCTTCTTCCAGTTAAAGCAATTATCGAGCACGAGATGAAGAACGGGATCCCGCCCAACCGTATCATCCTGGGGGGCTTCTCGCAGGTGAGCTGGGCTGGGGGGGGCTGGGGCAGAGCAGGTGGAGGGCTCAGTGTCCTCACCCCTTTCTGAAGACATCCCCCCAGGGGGCATCGGCGGCAGGGAGGTGGGTGGGCGCTGGGGTAGCCCCAGGACCGCACAGCACTAACACCTTCCTCCTGCTGCAGGGCGGTGCCTTGTCGCTGTACACGGCTCTCACCTGCCAGCACCAGCTGGCTGGCATCGTGGCGCTCAGCTGCTGGCTCCCGCTGCACAAGGCCTTCCCACAGGTATCCTGCTCTGCTGCCACCCTGCACGTCTGCAGGGAGGGTTGGAGGGGGTCGGGTTGTCCTGTTTGGACTTTGCTGCAGAGAGCCTGGGGCTTCTGGAGGTGTGAGCTGCCTGTGGCGGGGGCTTAATCCCACCTGCTTCCTTCCTTGCTGCAGGCAGCAAATAATGGCGTGAACAAGGACATCGCCATCCTGCAGTGCCATGGGGAGATGGACCCCATGATCCCCGTCCGCTTCGGGGCCCTCACTGCCGAGAAGCTGAAGTCTGTTGTCACTCCCACCAAGGTCCAGTTCAAAACCTTCCCCGGCGTGATGCACAGTTCCTGTCCTCAGGTCAGTGCCTCGGGTGGAGAGAGGGGACGGGGCTGTCATGGGCTGGCCTCGCCTTTGGGACCAACGCCTGCGCGGTGCGTCAGGCAGGGCGGGAAAAGGCTTGAACCCAGGGAGGAAACTGCGCGTCCAAAACACACGGGGCCTGTTTGTTCCCCGCCTCACTCGGGAGGCCGTGCAGCCCTTGTGCTCTGTGCGTGGGAGAGCCTTACCTGGGGCGAGGCACGGCCCTCGAGCAGCCCCGGCGCGACAGGCTCTGTGCTCTCGCAGGAAATGATGGCAGTGAAGGAGTTCATCGAGAAGCTGCTGCCCCGGATCTAAGGAGAGCCGGTCAAGACTGTCACAGGGAAGGATACCGAGGTCACAGCCGCCGATCTTTCCCCCGTGACTCGTCCGCTGCAAACGGAAGCCATGGCACCCACCCTCGCCTCCCACCGCAGCCTGGCCCCCGCCTCTTCCCATCTCCTCGCACCGCCTCCTCTCCGGCTGGGGGTCCCCCGTCCCTCCCTGCTGCTCTCGGAGCTGAGATCGGAGCTCTCTAAGGCGAGTCTTCGAGTGGCCTTTTCTCTCCTCCTCTCCCTCCGAGCGGTTTCTGAAGGGGGGGTCACCATCCCCTCAATTTCCCATTCAGGCACTGCAGTGTGTGGGCCTGGTGTGGTGCAGGCAAGGTTTTTTTGTTACTTTTTTTTTTTTTGTAACAGTGTTAGGGGTGGCACATGCCCCCTGCCGCGGGAGGAGCAGTGCGGGCTCAGGGTAGGGCTGGGGCACCCTCCATGGCCCAGAGCAGCTGATGCTCCTCTGCCCTCAGCCTGGCAGCCCTGCGGCTGCCTTCGGCCTCTGCTCAGGTGACTCACGGGTTTTCAGTCAGAGCTCAGGAACCCGGGACTCTCCTGTGAATGCCTCAAGGCCCAGGGAGAGGCTCTGCTCGGGGCTGATACTGCCAAAGGCTGCCCCATCTCCGGGGGCTGGCAGAGAGGCGTCCGCGCAGCTCCTGCACCTCCATGCACGGGGCTTCGGCCCCTGCCCTGTCGCACACGCACACTCCCCCAGGCTCGCCCTGCTCTCTTGCAGCCTCTGCCGCCAGGCGGCAGCTCTGCCCTCCTCCAGATAATCGCCTCCTTCCTCCTCCTCCTATCGTTGCTTTTACAATCTCCTCCTCAGCCCTGTGGAGGGGCCCAGAGGGGTCTCGCCCTCCCTCAGCTCAGCTCTGTGCCCGCAGCGCCCCAGAGTGCTGCTGTTTACAGCTGGCTTCCGAGCAGCTTTGCCATGAAGCCTGCCCGGTGCTGGCCCGGTCCTTAACGTCTCTCTTGCTGCTACTTCTCCTTCCCTTTGGACCCAGGCTGGCTCAGGGAGGGGGAGAGGCAAGGAAGGGCATCCTGGCCCCGAGGGATTGCTCCTGGCCCCAGCTGGCATGGCTGGAGGAAGCAGGGTCACTCCCAGCCATTATCTCACCAGCATCTAACGCCCAGGAGCCGCTGCGCCCCGTCCTGCAGGGCTGCACAGGGTCGCCGTGCTGCCCTGTGCCTGGGCGAAGGCTGGGGCCATGTTGGCCTTCCCATGTACAATCAATCACAGGCTGCCCAGGGCCAGGGCTGTGCCCCCTCACCCAGCTGGCTGGAGGCTGCAGCCGAGTCATTTCTGCTCCCTGGCCGGGAGCCCCGTGGCCAGTGGGACCGGCTGTGCCAGCGGCTGGGGTCGGGGCCGGGACCGCACCAGCTGGCAGAGCTGCTCCCTGGGCAGGGGGCCCCGAATGCCTCCTCCATCCGCCATGGGTGGGCTCCTGGCCGCCCCCTCCCCTCCCGCAGGGCCGAGGGCACTTGCTGTTGAGCAGCGCTGCCCTTCTCCTCGCCTCTCCTCCCTGGGCTGAGCCCACAGCACTGCTGGGCCCTTCTGGGCTGGAGCTGTAAATGTCTTTTAAAAACAAACAAACAAAAAAAAACAAACCAACCCATCTAGGCTAAGGGCTGCGGCTCCCTCCCGTGCACACTGGCTCTGTGGGTCAAGGCCGTGTCCTGCCCTCGCCCCCCCCCAAAGCCGCTCTCTGCGCCCCAGGGCTGGCACAGGCTGTGCCTGGGCAGGGGCCAGCACCTCCTGGAGGGTGAGGGCTGCTCGGGCCTGGCAGGGGGGGCTGTGTGCGGCCTGGGGGGGAGCCCCTCGCTGCAGCCCTGCCCTCCCTGCCTGGGATGTGCAAAGCAATAACCCGCTCTCCAGAGTCCGGTCCATTGGACCCATCCTTGGTTGCTTTCTTGGGTTGCTTTGGGCTTTCTATTTTTTTTTCCTTTGGGAAGTCTTAAACCAGCAAAGCTGCTGCTGGCATCGGGGGTGGGGGCAGTTGTGGCTCTTCCCCTTGCTTGGGGTTCAGTCCTGCTGGCTCTTCTGCTTTGTCTGTTTAAAGCTGCTGTGGTCTCCCCTCCCTGCGCTGGGCGGGTCGGGGGGGGGGGGTGCTCGCAGGGGACTGGAACGCAGCTCCCTGCAGGCGGACGGACAGATCGACCTACGCGACTGTGAACTGGAATCGTGTGCGTAGCGGGGCCTGGCCAGGGCCTGGGACCCGTGGCCACCCTTGGGCACAGCCTGGGTGGCTGCGCTTGCCCCTTTGCAGCTCATTCCTGCTCACAGCCCATGTGAGCCGCGTGTGCCTCGCTGGGGCCGGGGCCGTGCTAAGGACCGGGGAGGGAGAATGGCTTCTCTCCATTCCTCAGTACAGCTTTTCTTTTTTTAATTTTCTTCTTCCCACCTCTCTTTTGTCTTCCTTGTAAACGTTTGGGGTTTTTTTGTGTGTGTGTGTGTGTTCCACAGAGTCAGATACAAGGTTAAATAAATCATAAACCTCTCCCAGATCTGAGCTGGTGGCATTTGTCATTTGTGTTCCATCAGTACCTCTCTAGCAGAGGGACTGGTTCACGGGAGAGCGGATCAGTATGATGCCCCACGCTGCCTTTTCTGGCTGCAGCAGCTCTGGCTGAGGGGAAGCAGAACAGAGCTGCCACTTAGAAAGTAAGAAAGTTTATTTAGAAGCAAATCAAAAGCTCAATTCATAATTTAGTGACATAAGTTATTAATCTAAGTGACAGCAAACTGGGCTGGCTGCGTCATCCCTGCCTAATGAAGCCAGTGTTGCTGCCAGTAATAAATAGGATCAGTATGTGGTAGCTGAGCAGAGCCTTCTCCTGGGCAGCCTTTAGCGACAGGATTCCAGAAGCGGCTGCACAGGCCCCACAGAAGCAGAACCAGACACCAGAGCCCTCACGGCCATGGACAGGGGCTCCTCCGGCCCCACAGGAGCACATGGGAGGCAAGACTTGGTCCCTGAAGCCACATGGGAGGACCAGGGAGGAAGGGAGGGGGGAGCCCCTGGCAGCCATCAGGGCCTGGTCCCTGGGGCACTGGGCTGGGGGAAGGACCCGTGGTGGCCTCCTGGGGCTGGCAGCCTTGGGATGAGGGGCACAGAGGAAGACCCTGGGTCCTGGGGCCCGAGGCCATGAGGGAGGTGCAGGGCAGCATCGCCCTGCCCTGGCCTCTCCCCCTCAGGGCGCAGGAGCCTCCCCCCGGCTGGGGAACCTCCGGTTTGCCTCAGCGGAGCTCACCCATTTGAGCGCTGGATGCGGCCGCTACCTGGGGCACTTGGGAGGCCCAGGAGCAGCCCCAGCCGTGGCTGCAGGGCCCAGCCAAGTGCCTTCTCCCTGCTGGGGCCCATGCTAGCCCCCCAACATTTCTATGAGGTGATTTAGTGCCCCGGGGCCAGAGCTTGGGCCCTGGCTCTGCTCGTTCTTGTGGCTCTGCTCTCTGAGATGCAGAGGACCTGGGGGGATGAGGATGAGGAGTGGGGAGGCTGCGGCTGCTCCTGCCTCCCGGCCCTGTGCGTGAGGCAGGCGGAGGAACAGGACCTGCACCCAGGACGACTGCAGCCTCGGCCGGTGGGTGAGTCCTCGGGCTCAGTTCTTGCTGAAGCCCGTGGGGTTCTGCACCTGCCACCGCCACAGGTCCTCACCTGCACCAGGGAGAGAGGCAGTGAGGGACAGGCGGGAGGGGGCATGGCGCACCGGGGAGGGGGATGCTCTTACACATCTTGTCCAGGCCAAAGGCAGCCTTCCAGCCCAGCTCACGCTCAGCTAGCTCCGGGTTGGCGTAGCAGGAGGCCACGTCTCCCTCCCGCCGGCCCGTGATTTTGTACTTGATCTGCAGGGAAAGCAACGCCATGGGGCCTGGGGGCTGCCAGCTCCACGCTCGCGGCCTCACAGGCTGCAGGTCAGCCCTTACCTCCCTCCCTGAGGCTTTCTCCATGGCCCGGACCATCTGCAGGACAGAGTAACCAGTGCCAGTGCCCAGGTTGTAGATCTGGGGAGGAGGACAAGGGACGTGCATCAGCTCCTTCTGCAAGGGCAGGAGGGCCAGGCCCCCTTTCATTGCCCTGAGGCTGAAAGAGCCCAGCCCAGAGCCAGTCCCTTTCTCGGTACCTTGCAGCCGCAGTTCTCTTTGAGCTTCTTCAAAGCAGCGATATGGCCCTTGGCCAAATCCACGACGTGGATGTAATCCCTGACGCCTGCGGGGACACAGGGTGAGTGCAAAGCCCTCCTGCCCGGGCAGCTGGGCTGGGAGCTGTGCTGGCTGCCCGTGGGAGGGGATGTCTCCGCTCCACCCGTCCTGCAATAATGCACCTGTTCCGTCGATTGTCTTGTAGTCATTCCCAAACACACTCAGGAATTCCCGGCGCCCCACTGCCACCTGCACAAAGGGACAAGCCCACAAGAGTGCAGTCAGCCTGTGCCACACAGGCACTGCGAGCCTAAAGGCCCTCCAAGGCAGCAGCCGGGCAGCACCTGTGCCACGTAGGGCATGAGGTTGTTTGGGATGCCCTGAGGATCTTCTCCGATCATGCCAGATTCGTGGGCGCCGATGGGGTTGAAATAGCGCAGGAGAACAGCGTTCCAGTCCTAGGGAGATGCACAGATGTAGCTGCCTGGGGAGGCTGCAGTGCTCTGCAGCACTGCCTGGCTGGCTGGGCAGACACAGCCCCAACCCCAGCACGCTCCAGGGTGGAAACACCTCAGCTCCCAGCCCCCTGCGCCTTGCAGCAGTTCCTCACCTTCTCTGCTTTGCAGAGGTCTCGAATCATCTCCTCGATGAAGTACTTGGATTTGCCATAGGGATTGGTGCAGCCCCCGACCGGGTGGTTCTCATCCAGGGGCAGGTACTTGGGGTCACCATAGACGGTGGCAGAGCTGCTGAACACGATGTTCCTCACGCCGTGGGCCTTCATGGTCTGGGGAGCAGGGACCAGCCACTGCTGAACCAGCCAGCTCCATGCCGTCCAGCTCAGCCACGTGGCTCTGCCCTCCGCAGGCAGCAGCTCCCACCACACGGGCACTGTTACAGCCCCGGCTCGGGGAGCACTGCAGGGAGCCAGCTCCCACCCAGCACAGCCACCCCACAGCAGGATCACACCCGGCGCTGGCCACCCCTGCACCGGCAGCTGGTTCCTGCCAGGCCACACGCAGCCCCCAGCGCCACGGGCTGCCTCCAGCTCCGCTCACCTCCAGCAGCCGGATGGTCCCGGTGAGGTTCACCCTGTAGTACTCCAGCGGCTTCTGCACAGACTCCCCCACTGCCTTCAGCCCCGCAAAGTGCACCACGGCTGAGAAGCGGTGCTGCGGGGGGGGGGGGGGGGGGAAGCGTGTTAGGGCCGCTCCTGGTTTCCCATCACTGCTGGTTCTGGGTGCAAAAAGGGGGCTCTTCCATTACGGTTAACTATTGCGTGACAGCAGGAAGGGCGTGCCCCCCCCCCCGAGGCAGAAGCTCAAGACAGAAACCAGGCAGCAGCCTCCCCAGGCGCTTCCCTCGCCCGCCCGCGGGGTCTCCGCAGCCCCGAGGGACGCTTGCTGCTTGCAGCCCTCGGCACCGTCCTCCCGCTCAGCTCCTGCCCCGCTCGCCCTCACCTTGCTGAAGAGCTCCTGCAGCGCTGCCTCGTCCGTGACATCCAGCTCCTGGAACAGGACCGGCTTCCGCACGACCTGCTGCACGCGCCGGAGGCTCTCGG
>VXAL01000602.1:672776-695306 GCA_013399475.1 Chauna torquata | reverse complement strand
GGGAGCCGGGGCAGAGCCCAGGGGCCCTGCGGCCCAGCCCGACCCCGTGGCGGCCCCGCGGCCCTCCGGGCGCTGGCGAGGGGCCCGGGCTCTGCTTTGCTTCCCCTGGAGGTTTTGCAGCCAAAGCTGCTGTCTTTGTGCAACTGGCAAAAGTTCCTCGTGCTCGGAATATCTTCCCCCGGTCGGGCTTAAGCCTCTCTCCTGGAGGACTCTGCGTGCCAGGGGTTAACGGAAGAAAAGGCTGAAAAATGGTTTTAATGTTTAATCACATCCAACAATGTCTGCATGGCGCAGATTAGGTTTCTGTGAGTTTGCTGAAAGAAACGTGGTGCCTGCAGCATGCGATCGTAGCCCTGAGCAACACGATCAGTCTTGAGATTTTTGACTGCGCAGTCCATAAGCCACAGGGAGAACATTCTGGTTTTGCTAGAACTGGATGCTGTAATCAACCCTAAACGCTACCAGACGCTTAGCCAGGGCCATTTGCAGGCGGGCCCAGGGAAACGACCCACGCCTCCTCCAGCAACGGGCGGCATGGGCACCCGCGGCTGCTGCGTGAGGCGGGCTCGGCGGCACCTCCTGTTCTCCCCTGCGCTGGCCAGGACATCAGGGCCTTTGGTCACCGTGCTGCTAACACAGAGCGCCCCGGGACGGCATGCAAGGCCGGTGCAAACAGATGTACCGCTGCTGCACAGTGATGTGCTGCTAGCACTTTGCTGACAGCGCTTGTATAACTCTGCCTGTGCCCAGCAAGGGGGTTTAGAGAGAAGTTTGTGAAACCTAGGAATTGCTAGAGAACCCGAAGGTCTGTGGAGTGTTTCACTTGATACAGTTATATTTTAAGGGAGATATCACTGAATGTAAGAAAAATGGGTTAAGGAGGTGGATAGATAGGAGGCCAGGCAGGAAGAGCTGCCACAAAATACTAGGATTTGCTGTTCTGGGGTATGGCGTCACTGCCTCGTGGCTGGCACACCGTGACATGGCACCAGTGTCTCTGCAGCCTGGGGACCGGCAGTCTGTGCAACTCTGGGCACTTTATGTCCCAGTGTCCAGGAAAAACATCAGCAGGAGCTGGCTCCATGCCAGGCACCGGATCCGTCATCTCCCAGGACCTCCATAATGAGAGAAAAGAAAAGCAATCCAAAAGAAAAATCCAGACTGCTTCCATCAGCCTGAGCTCGGACTTCCCGCTGCTACATCACTACGTTACACGCACGTCCTCACAGACAGTCTCTATCATGGAGGACTTGTGGGCACTCTCTGCTTCTGGGCTGTCGTCTGAGGCCCTCAGCTGCCTCCTGAACTGGGAAAAGAGCACCCTCAGGGAGGAATATAGCTCCTTGCTCCGCAGGGCATAAATAATGGGGTTCACCATGGAATTGAGCAGGCAGAGGATGCTGCAGAAGGCAAACACCTTGCGCAGGTGATTGTTCAGCTTGGCAAAGATGCTATAGATCATGAGAACGAGGACCGGGGACCAGCACAGCACGAGGACAGTCAGCACCATGACAAGGGTCTTGGCCAGCATGACGTCCATCCTCATCCTGGTGTTTTGCTTTCCCACCTGCACTTGGTGCTTCCCCATGTACGCCACGTGCTGGTGAGCCCTCCACAGCACGTGCGCATAGGCATAGACAATACACCCCAGCAGGACCATGACGAGGCAGATCCAGCTGGACAGATAGTTGTTGTCCACAAACGGGAACAGCTCGGAGCAGGTTGAGTCGAGCATGCAGCAGTTCCAGCCCAGGAGGGGCAGGAAGGCAGTGGTCACACACATCGCCCAGAGCACGCCCAGGGCTGCCCACGCTCTCTTCCTTGTCACAAGCAGCTTGTATTCAGAGGGCCGGCTGATGGAGATGTAACGGTCCAGGGCTGTCAGCAGCAAGCTGCTCAGGGAGGCGGTGAAGGATGTGTTCACCCCTCCCAGCTTCAGCAGGAACATTTCTTTAGAGGAATCAGTTTCATTAAAGACGTGGAAGTTAACAAAACTGCTGACAAAGATGATGCTGGCCAGGAGGTCAGCCAAGGCCAGGCTGCTGATAAAGATGTAGGAAGGCTTTCTCCTGGTCCCAGGGGAAGAGAAGATCAGGTACAGCACCAAAGAGTTCTCAAAAATGCACAGGGTCCCAAAGATGCCACAGAGCGTGGCAATGCTTATCTTCTGCGCTTGCGTGCTGAGGACCATGAAGCACTCCATGTGCTTGGTGTTCACACTGCATTTGGAGTTGTTTTCATACATCTTACAAATATCCATTGTAGTTAACTGGAACAGGAGCTTGCAGGGAGCGTTTCTGCTTCCTTCTGCACTTCAGGTGCTCTGAAAAAGACCAAGGGGAAGGTGAGGGATGGCACCTACAGGAGCACAAGCAGTAAGCTCAGCCCCCTCAGTGACATCCCTCCCTTTACGCAAAAGGAGCCCAGAGCAACCTACTTTCAGGTCCACAGCCCAAATGCAGGAGCCGACTTCCAGCCTCTCCCAGCTGAGATCCAGACTTCGCCCTGCTGGGTCCGGCAGTGGCAGCTCTGGGCACTGCGTCTGTCCCAGGCCATCTCCTCACTGCAGGGGCGAAGCAGTGGCACTGAGACCTGCCTGGGCCCCATACCAGCCCTGACTGATGCTCTGGGGCTCGGGGCTTGGGGCCAGCAGCACTGGAAGGGGCTCCCGGTGGCACTGGGCTGTGGCCAGGGACAGGACCAGGCTGGTGGAAGATGAGGGATGCTGCACCCCTGGGGGCTTGGCGTGGCTCATCTGGGGACACAGAGTGCACTTTGAGGCGTTTGCTCTGCACCAAAGCTGTCTGAACACACAGAAGGACAGGATTTTTTTTTTTTTTTTTATTTAAGCTTTCCCATTGCAGTTTTATAAACCTCAGCCACATACAAGTTGCATTCCTTTGCCCACAACCCCTGCGTCTTACCAGGCAGTGGCTGCATCACCTGGGGTGGCTGGTGGGGACCACATGCACACATGTGCAGTCCCTGGGGGTCTGGAGAGGATGAACATGAAATACTTGGGAGATTTTATTGCTGGGGAGCAGAGCCTGTCTTGTGGTCACCAAAACCAGCACAATGCTGGAGTGATTAAAAGCTATTGCTTAGCATAAACATTAGAGCGCAGGTTGGACATACAGACAAACGTGGACATGAAAGGAGCTGACCACCTGAACCTAAGAAGCCCTGTACATGCCCAGGATTAGGTTATTTTTACCAATATTTTTAGCTACAGCAGAGACACGATGAGGGAAATGCCTTATTTCGCCCTGGGCAGGTGCTGAGCTACTCAGTGCATTCTGTGGCAGCAAAGTCCTGTTTTTCTCCAGTCTTCTGCAGTTTAATGCGTTTAAATCCCTTCATCTTCACTACACTGATGAGCTTGTCCTTCGGATGTTATTTTTCTCCCATTGTTGCCCTTGATAATACCTGTGCTTTAAACCAAATGCACTTTCAGTGAGCACCCAGCTGCCTTGTGTTGCCTCGTGTAACAGGGGAACGAGGTCACCCTGGACAGGGTTACAAAGAGCGGGCAAAGAGGCGGTTGTGGGATACACTAAAGCTGCCTGATTACAAAGTGAAATGCTGTGTCCTGGCGCACTGCCAGGTCATACCCCACTGGTGCAAAATCCCACGGGACAGAAACGACTCTCCCAACAGCACCCGCCTGGCTTCCAGTATCCAGGATCCCAAATCCAGGCAATGGGGCTATGATTTTCTGCTGCTGGGGGAAAGCACTGAGCTGGCAGCGTTCCCGTTCCCCCAGAACAGAAAACCACCGCCACCGCCTGCCCTCAGCTCTCTTTCAAATGGGGAAATGTCCAAAAGGCGCAAGCCAGCGCACACAGGCCATGGGACAATGGCAGCAGCAGTGAGCATCCCGGCAGAGCAGAGGCCGGTTCTGCTGCGCTGCCAGGCTCCAGGCGCCTGTAGCTGACCGACTGCAGTCTCTCTGTGTGATATTTGAAATTCAGCAATGACAGCAGTTGTCTTTGGAGGCTACAATAACCAGCAGTGACCAACGTGCTAGAAAACCCTGTCCGCAACATATTAGCAGTGACAGGCATTTTGTACTTGTCTTTGTTACTTCCTTCCCCATTGATTCGCCGGTCCCTGACCGCTACCGCTGTTTCTGCACTTGGCAGTAGTTGCCAACACCCCTCAGCTTGCGATGCTGCCCAGGAGCTCACTGAGAAGAGCCCAAGCCCACACTTTCCTCCTGCCCACCTGTTGGGAGCTTGAACATCAGCAGCTGCAGGGCATTCGGTTGCACGTTACACCTGGAGCGTTTCAATCCTGATTTGCATTTCTTGGCATATTGGACCAGAGGAGTCCTGGACTTTGGGCTGAGATGTGGCTCGGCATTGCATCAAGCCTCTGTCCTCTTACGTCAGGCTCTGATGGGGCAATCACGCAGGACCAGAGATGTTGCACTCCAATCCTAGCACTCTTGTTTCTTGCAGCTCTTCACAGAAACATTACAAGTGCAGCGGTAATTACTAGCTGCTGTTCTTAAACCTGACAACCTCTCTCTCTCCAGGGGTATGGGCTGTGCAGCCAGATGGGCTTCGACTTATCTCAGGGCTCACCAGGGGCCACCGGGGCAGCCACTGCCTCCTTGAGTATCCAAAACTCCCCCAGCCAAAACCCTAGCATCCAAACCAAGACATCTCTTAATTAAGCAAACTCCAGCATCATCTTGACATCTATTAATTGCAGCCAGTATTCCCAGGACTATCTTAAATTCTCAGTATCTGCATTTGTGCAATGTCCAAAGAACATACTGAGCAGCTTGGAAACAGTACTGAACAGTAGGTAAGAGACTGAAGGCAAGCAAAGTGCTGTCCCTCATGTTATGTCGTTTGGGGAGAGAATTTGGTTATAACAGCAAAATAACTCCTGCACTGACTGTTCTGGTACTTCTCTCTCCATTAAGCTGACATAATTCAGATAAGCCCTTAGGTTCAAAATGCAGTTACGGTGCTGGGCTTGTAGCAACCAGCCAGGCAGCCCAGACCTCCTCTTCCCACATCTGTTGTGTCTCAGGCTGAATGACAAGGACGAGTCTCTTTGCAGTTTTGACTGAACTGCCCCCAGTCCTCCTTCCAGCTCCTGTGTCTGAGGGAAAGCACAGGGTTTTGCTCCAGCACAAGGTCTACTCATCTGCAGAGGCTCCGGAGCCTGAGAACACGGGCAGAGCTGAGAGCCCGTCTCCTTGCACAGCCTGTCCCTTCTTTTTGGCCACAAAGCTGCTTTTTCCTGCCCAGGGGACATTTTTCCATTCTCAGATGGGCTCCTGCGCTCAACCATTTGTTTCTTCATGCCCACTGCCTCCTGCATGCTTCAGCTGCTGGGAAAAAAGCCAACCCATGGCTGGATCCTGGGGGAGAGCTGTGTGGGGCAGGTCCTGGTCCGGCTTCCAGGCAGGACACCCCCTTCTGCCGGGCAGCCGCTCCACCTCCCTGGGAATTACAGCCCTGGCACTGCTGGCATCCCCACCAGAGCCCTGCCTGCGGGGCTGACGGTCCAGCTCAGCTCCTCTGCCTCCTTCAAGGCCGGGGGCTGCGGGGATTTCCTGGGACCCTGCTCCCAGAGTACAGACTCCTCTCCCAGAGCAGCCCAGCATCTCCTGCCAGCAGGATCTCCCAGGACAGGGAATATTCTGCTACAGTAGAGCAATGGAGAAAACCCCAAACAGTGACAGCAGCAGTAACAGAGCCCCAGGAGGCAGCACATGGAGGCAACACACTGAATGAGCAAGAAGCCCAGCCATTAGGAATAAAATGCAGAGAAGACGTGGGAACGTGACAGATTTCTGATACAGCGTCACTGACTCCAAAGTCTCTCCAGAAGCAGCAGAGAATCCTTGCCCCTGCTAGATCTGATTGTGAGCCCACTCACTCCAGCCTAATAACTCCACTGGCTTCAGTGGAAATTAAATTTACAAATGAAAAAGTCCTTTTCCATTTCAGTGCTTTGCTGTGACTGATTTCAGCTGTCAGACTTCCACTGCATTGCACGCAGCAGCACGGTTTCTGATCTCACTTGGGATGGTTTCTTCATTTACAGAGACATCTCAGAATCCTTGTGATTAATAAGATAACATACCAGTTGCCTCGATAATGTAAAATTAAATTTTCCTGTTTCAACCAGCCAGTGCAATGTTCCTGCAGCACTCTGAAAGTGCTGGCCTTGAATATTTCATCACCAGAATTTCTGAGAGATTTGGTCTTTACAATAAAATAAAGCAATATGAACAAGTGAAGTGATTTATCAAAAAAATGTAATGAATGCTTTCACATTTCATTTGCTGAAAAAGCAAAATATCTTTTGCTTTACGAATATTTTAGTTTGCATATGATTTCTTGTTTTAGTTGGAGGGGAAGTTTTGGCACTATTTTGGAAATAGCTGTTCATCCCAGCTTGTCCCTCTGACCACACTGAACAATGCCCGGCAGAGTTACCTCCCTGATGTTAAGAGCTCTCTGGCACAAATGCCACACCGAGGATTATTTGCTTTATTTGTTTTCAGAGTCACGATCCATCCACGTGTGACTGTGCAGAGTGACAGCATTCAAAGCACACGGGTGCACGGCTGCAGAGCAGCAATGCGAATGCCAGCACAGGTACAAAGCACGGCAAGACAGTGCTTCTGCTGCTCCACTGAAACCACCCCACACGGAGCCGCAACCAGCATCAACCAGCACAGAGCGCTCAGCCGGAGAGCTCAGTACCAGACTCATGCTTGCGAGGCATTTGGAAATACCTCTGACATATCCAATGTTAATATTTCCTAAAACCAGCTGTAAAGAGTCAATCTGCAGTCTGCTATTTGAACACTCACCTTTTTTGCTCTTGTTGAGAAAGCATTCATCTATAAAAAACATTTTCCCAGTCTCTGTTACACATTGCATTGCAGTTCATCCTGAATATCACTGGGAATCTCCCCCGACAAACCCTCGGCAGCAGAGCCTCCCCAGAGTGCATGCACACGTCAGCGCTGTGGGCTCCCAGGTACGATGTGTTTTACCGTGAGAAAGAGGATCTTTGGCTGCAGGATGTCCCTCGGGGGCCGTGAACGCAGCCACTCACCTCTCGCCTGCGTCGCGGCTGGGGACGGTCAGAGGCTTCCCACCCCCTGGCTCTCAGGGCAGCTTTTGCAGCTGCGGACAGTGCCTGCTTCCTTCTTCCTTCACATCGCTTCTGGTTTCATCTGGGCTCCTCGTACCACTCTGTATTATTCCCCTGGGCTGCAAATCCACCAGTGCAAATCCTTTATCTCATTTCTTGTTCTCTTTTGCATTCTTTTGGTGAATGTGTGTTTCTTTCCTTCCCTACTTCTCTCTGGGTCTTGCGTTCTGCTTCTGGCTGTTTGTGGCACATCTCACAACCACTGTACCCCTCCACTCACTGAAAGCATTTGCTCGGTCCCTTGGATTCTTCCATGCACATGCAGCATCTGAGGTGAGGGACTTTCAGGATCTTTTCCTGATTTCTACGGAAAAGATGAACAGGAGGGGAAGAAAAAGAGCTAGGAAGCAGGCATGGAAAATCTGGATGTACCTATCTGTGTGCAGGACTAAGGGCAAGCTTGGAAAACCACCATGTGTGCTTGTCTGGCCCCAT
Source organism: Chauna torquata (assembly GCA_013399475.1). NCBI lineage: Eukaryota > Metazoa > Chordata > Aves > Anseriformes > Anhimidae > Chauna > Chauna torquata. The sequence goes on along the minus strand of VXAL01000602.1, from coordinate 687,683 downwards.
TAACAGCAAGAACTCCACCTCTGTGCCCCTGAAGGTGCGCAAGCCACTTCTCTGTGCACAAACGCACTCCACTGATGCCAGAAGAGTAAGATGATTCTCTCTTTGCAAATGGCAGGGAGAGGAAGTGGCTTAAGTTACACCGTCACAGCCCGCGGTCACGACGGACCCACGGCCGCGGAGGACGAGGTCTCCTCGCCCGGCAGCCCGCCACTCCCCGCCCGACGCCGGGGCGAATCCCGCTGCCCGCCCAGGCTCCGCGTCGCTGGGAACGTGCGGCCGTGCCCTGGATCCCGAAGGATTTCGCCACGTTGTGGACGGGTACGGCCGCTCAGCCCGTGCCGGGGCCCTGCAGCCGCCCGCGCAGCCCCGCACCGCGNGGCCGGCCCAGGAGAGGCAGGTTGTCGGCTCTGGCTCGGAAAAGAACGGCTTCCATTCCGGTTCCCACGACCCGACGGATTTTTCTTTCAGGAACAAAGACGAGACTGTAAAGCGCTAGCAAAATACAGAAACACACCTGGCACTTGCTCGCGGTGTAAAACTGAAGAATCGGGGTTTGCAGGACTCCTCTGCAAAGCACTGGTGGTTGTAAAAGCCACGACTGCCTCCGGTCCTGCCGTGCCATTCACCTGTCCCATCCAGCAAGAGCCCGATGCCAAGGCTCCAGCCGCGAGAAGCGCCCAGCTCAGCCCGGACCCCCCTCCAGTGCCCCCCGCGCGAGGCAGCTGAGGGGCAGCGGGGGCCGGGGGCACTCAGGGAGCCCAGCGGTGGGCACCAGCCAGGGCTGACCTGGCGCCCGCGTACCCAGGGGAGCAGCTTTAGTTAAGGCAGTGGGATTGCCTAGGCAAGGGACACTACCATCACAAGTAATTGTTTGCAGGATTGCATCAAAGGTTTTCAAAGTATCGTGGGATAAGATAGAAGCTATTGTAACACAGTAGTATGTGAAATGCTCATATGTTCTGCTAGAATTACCAGCCTCTGCCACAAAGCTGTATGAACACTTGTTTGAACAAAATGTGACATTGCTTGAGGGGCTACAAGTTGACCCCAGCAACATAAGGTGGAAAACACTTCTTCTAATGCAGCAGGAAAACTTCCAGCCCCTTCAGGACACTACATCACAGTGACCACTAAAGAGAACCACATGCATTGAAGTGAGAATGAACAACCTCGCAGCACAGAAGCTTGTCTTAGAAAAGCAGCATTCAGGCCCAAACCGTTCCCTGCTCTGTCTTCACATCCAGCAGGACCTTGTGAATTATAAACCCAAGTTTCCTTTATCTGCAAAGAAAGCTGTTGTTCTGCCAGAGTTAGTGGTATAAAGAAACATTATCACTGCAGCATATCCAGAAGAACATTCCAACTTAACGCTTTGGTCTCTGGACTCTTCTACACCAAAATTGTTCTACCAGAATAAAAAGAAAACTCTTGTAGGCTGACTTCTGTAACGTAAGGGCTTTTTGTTCCTCTGTAGCTTGTATTTGTCCCCTTGGCATCAGCTGCTGCTAGCGCAGCTGTACATAGCCCTGTTTTGGAAAATCCCCCATACCCAGCATCAACAGCTGAGATCAACTTTACATTCTCATAAAGGTCATGTCTTGTTTTTGTCTTTTTGCCTACCAGTACTGAGGAAAAATAGAGACAACTCATTCCTGCTAGGACCTAAAGAAGCAGCATCACTGCAAAAAAAAAAAAGCTCTAAGAAACTTCCCTGCTCTGGTGGGCTTTAAATGGCCCCCCTCAGTTGGGTGGGATGGCCTGAATTCATTGCACCTGATTTTATGGTATTTAAGCTAGAAGCATAATCAGGTACAACCAGGCTGTTGCACAGATGGTTGTTAGTGGCATGGGACTATGCTGAGCTCTTCAGAGCAGCCCTAGCAGCAGTTTGTGCCTCTGTGCCAGCTCTCGCTGAGCAGGTGAGGCTGAGCAGAGCTGTGGGCATGGCAGCCAACCCTGGCGTGGCCTCAGGCGGGACGTTTTCCTTGCAGCCCCTGCGCAGGCACTGGGCTTGTGCTAGCAGCTCTTGGAGGGGTTGGCAGCGGTGTAGCTGCAGCAGCACAAGAGACCAACTAGGGCTGTACAGCCTTCTCCAGGATGATTTAAAGGTAGTTGAGGCCGTTCCATAATGAGCTTCCTACTCCTATCTGTCCCCAGGGTATTTGGTTTGTGTGTGCCCTCTGGCTGTGGAGGTGCCCACCTGGTGGGCACCAGCGTGGGCTGGGGCTGCGTCTGGGTGAGCTGCTTGCCCTTGTGCTGCCTCACGCCAGAGCAAAGGCTCAAAGAAAAGCTGTGCAGGCAGCGGGGAGAGAGGGCTTGTGAGCTGGGTCTGGCTCAGTAGTAGCTTCTGTCTGCAGAGCGGCAGAGAACAGCCTCTGGGGCTGTTGTTAGGACACTGCTCATGTGATGGGGAACTTAGCACCAGCACTTGCGGAAAGCTTTGCTGTGCTTTGTGGGAGCACCATGACTTCCTTTTATTTCTCTGACTTTGGTGTGTACCAAATATGAAAACTAAGAATGTCTCGGACACGGCTGAGGGTAGAGGCAGTGCTAATGCTGATAAGGTGTGAATTGGAGAGAGGTGGTGTGGCTTTATACTGCATCCCTAGAGGAAATGCTCAGGAAAAAAAAAACACTTCTACATACTGTGGCTCATGCAAGTGAAACATGGCTTGTCTGCTCTGTCCCTGCGAGCAGCGCCTGTGCCCTGGGTGAGCTGTCCTGAGAACCACCTCTGTGTGCGTTGTGAGGTGGCAATGTTTTTCCTGCTGATAGGATGTGAGACGTATATTGATTTAAATGGGCTGAGGCCTCTACAGGCTTTTGTGACTCACTGCTAGTGTGTATTTCAACAGGGAGCCGTTGAGATTGGGAACCTAAAGGGCGTGACTTGGGAGTCATGCCTGGATGCGCTTGTACTTGCAAAGCTCTGCCATCAGTTGCAGTAAAGATGCTTCAGAGCAAATTCTTTAAAAGCCCTGGGCCCTGAGGCTCAGGGCTTTGGTGAGCTGTGTGTGTCTGTGGGTCTGTGGTGCTTTTGCTCTGGGTACTGAGTCTGTGGTGTTGTGTGTGCATGTACACAGCTGTGCACGGCAGCTGCTCAAAGGAGACAGGTCCTCAGATACTCCTGAGCACGCACCTTGTTTCAGCCATGCAGAGGAGGAATCTCTTGCTCTGGAGACAACGCAATTTAGGTACTGCTGGACATGGACTGAAGTCACATCCATAGCTTAAATAAAAAGTATCTTTAGGTACCCTGCCTCTCTCTTTAAAAACTTACAAGGAGCTTTAAGCAATTAAAGTACATAGTTTCATTAAATTGTTGGGCTGTTTGCCTTGTAGCTCTTCTCAATAGTTACTCTGGAGAGATTCAAATACTCATGTTGTTCATGTGGATCACTGCTGTGGATTTACTGAGCTTTATTAGTATTTGATGGAGAACCAAAGGTCCTCTGCCAAAATAGAATAAAGGATATTCTAATAACATATATTCATATTTTCATGTAGACTTTTAAGAAAACACAAAACTAATAATTTCCACATGAGGAAAACTTAGGTAGACTGTAACCCTGGTTAATGTTTGCCTCTGATACTGACAGAGACATCTGACTAGTTTCAAGTGTGTCATGGGACTCTTCAAAACCTCAAGGTGTTTACTTTTTATGGCTCTTAAAAATCCAAGTGCCACTGGAAGCTTGTCACCTGTGGAATAAAACTGGGGCAATGGTTCACTGTTGACTTAACAAATGATTCATCTGTGCTGCTCGCTTCCTGCAGCATCCATCAGTGGGTAACAGAAATGCTCTGGCACACATGTGCACACAGTTAGATCCATCGCCTTCATAGCTGGATACATTTCAGTTTGGGGCTGATGAAGCTCTGGGGACTTTGTCTTCACTGGAACTTTTGTGCAGGTTGCTAGCTCTTACAATGCCAGCATGGGCAGAACCGGTTCCCTTGCTTGGTATTAAGCCTGATCTGAGAGGGAAGGGTGACACCGAAAGAAAAATAACTGCGGCTAGAGGAACCTTGTTGAGTTGTCACTGTGGTGACAAAAGTATGGTAGAGGGCTGAGAGGAGGATTTGAGTAATGCAGATCCTGGTGAAGAAACTGGCTCCCTGGGAACATGAGGAAACTCAGCAGTTATTGCAGCAGCCTTTGATTACCTGGAGGAAGCAGAATAATCCAGACCACGAGACTTGCACAATAGAAAACATGTAAAATGGGTTATAAGAGCATGTAGCAAAGGCATAGTGGAAATGAGATCAAGTCTGTTGCCACGTAGCATCACAGCCAAGTCGGGTTTGGAGGAGCTGCCTCTGGGGCCCTCACTTGCAGGCAGGGGCTGCCTGGCACCGTGCTGGGGCCGCTGCCCTGCCACGCACCTTGGGCAGGGAGCACGTGAGAAGAAAGAGGGTTCAAAATCACTGAGGGGGTGGAGTGGCTTCTCTTTGAGATTTGAGATCTCCTTGGCAAGAGGTCAAGACTGAACCCTGGGACAGTCTGTGGCGTGCCTTTGGGACGCAGCAGGCACCTGAGGTGCTTCTGTGCACGTCAGGGTTACCGCGGTTCTGGGAACTTCACCTCCTGCGCTGTGGGAGAGGAAACCTGCCCAAGGTTTTAGAAACTGCAGTGTGGAGTACGGGTAGCTTTCTCTTTGCCTGAAAGTTGAGCACTGTGTTTTGGATATTCTAGACTGCCTGGCCATTGGCTTGATTTAAAAATACTCCTTGTGCTCCTGCTTGAACGTGGTGAAGACAATTTACTGTAGTATTCAACTGGTTTCCTAGTGTTTCAGTGAAATAGTTCCTGCACAGGTACAGGTTTGGTTTATCATGACACTCCTGCTCCCCTGTGCCTCTCGCTAAATGTGTCGGCCTGACCCTGAAACCAATTAATTCTGAAAGACGTTTTCTGAAATATCTAAAAGATAGCGAGAAAAACTGCCAGACCTTGTGTCATCCTTGATCTGAATTTAAAAGTACACAGCAGCTCTGTTCCCCAGATAGGGGAGCACATTTTCAGCCAGGAAAATGCTATTTCTAAACTTCAGTGACATGTCCTGATTTAAAAACATCTACACACTGGGATGAGGTTGTGGTTTAGCAGATCTAAGCACAAAAAAAATGTAACCAAAGCAAAAACCTGCAGACGTGCATTACAGGAGAGTTGCTTGAGACAATTTGTGGGATTTCAAGGCTTAAGCGCTTGATTATAGCAGATAATAGTTGTCTTCTAAATGAAAACTACCAAAAGGATCTTAGACATAGCACAAAGTGCCAAGGAATACAGAGCAAAGGGAGGAAAACAAGTTAATCCCGCCCCGGTTTGTGCAAGCACACTACGGGGAGCACGGGCAGGGGTCTGGGCCTGGTCACGCGGAGGCACCGTGCCTGCTGAGGGGGCCGGGCCGGGCCGGAACAGGGGGCCGGGGGCGCCGGTGCAGGCCGCCCCCGCCGCTGTAGCGTGAAGCCGAGCAAGCCTCCTCGCGGGCTTCACTGCGCTTTGGCACGGAGAGTCCCTCAAGTTCTTCCAAGTTTCCGGGGACGGCGCGCGAGGGAGTGACCGGAGCTGCGGGGGCGGTCTCAGCCCCGCGCGCAGCCGGGGGAGCCGAGGGGGGGGTCGGCAGCTATTCCACTTTGGAGCCCCAGCGGCCGCTGGCGAGACCGGACGGCTCCAGAGAGGGCCTAGGCCGCCCGCCCGCCGCCTGCGGCGGCGGAGTCCCGAGCGGGGCACAACGCGCCTCGCTCCCGAGCTGCCCTGCGGTGGGGAGATTCAAACCGGGGCTCCGCCCGCCCCGGCGCCCAGTCTGCCCCGTCCCGTCCCGGCAACAGGCGGGGCTTGGCTCGCATTGGCTGGAGGGAGCACGCAGCGCGCTCCTATTGGCTGGCGCGGGGCGAGCTGGGGAGGGGGGAGGAGGGTGAGGCGTTATACGGCGCAGGGAGGTGGCCGCCATTTTGTGTAGGAGACAGAGGAGCAGCGGCAGGAGTTGGGGGAGCGGCCTGGGCTGTGCTTCGCGGGGGGGTGTCGGAAAGTGACAGTGGAGGAGCAGCGGGGTCGGTTCCGAAAGGTCCGCGTGTGTCTGTGCTTGCTGACGAACGAGACGGACAGAAGTCGGTAAGGGAGGAGCGGTGTGGGCAGAGCCGGGCGCTGTCGCCGCCATGTTGTGCTCGCCGGGCGGCTCCATTGTTGGGGAAGGGGAGCGGGGGTCTCCGGCTCCCAGCGGGGCCAGGCGGGACGAGGGGCCGGGAGGTAGGTAAGAGGAGAGAGAGCTCGGAGACGTGCAGACGGCGCTCAGGCAAGCGTGGAGCCCGTGAAGGCCGGCCTGGGGGCAGCAAACGGCAGCTCGGTTTGCGCCAATAACGTCAGCCCTTGGCTCTGCCGAGAACAAGCGAACGCTGGGAGCGAGGATGTGCCGCTCGTCCTGGCGCTTCAGGGAGAGGAGCTCTGGGCTGCTGGCGGCTCCGCAGAGCGACCCAGCGGTGAGGGGGCGGTGAATAGGCTGGAGTGCCTGAAAATAGATTTCAGAAGAGGATGAGCCGTGGGCTGAACGGGAAATTATTTAAGAGCTAGCGAGGAATTACTTTGCTAACAAATGGGAAAAAACAGCCTAAAGACTAGAAGTGGAGCTCTGCTGCGATGGCTGGAAGAGGCTCCCTGGGGGGGAAGCGTGCGGGCTCTGCGCCGTGCCCGCTTGCCCCGCGCAGCGAGGCGGGCGAGTGCTCTAGGGACGCTTTCGGGGAGGGTTTCTTTCCGCTCAGGAGCTAGTTCTCTGGCATTTCATCCCAAAGTATTATCCGTTGTATCTGACTTTTTTTCCCATATCATAAAAATGGTAAAGGTCCTTACATGCCTCTCCTTAATTAACATATTTATTAGAATAAGATATCTATAGCATGATGAAAATCCTGTTCTCTGGGGAATACAAAGTATGATGGTGAATTTAATATAAATATAGTAAGATGAATACTGCTGTGTTTAAAAAAAAAAAAACTTTGAAGTATATTGTCAGCTTTAACAACTAAGACACAACTGACTGTTAATTCTGTGAATTTCAGCTACTTTTGACAATTTTTTTTGTTCCAAATTTGAAAGGGAAATCAATTGTTCCCCTAACCTTACTTCAAACTTCTAATCTATGCAGTTGGACTTCTCCTCTTGGAGCTTCAGTGCCGAGAATCCGATGTTGGGCTCGGCTACCTGGCTGAATACAGCACATCAGCCCATGAAAACTTCTATTCCTAGCCAAAGGAAGGAGTCCAGCAAAAGGCAGCACCTACTCTTTCAGGCTTGGAAGCAAGAAAGGGGGCAAGAGTTGGAGAGTGTGGAATCTGAGAAGACCACTGAAAGGTAAATGGGGCTTGGAGGGAACAGTATATTGTAGGAGAGCTGGCACGAAGATGCCAAGTACTGTGTAATAGTATCTGGCTGTCTGCTTCAGGTGGCTGCTTTCTGTTTGAGATTGTTGTCAGTTCACTTTGGGTTTTTAATCTGTCTTCCCCAAGTGTGCTCAAGTCTGCCTCTGTATGCTCCCCCCTTCCCCCTCTCCAAAAAAGCTGTTTGGGAAGTGGATCTCACCCTACCTTGCTGTGATTGGCTGTGTAACTCCTCAGGAGTAATCAGTGTCTTTCTTGGACTTACCAGAAAGACTGGGGGGTGGCTTTTATCCACGCAGACTTCACCCAGATCTTCAGGTATGACAAAAGCTTAGTTTAAATGTCTTCAGGATGAAATACTAACACCTTACGTTTGGCACTGTATTTTGTGAGCAACGTATCTTTCACATTCTCCTAGTAGCACCTTTTGCTGTGGAGAAAAGAAGTGGCATGTTCAGGAGCTGGGCTGTCTGGAGGACCAGCTTTTTCATAACTAGGTATACAAAGCTGTTACTGTTGATAAAGGGAACTGGTGTACATACAGTTCCTGAAGGATGGATTGATGCATACATGATGTGCTGGTCAGCCATTAGCAGCAGAATTGGCAAGACAAGCCATTGTAGAGTCAGTATCTTCCACTAGTAAGATTCACTGCATTATAATTCAGTTTTCATGAGTTAGGAGATTAAAAAAAAAAAAAAAAAGAAATCAAACTTTCCCGTTTTTACAGGTGACATTTAAGTTGAAGATGGGTGGTGGAGAAAGATTCAACATTCCAGTTCCCCAGTCTAGAAATATTACCAAGAACCATCAACAACTTAAAAACAGGCAGAAGAATAAAGACCAGAATTCGCAGATGAAGATGAACTATATGAAGAAAGAAAGAGGACATGGATGCAACTCATCATCTGGTGCATGGCAGGCCATGCAGAAAGGGGGAAAGAACAATGTTCATTTCCCCAATAATCAAAATTGGAGTCCTAATTTATCGAATCGCAACCTGTTTTTCACACCTCAAACCAATCAGAACTATGCTGGAGCAAAGTTTAGTGAGCCACCCTCACCAAGTGTTCTTCCCAAGCCACCAAGCCACTGGGTACCTGTTTCTTTTAAACCTTCTGATAAAGAAATAATGACATTTCAGCTTAAAACATTACTTAAAGTCCAGGCTTGAGATGGAACTTCTCATATTTTTGAAATTATTTAAAATTATTTAAAGTTACAGGGTTTCAAATCTGAGAACACTTATTTGTAAATGCAGATGCACAGGTATACAGAACTAGATGTCCTTGCTGCATAGAGTTAGTTGGAAGAGAAGGGGGTGGGTGGGGAAGTTTACATTCTCCTAATGTTTTAACTCAAAAGTTGTGTGCTCTGAAATACGCATTTTCTCTATAATCAATTTAATCAAATCCTGGGCTGTCACCATTTATCGCATTTACTGAGGGAGTAAATGGGACTGTTTCTAAAAATTGGAATTGTTACTCCTTTTTGTTAGGGTGTTAGAAATCCAGCTTTTACATAACTTAATGCAGCATTAACTGGAGAAAAATGCACTGAAAGCTTCAGTCAGGTGCTTTGCCTTTCCAAACTTGTGTCAAATTTGCTAGTTAAAACTGCAGAGCAGAATTTCCTAGCAGAGGAGAGTTCCACCTAGGTACTAGTGAAAATGCAAAGATTATTATTTTGTTCATACCTGCAAGCTTTATTGGGCACTCAAGCCTGTGACTGAAATTTAGTTCTAGGAAGCATACATGTTCTTGAAAAGATGGAAGAACACATCAAGCAAATCTGTAGTTCAGTCTCTCTCCAGCTGTAGATACACTTCATTGGCATCTCAACAGCTCAGACTGTGCCAATTAATGACATACTTTACATTGCCAGATGACTGCCAAAACAGCTCCAAAAATCTTTTGTATTCTGATTGCACTGATGAGTTCTAAAATACATTTTTGTATCATTTTCTAATTGTGAAAAAGCTGGAGTAGTTACTTAAGCTAGTCTTAAATGGGTTATGCTGTAATAATTGTTTTAAGTTACAGTATCTTGTGGCAGGTAGAAAATGTTCTCATAGGGAAGAAAGAGCCATGTAAATAAATGTAAAACTTTGTAGCATATGTAAATTTATGCTGGGCTTTCCTGCACAGAAGTATTTTTTAGTACAAAACTGCTGAATGTAAGATGACCATGCTGAGTACATGGCCTGATTTAAAAGATATTTTGTTTAAAAGAAATACAAACCATAAAAGAACACTTACGGCTGTGTCCTTGCACTTAATAGACAGTGAATGTGTACATTTTACTTGTTCATGAGCTCATTTTTAAAGTATACTCAGTGCAAAAGAGGCTTATTTAGAGTTTTGTAGTAAAATAAAAAAAAAATCTGCTCAAGTCTAAGATACAATTTCTGAATGTACAGGAGAGCTGCAGGTGAAGTGATCAAATGCAGTAAGGTGTTTATAATCAATCTGGATGTTTCACAGTTTAATGCAACAGGCAGAGTTTGGGTGCTTGATGAAACTGAAGTACTGTTAAAATGTTTGTTTCTAAAATGAATCAATGCTACAGCATTATTTTGTCCTAGTATTTACTAAAATATGTGAAGTTCAGATGTCAACATGCAGACTTCAGTTCTGTTACAATTCAGTTGATCCTGTAATAGAAACACAACTGAACTGTGACAGAGTGAGGTTATGCAAAAATCCAGTAATTACTGAAAAAGTGGTTTAACTTGAAAGGGAGTTCTGCAGACAATGAAATGTTACTGAATATGTCTTTATGCATTCAAAATGCATTGGCAGCTGGTCGAATGTTTACAAATCTGTTCTTCCAAATAAGATGGAATTGGCAGTCTTTAAACTTAAGTCTTTGTGACCTTTACCAGTGTAAGAGCTGTATCCCAGTTATAATTGTGTATACTCTACTTCAAATTGTCAATTACTGTGTATGTACAAATTGGAAACAAGAAAAAAATAAATTTTTCCCCCCCAAAAAGCATTTGTTTGTTTATTTTAAGATGGTAGTGGAAGAGTGGGATTGCACCATTTTGGCACTCAGAGTTCTTTAATAGAAGCAGTGACACTTGAGAATACCAATTAACATACCAAATGCCACTACTCATATTGCTAACTGGCCCCAAACCAGATAAAGATAATTGTAAAAAGCATCAGCAACCTTAGAAACCCAGATGAATGTTCCCCATATGTCTCTTTAGGCTATGAACATCAGAACAACCTGGACATTACTTAACAATGAAGGAGGTTTCTTCAATGACAGTCCTCGTGTTCATTCTTGCCAGTGGTTTGTAAACACAGGGCTTGAGAATTAATGCTAATAGTATTCAGAAAGACCCCACCGCCTGTTAAAGGGCTGTCAGGCTCTGCCCAGGAAAGCTGGACTTGTGAGCAAGACAAGCTAGTCTGAGTAGATGCAACTTGAGTACAGCTGCAGCCACGCTCTCTGCTACCTCTGATGATAAGTCACTGGCTCAAGTGCTGTGAGCTAGAGGAAACATCCTTGGTTATTTCAGTGCTTGGTGACCAATCTGCAACAGACCACAGCTGTATTAATTAAGTCAGAAGGTGCTCTCAAGATATAGTCAAAACTTGTACATTTTATTCCCAATTCACAGGGTTATTTGCACAGATGGAACACAAAACTCAAGAAGAAAGGATGTGTATGAATAAAACATTAGCATCTTTTGATCAAACACACTACAGGGTACATAGTCTTCCCTTCCTATAATAGTCTCATCAGTAAGAGCATCTTTAGACAATTATTATAGCAATGGACTACAGACTTTTTAAGCAAGTTACAAGATAAATGGAGAAAACCAGCAATTATTAATGGGTGATTATGTCCTAAAAATGTGTAAATTTATTCCTTTGTACTTCAAAATGCTATTTGCAACATTCCTGCCAAAAATCACATAGCAGTGCTGCAATGTATATCAATCCAATTGCCCTTCTCTGAACATACTTCAAGCTGTTACCCCAGACTAAACATTAAGGAAAAAAAAAAGCTCTTTCCAAGAGCAGAGCTCAAAATAACATTTAAATTGAAAATTTCCACTTTGAATAAAGCCATTATACTGTACATTTAAACATCTTTAAAAGACATAGAAAGGATAACATTTAGCTTTCAGAGACCAGTCTATTGTAGTCCCTAATTTAAACACCCAAGCTACTTAACGACTAAATTTAAGATTTTTAATTATCAGTTGGGTGCATGGGCTTTTGGTGAAAAAGAAGTTCCAATAGAGCCTTCTATTACTGCTGAGATAGATCAATATGCTGCAGACATTTTGGAGCACAGCCATTACTTTCAGCAGAGTTTTTACATACTACTTCAATTCTACAAATTTTGCAGGAATGACAAAATCTAGTTTACCACAGAAAAACGTAATTCCCACCATTCTTGAGACTCCAAAAGAAAGATGCCTATACATGATCTTTTGTAGCCTGCATATGTTCTTGCATTCCAGCTGTGCATAACCTGCAGGTAGCTTGCACAAGACAGGCTACTGCTTTTTTAGAGCAGGCACAGGATACCTGCATCAAGGAAGGGAGATGTTATCTAGATGGGCTGTGGCTTGACTTGCATGAATGCGTAAACATTCCCTGCCCTTTTGGCCACATCCTGCTAACTCGTCCCCAACTGAAAGGCCCACAGAACAGCTTCTTCACAATTTTTCCATGGGAGCAAGAACTAGGACAACATCTTTATTCATGCACTCTTGAAACATCGTGGGTTTGTGTTCGGCTTTTCTGGCTTGTTCATATACACAAGTCAAGTCAAAGTTTAGTCCTACCTCTGGGAGAGAAAGAAAGAACCATCAGAACTGTCAGATACTACATTATACTTGCAATGAATCGGATTTTCAAAACAAAAAAAAAAGTTAAACTCTGCTATACACAAATGTTGAGGCACACAATATAAGGACATGCTGACACAATAGTTAAGGTATGTCACTATTACTCTTTAGTCACAAATTAGAACCTCAGCCTGGACCACAAAGATGATGTTCTTCCTTCCCACTGGATCAGTGGACTAACATGTGAACATTAATTACAGCAATCCCCTGCAGGTTGCTGACTTAAACATAATCACACACTCCCAAGAGACAGGTGGACCACTTTTAAGTAGAATTCTGAAGACTGTATTCATTTACACAAGGCATTTCTATGCACAGCTACAAGAAAATCACAGCTCAGCTTAGGAAGTCTAAGAGTGGGCTCACCAAAGCATTCAAGTGCTTCTCAGAATTGTTTTCATTCAGTGGCATAAAAAGGACTAGCTGTATACACCACGAGTGCCAGGAGGCAGCTTGAATTCTAAATGTCAAAAGTTTTACAACCTGCTAGAGAACCACTGCTGGCACAATTTTTTATATGACAAATGTAAAATGATGACCTGTTACTAGAAATTTGGTTCTATATGAATCTTCAATCATTGATTTTCACTAGTTCATAACCTGGCTAGTAATATATGAATTATAACCATAGGGAAGTCCATTCAGCAATAACAAAAGTTAATGGAAAATAAATGTAAATATATTAGACTAAAACATATGCTTATCATTCTTATTTTGTCTAGTACCCCTTTAAAAATATGAAATATTTATTCAGACATTAAATGATAAATTCCTGACTTTACTGAAATACCATAGTAAGGATTTTACTCCATAAGGGATGCATAGCTCTAATCCTAACCATGCTCTGGAGTCAAATTCTAAAGCTACAATAATTCCAGTGGATCGGTATTTCCTTCATTTTTTTTATTACAGCATGTTTGCTAAATTTACAGCAAGCAGAAAATAAGCTGGGTCTTTAGTTATTTTGATCAAAACATTGATGTTTTAAAGGTAGTACACAATATTTGTTAAAAAGAACATATAAAAATACCTTTTTAGAAGCCTCTATAAGAAAGGAAATACAAAGTTTAATCCCACAACTTTCCTCTGCTACAGCTGCACACTACTGCTACAGTTTTAAATAGACTTTATGGTGTTTTTAAACTATACATCCAGGAAAGTCTACAAAATTAAAGGAACGTGCATATAAATGATTGCATAGCAGAACATGAACATTAACTGCAAACAGTAAAGAAAAAAAAGTTAGAAATACTATCAAACATACAAAGGTTCCTAGAATCAATCCCCTAAGCACGTTCCACTGCTAATATTTAAAAGCCATCTGCATTTCTTCAAAGGCCCTACTGAACACACTAAAACCAAACCCTAAACAATTTCTCTAAAAAGGAACTTTTTGAAATCAATGTCTTTATATTCTACTACACAGCACAGAACACTAGGTGTTTGATGCTGGCTTTTGAAGGTAAATAGAAAAAAACAATGCCAAAAGCCATTTTCATAACAAAATATCTTGCCTTCTAGAGAAATACTGGTAAGATTACACACTGGTTTTGTTATTTTTCACATTCAATTTTCTAAATATACTGTATTAGTGAAACTAAATAGCTAGAGATGCAGCTCTTGTTCATATCCAACTTTAAACACTTGTTCTTAAGTAAAATGAAACCTTGTAACCAATTCACTATCTGTTCTGAGGAAGAAGTGATTCAGACTTGCTTCTTTTGATGTGTAAAAATCAAGCCTTTGTTACTTAAGAAGAGAGATGGCTACAATTTTATACCTATGAATACACCAACTAACCACAGGAGTCATTGGCATAAAAGTTTAGTTCTTATATACTGTACACACACAACTCGAAACAATCTACTTTTATCTAACAGCAGGAAAACTAAGCAATTTCATGGTTAACTGCTCACTAAAATTTAGAATAGATACAAAAACTGCTTAAAATGTACACACAACCTAATATTTAGTTGCTCTGTCATTTGCTGAAATCTGAATTTAATTTTCCATTGCAAAGTAGTTTCCCCCCCCCCACACGCTTAGTACTAGCAACCAGGCCAAGAGCAGTGAAGCCTCTATCCTGACAAATCACAACACTGCACAATCTCTGAATGAACCTACAGGACTAACTCTCTCCCCGTGTAGCATATGCAATGTTAGTACCATCTCTCCAGATGGCAGGGTTAAAGAGAAATTTCAAAAATATCTCTCCGTAGAGCTCCATTTACCAACCTACTTATGTCATTGGGCATGGAGAACATAGAAACCTGCCTTTGAACAATGGAAACATAAAATTACCAGTCTGCATTTCATAGCAGTCAGTGTTGCACTACAGCTGTCCAGTTTTCCATTTTATCACAAAGTTTAGCATTAAAGAACAAGTTAAACAGTTTGTTTAACTGTTCAGCACAAACTGGTACCAATTTCTATGGGTATGACACTTTCAATAGGACAATGTTGCAAATTACGGTCAATCAAGTCATCACCAATATCTAAGCATTAAAAATGCAAATCTTTACAAAAATATACATAGAGACACCACAATCAATTCAGTAGCTGCCCATAACATGTAACCAAGAGGACATTCTCTCTCTCTCCCTCTCCCTCTCTCTCAGTGGCTTCTCAACTCTTAATTTTAACCAGTCTGCTACAGG
>VXAL01000602.1:518026-665652 GCA_013399475.1 Chauna torquata | reverse complement strand
CCGCTCCCGCGGCGGGCTGCGTGCGGCGCCGTCGCACCCGTCGCGCCAGGCCGCGCGCGTGGCTCGAGGGAGCGCTGTGCCCCGGGAGCTTTCGGCGGACGGGTGTAGAGCAGCCCTGCTTGCACCGGCCCGGCCCTTTCTTACTGGAGCCGCTTGTGCGATGAGAACAGCGAGCAGGGGGTAGGGGGTTGCTTCCTGACTGAGACGTGTGACGTACCGGGGGCGAGCGGCAGCTCCGTGACCGCGCGCCGGCAAGAGAGTTACTTCGGGGCGCCGTGACGAAGCCTGTCTGCGTCCTGCTGGCGTGAGGAATTTTCAGCAAGCTCCGTAGACAGAGACGCAGAATTCGTGCGGTCCTGCCACCTCGCTAGCGTATTTTCACTTCTTTTTTAGTGATTTATTTTTAATGGCTGAACGTGTCTAAAGACTGGCGGGTGGACGGTGCCGTTCACGTCCTGGCAGTCTCACACGCAGAATCACCTCACGTTCCTGCAGGCTGTGAATGACAGACGCAACTCGATCACGGACGCAGGAGATGAGATGTTGTGTGCTCAGGTCTGCGTGCAGGGCTGCAGAGAAGAGATGGAGGTCTCTGACAGTGTTTTCTGTATTTAATACGTGCAGTTAAGATTATTCCGTACTAAATGTGCTAGCAGCAGGTTCCGTTTGTTGCCGTGTGCAATACCCAAGTTCAATTTGTGCACGAGTTGTCAAAACAGCATGAAAATCTAGTCAAAGAAGCACATTAGAGACTGAAACTGTGGGAGTGCATGACACAAAGCATCTATACCAAAGCAGAAAAAACTTCTGTAGACATAGTGAAAAACAATGGAATTACCAAAGAGTGGAGTTTGGTGATGGACAGAAATACTTGCTGCCAGGATTACCCTTTCAGAGCTTTCAGAATTGCAAATGAACAGTTTTGAACAAGATCCAAGTAATAATAATGTAAATACTCTCATGAAGTCCTTTGCAGAAAATGGTTGTGTGGAAGAGTGGACCTGCTGCTACTGTCCAAAGCTATAAGAGTTTGTCATCCAGAAATCATGATTACTCAGGGCAGTGGGATAAGGTTCACAATCTGATCAAAATCCTTCAGGTTTTGACAGCTTCACGTAAAGAACTGCACTGAATATT
This sequence comes from Chauna torquata, assembly GCA_013399475.1. NCBI lineage: Eukaryota > Metazoa > Chordata > Aves > Anseriformes > Anhimidae > Chauna > Chauna torquata. Next base: position 664,515 of record VXAL01000602.1, on the reverse strand, counting down.
TCCCACAAATCCGAGATGTCCTGTAGCAGATGAATATTGCAACTGGATTGAAAAGATTGGCACAGTTGTTGGAAAGATTGAATCGTGTCAGCTGCAAAGTAAGTAATGTAAAGTATTCTTTTAAGAATTTTTAGTGATTTCAAATTAAAATGATTTAGCGTCGGTTTAGATTCCATATACGGATTGGTGTGTTTGTAGTGTTTTTAGTATGCAGTATATCTACAATCTGTGTTACTTAACCCCCCTTTCTATACCAATTTTCCTGTATTGAGCTTGAACTTTGGTAAGGGGTTGAATAGGGCAGGAGCAAATTTTCAAATGGGCAGGGAATATTTCAGTAGTCAATGAACCAAAATATGGCCTTAATGTATTTTCTTTTGAAAGCAAACATGTATGTATGCATTTTGCTTTAACATCAATCCCATTTTATGTCATAATGTATCAAAAGCAAAGAACTGTGGTTTTGTAACAGGCTTTAGAAGTCTACTGTTCAGTGACATGATCTCCCAGTTAAAGTAATTTAGAAATAAACCCGAAGTGTCCCATATTTTGCATTCTACAGCTTACTGATTCAGCATTTGGTCATTGAAGACTTGCATTGTTCTGCAAATTTGCTGTTGGAAAACGGTGTTGTTTTGTTGTGTTTCATTTTGTAGTTGGCAGCAGTTACCCAGCAACTTCCCAACAGAAGTGTTTCGAACTCTTACGTGGCTTCTTGCAGTACTGAAGCTTTGAAAGAGCCTTCTTCCTGAGTTTAGCAGTGTCTGGACTTCTGTGCTATTGATCTTATTTATGTGTAGCTCACATGGAATTTAATGTCTGCCAAAGGGTACTTAGCATTAGAACTGCCTGCGAAGCAAACGCAATGATACTGCCGGGGGATCCAGATAGGCTGGATCGATGGGCTGAGTTCAGTCACTTGGCATTCAGCAGGAGTAAGTGCCGGGTGCTGCGCCTGGGTCACAACAGCCCCACGCAGTGGCACAGCCTTGGGGAAGAGGGGCTGGAAAGGTGCCTGGCGGAAAAGGCCCTGGGGGTGCTGGTCAGCAGCCGGCTGACCATGAGCCAGCGGAGTGCCCAGGTGGCTGAGAAGACCCAGGGCATCCTGGCTTGTATCAGAAATCGTGTGGCCAGCAGGACTAGGGAAGTGATTGTCCCCTTGTGCACGGCACTGGTGAGCCTGCAGCTCGAGTGCTGTGTTCAGTGATGGGCCCCTCACTACATGAAGGACGTTGAGGAGCTGGAGCACTGGCAGAGAAGAGCAACGAAGCTGGTGAAGGGACTGGAAAACAAGACATGAGGAGCGGCTGAGGGAACTGGGCTGTTTGGTCTGGAGAAGAAGAGCCTGAGGGGAGATCTCAGCGCTCCCTTACACCTGCCTGGAAGGAGTACGCAGCGAGGAGGGTGTCAGCCTCTTTTCTCAGGTGGCAAGTGATAGGATGCAAGGAAATGGCCTCAGGTTGCGTCAGGGGAGGTTTAGACTGGACATTAGGAAGAATTTCTTCATGGAGAAGGCAGTCAAGTACTGGGACGGGCTGCCCAGGGAAGTGGTGGATTCCCCATCCCTGCAGGTGTTTCAGAGACATGTGGATGCAGCACTGAGGGACATGGTTTAGTGATGGGACTCTGTAGGTCAGGTTGATGGTTGGACTTGATGATCCTGAAGGTCTTTTTCGTCCTAGATGATTCTGTGATTCTACGCTTGCGTAGTTACACCAGTAAAACTCCCCATGAGGATGGATTTATCCCAGAATAACAATACATTTCCCAGATTGCTTATGTCATGCTGCAAGTGGTATTAACTAGAACACAACCTCCCCCCTCGCAAACCGGTCTTCTCCTGGCATAGGAAGATCCAGACTCAGCACTCTTAGCTGGATTAAAACGTCCACAGGTGGATTTTAAATGCCATAGTCAGTTCAGCAACTTTTCTTATGGAGGTCTTATACCCAAGACAAGATTCTAACAAATTTGCGGTGACTTATAATAGGAATGCTGATATAATAGTAGGATCTAATGAGCAAGTGAAGAAAGAAATGGTTAAAGGCAGGGATCCTGTCCATTTTGTACTTCAGCCTAGACAATATGGTAGAGATGCGTAGTCTGAAGATAAACAGTCTAGTTGTACTTGAGCTTCACAGACCTGAACTGTGACAAGCAGATACTGGGAACGTGTTGTAAATCAGAAGAATGTTTAATTCCCTTTGCTCGTGTAGTGCCTCATTTTTGTTTAATTGCACTTTTCTGTATATTAGTTTAAGAGCAGTCATTTGCATTATTACTTTGTAATGACTGTTAAATACTTCATTGCTTTTAAAATGTTGCTGTTTCTGTTCGTGTTACAGTCACATGGTGCAGATCACTAAACAAGTATCTAATTGTCCTTTGCTGAACAGGATATAGAGAATACAGTTTTTAGTAGAACACCACACTTTATTATACAAAGGGATTAAAGCTGAATATGTTCGTTAAGTGTGTAAGGAGTCAAGGAACATTTATTTCAGCTTCTGTCCCCTCTCAATGATTGCTGCGATAAATTACCATTTTCTAGCTATGTCCGGCTTTGGTTGTCTGGGAGGCAGACCCCCGTTGCTTTGGGTATAGAAGGTATCTATAAGTATACTCAGGGAAAAGAGTCTTATAATGATGGGAAGTGATTTGTGTATAAAAGGAGAGTAGAAATCGTAATTATTTTCTGTACTATTCTTTCAGATAGCAAAGATCACACCTTATGGAAAGTGCACTTTATTTTAGGTATGTAAAGATGTCACAAAGAAGGTGATCTGTGTTTAAACTCTCTTGCTTCTTCTGACGAGCGTTACTCCACCATAAGTCATAGTCTGTAGATGACAAATACATATAACTTGTTTTTCATTTGGACTTTAGGATATCTATTTAAAACTGACTAGAAGTTTCTGCAATTCATTTATAAATCCATCTTATTCCACAAGAATATTCTACAGAAGTTAGTAAGAAGTTACAGTGCATGCCTATAAACGTGTATAACATTCATACCAAGGAATGTTTTTGGTTGCCCCCTCGCCCTTTTTTTTTTTTCTGCAGAAGCAGTTGTGAAGAAGGAGAATCTAAATGTAAACGCCATTATAGGCTGCATTTTGTCACTCTGTTTTAAGGGGTATCATATACATTACAAGAAAGATAGGCTTTCCATGATAGCAATCCGCCATCTCAAATAGTAATGGGTTCTTTTGCCTGGTGTTTTGCTTAATGCTAGAAAAGTAGTTTGAGATACTCAAATAGATCTTAAGAAGTTGTATGTCCAAAACACATAACTTTAATGTAGTTAGCTGTCATTCTGGTAATAGTCTTTACCCAAGCGGACACTTCTTAGAAATCTGATGAGCTTAACTCTGCAGAGAAAAGCTCTTTGTCAGTAACAAACTAACTAAAGGACTCTGAAGAATTGTAGATGGAACAAATGTATTGTAAGTTTCCAGGTTTGACTCAGTCTTTACTCTTTTCAGAGCCAATGCTGTGCATGAAACTAAGGGTGCAAACAGGCATCTGGGGGAATTTAGAAGGAGTCTTTCTACATAACGCTCAGCAGCTAAAGCCATTCCAGTGCTTAGAATCGTCCTCAGGATAATAATTAATAAAAACATTTCTTGAGCAAGATGCATTAAATATATGAGCAATGTTTAAAGGAGAGTCATCTAAGGCACTCAGTTTTAATAAGAAACAGGAATAATAAAGGATACTAATAGTGTTTTCCACTAGCTGTGATTAGTTTGAAATACTAAAGTTCTTTATATACAGATTTAAGCATCTGTAAGGAATTCTGCAAGTAATGTCGTAATTTGGGGGCCAGTATTTTTTTTTTAAAATGTATTGAGCCTATGCTAAGAGCTAGTCAACATAGAACATTTTTTCTTTCAGCATTTGTTTAATGCGCCGTTATTTTCTAACACTTACCTCTACCATTTCATTTCCTTTAACTTCTTGCTCATGAGAGAATTTTTCGGATTTGCACACAAGCTTCCCATTTACCAGGTTCACAGTACACTGTTGAAGCAGATTGAAAACAAAAAATTGGAGATTTTGAAATTCCATTAGAATAAGGAGATAGATAGGAACTACCTGCTACATAGATAAGAAATAAGTGCAGGTGATACTGATGCTTCATAATTACATCTGCTAATTTAAGGGGGAGACCACAGTATTTTAATAAGAGTTTTAGAAGGAACATTTCTGTTTGTTGAAATGATAGAAATGTATGCATATGTTCTATTTTTTTTGCTAATGGAAATGGCACAAACAAATTCCACTCATGCACAGGAAGTGCATTCATAAGGATGAATAGAGAGATGCACCCGTTCCTGAAATATGTTACCTTTAGCTTTCTGCCATCCATAGTAGTAATGTCAGCCTCTTTTCCAAGCGTAAATGAGTTAGTTACAGATTGCTTGGGTGTTTTTGATGTCACAACAAAGTCATCTCCTTTTTGTTGTATTTCAACAACAGGCTTAATATCTCTAGCAAGTTTGATAAGGTCGTCTGGCAATGCTGTGAAAAAAGGCAAAAAAGGGCTTTTTCTGTTATGAAGTAGTGCATTGATATGAAATAGCAAATTCTCTTCTCTGATCAGGGTACAAAAGGTACAAACCAATAACAGAAAATGATGTCCAAGGTAAAAGGCAAACCCTGTTTCGGATTCCTCACTTCTCTATGGACATATTGTTCCATTCCATCTAGTCTGTATCGATTTTGATACTGTAATGATCAATCCTGTGTGAGAATGCTTTGTTTCTTTCAGTAATGGCATGTCACATGATGACATTTCTCTGTGACTAACACCATGTGTGTGTTATTCTGTTTTGCACACCTCTTTCCAGGGAGACTGGAGATGGGAGTTACTGTCTACTGGGAGTTGCAACGGTGCCCAGTGACCTCAAACTACCTAATCAGGGTGTCTCTAGCACGACTTGAAAGTATCATCTTTAGCGCTAAAGGGGTTGGTTTAGGCATCATACTGTAGGACTAGGCTTTTCAACTGTAACTGAGTTTTACTCTACTGAACATCTCTCATATACTTTTAAAAAAAAACGTTGTGAATGTTTTTGCCAAAATTGTCAAGAGGGTAAGTGCATTTTTATTAATATTGGCACCTATTAAATCATAACCACCAAGTCAATTTTTTACAGTTTACTGATCAGCTATCATATATTAATCAGTAGTGCTATAGAAAGTGCCCGCTCTACTAAAGTACGTTGGAAATCTGTATGTCACTGACAAATTGATTCTAGTTAAATTTATTTATAAAATTATGTGTTAACCAAAATAAGTCAGTTTTTGATATACCTCTTCTTTCATGAGGGACTCATGTTAAGATAGCTTCTTTTCATTTTCAAATCAGACATAATAGACTTACCTGATAGGGAGTAATTTGTCACAAAAACAAAAGGAAAAAAAACATAGAAATACTGTAATAATAGATGTCATGCAAAGCATGTGTTGCAAACCAAACAAATTATTTCAGGAGTAACTAGACACTTACCAAGAGCTTTCAGAAACTCTTCATAGTTCTCTTGAGCATAGACCTGCCAGGTTCCACTGAATGCCATTGTGGATGGTGTAATGCAGCGTGAGGGCAGTGATGCTAGCAGGAAAGTGAGGGCTCCCCCTGGTCGCTCAGATGCTATTTATGGAAAGGGTAGGGCCAGCCCAAACTGTGAGATGATCAGCTAATTATTAACAGTGAAGTAACAATTATTAATCATTTATTTGTTCTTAATGATCATAACCTCTAGTTCATTTTGCTTTCTACAAAGTCTTACCTTGACCGACTCTTTTAGGATGTTCTGTTTATTGTGTGTCACTGAACTTGGGTAGTTATTCATAATTGTTGTAAAGAGTTGCACTGATTAATTTGTTTCTTTTTTGTTCACAGCTTCTAAATTAAATGCATTTTCTGTGCTTTGGATAGAGTTTTTCAGATAAAATGGCATAATTTACAATAGATGTGAGGTAATTACTATCCTATGGTAGGAACTTCCTAGTTATCACAATGTTCTGTACTATGGGCACTTGGAACTTACATGGGAATAAAACCCAAAACTATTGCTTCCAAAATTGTGGTCCTCCAATCACTTGATGACAGGGGAGGTCATGTTGTAGTGGGACAGTCAGTTATGACTTCATCCAGTAGATGTCAGTAACATGCATCTAAATCTGTATTAAATGTAGTTGTGTCTTTTTTTTTTTTATGGTGACTGTATACATAGAAAATTAAGGGTAAAATAAAATATAGAACATTGCCTGGAGACTGAAATTAAAGAAGTAAATGGAATGCGTTATTTTTCTTCTCACCGACTGCACCAAGAATTCCTCACTCATTATAGATAGTGAGTGATATTCCTTGCTGTCTATGCAAGAATGATTGTTGATTTTGGAAGACATTCACTAGATTGTATGTCTTGCAGTTATATTGCTTAATTCAAATACAGCCCGTATCCCAGGGGTAGCTGACCTTTCTAAGTTAACTTCTGTTACTCCAAACAGGTCAGTAATTCTTCTATTTAAATAAAAAAAAAAAGCTGAACTTTTTATTACAAATTTACAATTTTTTTTAGTATGTAATTTTACAGAGAATTCAGACACAAAGAGCCAGATGCCCAAAGTGGAGGAAATGTTTATGTTCAAGCGTATTTCACTTTTAGTTTTAATTAGCAGACAGCATACAAGGCTCTGAGTTGAGAAAACTTGTGCTCTAATTCTGATAAATCAACCTTATCTTGGTTTCAGGAAGACATTTCTCTTAAACATGTTGTCATCTATTTTGTTGTTTGCTTTTTCAAAATCATATCAGAGAGCCAGTTTGACTGGAGAGTAATATTTCTTTATTAAAAGGTACATAAACAAATCTATTCTCCTCCTCCCAGCAATGGTTAGTCCAGGACAGTTAACAGGAGGGTCAATAAATAACCCGCTTCTCATGAGTTTGGAAAATTCCTGATTCCTGCAGGCCATACATGTACTAGCAAGTGTGTCTTGCATTTTCTTCAAGGACTGGTCATGTACACATCCTAGTCTCTAGCTTTGAAAAAGGTCATTATTTGTATCAAAAAAATCCTGGCAACCTGCTCTAGCTGACCATGCTTGAGCAGCGGGTTGGACAAGGGGACCTCCAGAGGTTGCTTCCAAACTGAACGATTCAGTGAAATCAAAGATCTGGGTAAAGCTTTTCTAGTCATCTCTCTTCATTGTCCTCTGAAGACCACTGTCATCTTCGTGTAGCTAAACATGACACTAAATAGCCAAAAAAGAAATGCTTCTTGCACACATACACTTAAGATGGAATTCACGTTTCTGGAGCTACTCTGTAATACCAGTCTGAGTGCTGTCCCTGCCAGAGTCTGGATCAGACACAAGCTTTCCTTTTTTATTCTGATTATCTTTTTCTTCCTTTTTTTTTTTTAAATCAAAATGCCCAATTTTGTAATTGCGTAGGACATAGAATAATACCTTACTGCCTGAGTAGCAGGGATGAGGTCCTGATAATGAATAAGGCTGTATGTATGTGTGGGGTGTAACTCACACGGCTGTAAAACGCAGGTGTTTATATTGGAGTTATTCTAGGACACGATTCATCTATATTACCATAGAGCAATGTTAATTGTGCCTTCTCCTGTTAATGATGAGAAGGGCCTGCTTTTCTTCATTCACTATAAGACGAACCTAGACAATTAGCTAAGGTCTCGTTAACTGCTATTAAATTTGATAATAAAAATTATATAAATCTAATTTAATTTTAAGTAGTGTCTGAAATGTAACTACTTTTGCTTATATGATCCTGTACAGGATTGCAGTGCTTATGTACGTAGGCACTGGAACAGCAGAATGTCTCAAATAACTGGGAAAAATACTGTTAGGAGGGTTTATGGTAGCTTGTGAAACAAGGTAAGATGCTCTTTTGCTGGATAAATGACTGTAGCTGTATGGCTCTGTCAGGAATACAATCACTTCTTTCTCTCTCCCAGTCGTGGTTTTACTGGTAGAAGCTAGGAGTGTAGGTATAGCTTTGGAGCAGTTGAGAGCCCACGCTTTTTTCTACATCCATAACAGTCTAATGTAACTAATAAACCTAAAAACTTCTTTAATTCTAAAGAGTACAGATGTGCATTGGGATGGAAGGATCTGGTCCACCTTTGTGGACTTTCACTCAGTGTTCTTGTGTAACTGTATTACTGCGCGTCAGTACGGAGAGAAGCCGAATGTGTACCTCGAAAGCACCAAGCCTTGAAGGTGTTGCTGCCTTGTTTTCTTCCCATATGGCTTAAGTTTGTGAAGGCAAATAATTCAAAGCCCTGATTCACACAGTACTTAGGAAAATTCTTCACTTCCAACTTATGTCAAAATGGATGTACTTGATGACAGAGCTGAGGTGTCACTCAGGTTATAAGTTTAATCATATAGACATAAGCATTGCTCAGCTACAAGATAATTAGTAACACATAAGGATTTAATACAAAAATACCTCTACTAGAAGCCTGGTTTTCATGTATGCGAATCCTCTGGTATTTGCCACACACCATGATTTACTAGGAAAGGGTTTCTCTGTAAAGTGAGCATGCAAGTGTGTGCATGCGCCCACACACAAATGAGAACTGTTTTCTAGCAACCACCAAAATAAAAATACTAAAATATTACTGCAATAAAAATAGAGATATGAGACTGAATTTTAGGATGGAGACATTCAAACGAATCCAAAGGAGTTAAATTTCTTTTAAATTCAATGAGATTGTTGCCCAATTCATTTAGGCTTTCTCATTATAATCCCACTTGGGACTTACTTTTCTTCAATTCCTACCGGTATCTCTCCATGCTTATAGACACTGATAGTAACCTGCCCTGTTTCAGAGCCGTATTTGTTCTTGACGTAGATGCTGTATTTTCCTGTGTCTTCATTGCAGACTTTCTCTATGGTAATTGTGACAACTGTCCCCTTCACATCCATTTTGTAACGATCTTTAAAGACGATAACCTTCTCATTTTTGAACCAAGTGATTTCTGGGTAAGGATCTCCAGATACACAGCAAGTTAAACACAGGGTCTATTGTAAAACAGATAGTAGAGATAGATTATGAAGACATAAATGAGCAAAGAAATTCAGTTGATGTGAGATTAGGAAAAATAAGATCAGGAAAAATCGACAAGGGTTGCTTACTGACTGTGTAGTATTCATCAAATAGCACACACAGTTTTATCTCAAGTCTTTGTTTTATAAAATGAGAGTGATGGTTCCTGAAAGATGACTGTTATTTAAAACGATTCCTTTAAAAGTTGTTGCTTTATAATTACATTGAATTTATTGTTTAGCTTGTGGCTTCAAGGAAACAGTGGTCCTTAATTAAATGTTGTTGCTGTTTCGTGCAGCCTCTATGGAACTAGAAAATTCTTACAATAGTGACTTTGAGTCACTTTCTCAGTCTTGGTAATAAAGCGTCAGAAATGACAGCAGGCGTTTTAAACACTGCAAATTCTTCTACATTATTAGTAGATGAGATTCCAGGACTGTCCATCTCCTTTTCCTGGTATCTTCCAGTATAATCAGGATTAACCAGACTAAATTCACTGGGCCTGGCTAATATTTGTGCTACCGTCTTTTTATAGCTTTCTTGCACTGTGAAGTGACACTTAAATAGACACGTGGTGACTTTGCAATTACTGTACAGGCTTGTTATTTTGCCCATGTAGCAGTAAAGGGGAATGTGACCCAGAAATGTAAGCAGCAAGTTTATGTGATGGGAAAAATCAGGTTTAGCACTTAAAGCCCTTAGTCTAATCCTGTTTTTTGGGAAGACAGCAGAACGGATCTGGCTGTGAAGCAGACCTAGGAAGCAGTAACATCTGTAACCTGCTAGAAAGTTCTGTGCCACAGAAAGCACCTGTATGTGCAGGAGCGCATGCATGTTTGGAAGCACATCAACAATATAGGAGGCTGACACAAGTGTAGTGGAGGGTACCACTTCGCTCCTTCTGCAGAAGCTCTGAAAAGCTCCTGGAACTGTACAGGAGAGGGACAGCAGTAGCGTTCTCCCAGCAGTCATTCTCCTGTGTCTGTGCAAGGCCCAGTTATATGAACAGTTACTCAATATTACCTTGTCCTCCATGATGGTGGCAACATCTGGCAGACCTTGAACAACTCTTGCACGACCTGGGAATGAACAAATACGACCTTTTAGTTTTACTTATTGGTGCACCACTTGGCTTTGTTTAGCGGAAGGAAGGAAATTCATTTACTTACACTTTTCTGCTACAGCTGCTTCTCTGAAAGTGAAGAGAGAGAGATAAAGTTATATTGGTTTATTTATTAGGTAGTGTATTCTCAGTACGGAATATGACACCCGAAACAGATTAGTTTGGCTGTGAAAATCGTTAGGCAGGAACTTACTTTAGCCTTTTGTGCTCAGCCAGGGCATCTTCAAAGGCTGCAAGGAATGAAATGGTTTTAGGGAAAGTTACTGTTTATTTCTTTTGACTTAGTAGTAATATAATGCATCAGTGTTGGATTTATAGGTATTGGTGCACATAGCTACGTATAATTAACTGTCATCTTGACACTGTCTATTACCTGTTGTAAGGAAATATGAGCATTTATAAACTGCTGAAAGAAGTGGAGCCTAATACTCCCTTTCCTCAGGGGGAAAATAAACCTTTGAACAGTTTGGAAAAGTCTTTGTAAACCTGAAGCCATGCTCTCTTTTCCAAGATGCCACTTGTAAGCTCTGGTAGCCTCAGGGGACATCCCGGGCACATCCCGGGAGCAGCCGTCCTCCCACTCCTCCTCACCCCAGCAGCCTTACACTCTGGCAGCAAGGCTCCCTAAAGGCTTCAGCCCTTTCTGCTGCTCCCTTCTCCTCTCCTCAGGTTTCCTTTGACTTTTATGGGCACTTCATGGTCCTTCTTAACCCAGTTCCATAGCTGTCGGGGAACCACAGCTCCAGCTCAAATAAAAGAGGGAGGAATTGCTGCCAATGATTTGAAGGAATCTCGGAAAGCAGCTCAGGTAGATCTAATGCCTGTGAAGGTGTTGTTGACTCAGCTTACCTTGCCCAGACAAGTCTGTTGACAGCTTGTGAGAGTCATTTCCATCAAATAACTCCAGGATGTATTTTCCCTTATCAGCATCTGTTGGGTTCAATATGTGAAGCCAGATCTGATTCATTGTGCTCCCAGCTTTCAGTCTGTCACGGCTTTCCAGTTTCTTCTCCCTAAGTAAACAAATTATATCATTTCAATACCATTTAGTAGAGGTGCATAAATTAGAGTGCTTTCTGTTAGACCTATACTGGTTAGAACAAGAGGGTGGGAGTCGGGACCTCACTGCTCATTTCATGAGCAGTTATGTACTCAGTCACTTCAGCATCTCACTGGGCATCTGTCTGTGCGTTTAGGCAGTTTGCCAAAGCTCAACAAACCCTACATAAGACCTCCTAGTTCTTATTTGTGAGATTAAATAGTTTATAGACATTGTACGCATTAAGCTCTTAAACATCATAAAAAATTGGCTTCCTTGTGTCCGTAGGAGGTGTGTAATAAAACAGCATTTCTCTATTTTACCAAGATGTTATAAGGCTAAATTAGGTCGTGTTTGGAAAGAATCTTATGATGTTTGGGAATATTCGTTATTCAGAGTGGGGTAATAAAGTGGTTTATGGAAGTATAAGATAGTAGAAATAAAGAACTTGAAAAAAAAAAACAGCTTCCTTTCCTGTTTGTAGCCAAGGCAGCTGTAACTGAGCAGTACCTTAAATTATTATTCTTGTAAAGATTACCACTTACAAATATTTCTGCAGTGCTAAGGTAAAAATAACATGACTGTTTATTTTGGAATTCCCAGACATGTTTCAGGATTCAGAGAGAACTGTGGTTTTCAGTCCTTACCCTGACAAATCTCCCATTACCTTAAAAAATACGGGCTCAGGCCTAACACGCTTAACTTTCATGATAAACAATTACAAGCAACAGTACCCCCAGAAGCCTTGGGACTTACTTGTGATACCAGGTTGTTTTCATGTAGTCAGTGTAGTACTTCACGTCCGTGTAGATTTTGATGCCTTCTTCAGTAGGCTGAATTTTCAGAGGTGAAGCAGAAAGAGCTGATGGTATAATTGAAAGACTGAAGTTGAGGAGGACATCCAAGAATATCTGTGTAATTTTACATGTTATGCAAACAAAATTGCAAGCAATCTATTAAAATTTCTCTCTGAAGAATGTGGCTAGCTGAAGGCAGGATGGCATTCTACCTCTTGAAGGCTCTGGATCTTTTAGCCAGCAGAGAGTAGAAAAATGTCATAATCTCTTCTGGAGACCCATAATACACATCTGATAGATATAAATAGTACTCGCCCAAATTGACATAGCAAGTGATGTGACAAGGAGCAGGCTGCTGGCACATGAGGGTCACAGAAATAATTTGTAAGAGCAGAGGGTTTTATGTCTGTTGGCACATTTACTGACCACCCCTGTGGACAGTTTAAAGGTGCTTCTAATGCCAAAGAAATGTTAAACGGGCTGTGTTGCACTTGAGGCGGTAAATCACAGAATCACAGAATGGTTGAGGTTGGAAGGGACCTCCAGAGATGATCTAGTCCAACCCCGGGCCGGGTCACCTAGAGCATGCCTCCTCCTCGTGCATCTCCTCCTCAGCGCCTCCCTGCGCTGCCCTCCGTTATTTGCCTCCCATGACCCAGACACCGTGACCTCTTGATCCAGGGACAGCTCCTGAGCGGTTCGCCCTGATGGTGGCACCACACCTTGCTCCCCTTCTGTCATTACTGTATCAGCAGAGGAGAGCAGGACATACCGCTGATCCTACACAGCTCCTTGAGAAGGTCTTCAAAAGCTGCAAAGACAACGATATTTGGGTATCTGTAAATACAATATTTAGCAAATCACATCTGATCTACCAACTTAATTTCATTATGCTTACACTATATCATTTATTCATTGCCTTCTTTTGTTGCAAAACTTACTGGGTATGGAGTTTATTTTTAGATGCTGGGCATTTCTTACTATACTTAGGTGCTCCTATCTTTCTTAGCACTCAATGTGTGCAACATTGCCTCACAGAGAGCAGATTTACGTGTCCAGTTTAAATGATAGATTCCAGATGCCAGGGTAGGGCTTAATCTTGGGAAGCGGGATCCTCTGATTGATGCTGATTTGAAGTGACCGAAACATTACTGAACTTCTGCCTGTGGTGCTTGACAGAACTTATAATGTGCTCATAGCTTGATAAATGACTATGTATGTAAATGAAGCTTGGTAAGTGACTATATATGTAAGTGACATTAGGATGTTAGAACTACATGCTTATTTTTCAATTTCCAAAGCATATTCACAGCTCTGAAAAGGGAGGCAGGAAGCTGAAGTTACATGCATTGCTTTTGTACTTTGTTGTTTTTAACAAATATTCTGTGGCTGTGATTCAGCCTAGAATCTTTTTCGCTGTGGGGTTGCAGAGTGGAAATGGAATTTTGTTCTCCTGGTGGTTTTGAGGCCTGGCTGAACTTCCAGGAGTGAAAATTTGTGGATTATCAAAGGAAGTACAGCATGGACAGATTAAAAAAAAGTTCTGAGATCATATACAAAGCCCTCTGAAGACTTATTCTGTTCATTGGGCTTTAACTTTTGCAGAGTAAGAAGCTTTTATACAGTGCATTTTATGATTCCAGACTCACATGCAATGCTTGTGATTTTTAAAATGATCGGCATATATGTATACGCTATCGTAGATCAGGAAGATCTTTAAATTTGCCTGGTAACTTTTAATGCAGGTTTCAATCCCTATAAAAGTATGTGGGTACTATGATAATTAAAAATGTGGTAGCAAGTTATGAAGTTTTTAAATCCAAAATGAATCCAGGCAGGGGTGTGAATGGGTAATATTGCCAGATACAAGGTTCTTTTACCTCCTTTGGTGAGATCAAGTTGGGTGTAGTCCTCTCCTCGGTCATCTGAAACAAGTGCTTTGTATCGGCCCTCATCTGCCTTGGTTATCTAACAAATACATATGTACATATGTAATGTTAAAACAACACAACAAACAAAAGCACAACAGAAGTTTCACACATCATGGAGATAATGCAGGACTTGGAAAAGAAGGAGAGCTGAGACTTTCCTCTTCCCTGGACTGAGGCTGGACTGATCAGAAAGGAGGGAAAAACAAGACAGTTTGCTCCAGAACCTCCTTTGAAAGGTTAGAGGGGGCCCGGACTCCTTACAAACTGATCCGTTGTCAGTAACAGGGAGTCAGTATCGCAGCTTTTGCCCTCGGTCACCCTGTCCCGCTGTGCGCCCTTAGGGGTGTGCGGAACTGCTGTGGCTGCGGCATCCCTGCCGGTCCTCAGTCTATGAGAGCAGAGAGTCCTGTTCACATACATTTTTCTACTTACCTTCTATAGGTGATCTGGCTGTTTGAAATTAGGATAAAAAATAATAACAAAAAAAGGATAAAAAAAATATTCAAATTAGCCAGGCAGAGATCTCACTAAAGCTCAAAACTACACCGTCCAGCTCCCTTTCTTCAGCTGTACTTCCTTGAGGCAGAGTTAAGACTCCAAGTGGCATTATATCAGCTTGTCTGACCTTCTGTGCAGGTTAAGCCATAAAATTTCATGCAGTTACTTCTGTAATGAGCACAGTAACTTTTTTTTTGACTAAAGTTTATCTCCAGAATAGGCAACCAGTCTTGATCAGAAAACCTGAAGAGCCCACGCTTTCCTTTTTAGCCACTCTCAGAACATGTTAAACTTTTAACACTCACTGTTAAGAACATCCTATTTCTAATTCAGCTGCTTTAATAATATTAATTCTGCTTTCATTTAGTGGGCACTACACAAAACACACATTCAATGTTAAGCATAAGATCAATCCATATTTTTTGCATGTTAATGTGATTGCCGAAGCCTCTGAGTTGCTTTTATGTTTTTCACCTTTTTAATACGAAGAGTTCCTATCCCCGTCTGTGGATCAAACACACCACCTGTTCGTGCTTTCTTACTGAAGAACCATTGGAAGCTGGTGTCCTTTCTCAGGTTCGTTGCCTGTTTAAAGTCAAGGTTTAGAAGTCAGGGGTGCGAACGCATTTTATTTCTGAATGCCAAGATGACCTAATTTGAAACATCACTTGCATTAGAGGATTACTGTAGAATCCTGGAAAATTCCTTCTTTATGAAAATTTCTGTCCAAGATATACTATCTCTTACCTTTCATTGGTCTGCAAATAACCATTTGAATGAGCATTGTTCATTCCTGTCCCTTAAAATTCACATCTAAAATTTAATGCTAAAGGAATTCAGACTGTGCGGTTGCGTGACATAGACGTATGTACCTTGCAGGTAAGGAGTACTTCACAGTTCTCAGTAACCTTCCATTTCAAATTCTCTATAAAATATGGACCTATAAAAGAAAAATAATTATCTACAGAAATGCCTCCATCTAGTGGTGAATCGCTGCTCGTGTTTTATGCTCCTGAGTTTTGGATGCACTAGGCACCACAGTTTACAGCACACGATTATTGCTCTTTTTGTAATGTCCTAAGGCAACAGATCTTATGTTTGTTGACGAATCGTATCTTAAAATGTTGTTAGTGATGCTGCCCAAACAGTCTTTTACTTAATGACTGTACTTTGCATCAAGTCAGTGTGGTGGGAGATATTTTTCTGAGTGAATTGCAATAGAATAGACAAGCTGCGTACTTTCTAATTTTCTTTCTGAATTTTTCTTCCTGGGGAGGCAAACTGGGGGGAAGATTGCTTTATACACACCTTAATATTATACTAAGCAAGGTGACTGGACCCATTGCCTTCTCTGGTATGGCAGTTGTTATTTAGTGAATACTTTTATCCCTGTTAGAAGGGGATCATCTTTCCAGTTGTAATATTTTTCCTCTGAAAGTGTTTTATAAACTTCCTGATCCATGGATATAAGATGGGGGATGAAAGGAAAGTGGGATGCATGGTTCTTTTTAAACATGTCTAGAGAACCCTATTTTCTACAATAGAAATGAATGGATATTAATTACAGGGTATATGTTCAGACCGGACAATTTTCAGAAATAAAAAAAGTTCTGTGTTATAGCACTGACTCAGCAAATCTGTACTGAGGACTGTGGCTAGCACAGCTAGAACTATTTTAAAAAATATTTTGATTTTTAAGAGTCAGGGCAGACTATCTTAAAATAAGGAATTTTATCCTAGTCTATTAATCAGCTTAAATAATACACTTAAAGATGATAAAGTGTTTAGAGCACTCCGTAAAATGGCTTTTCTCAAGTTTTGCCATCCTGTTGGCATAATTCTGGTAAGACATTAACCTTCAGCTTATCTTACCCTGCTTTTTCTTCCATTCTCTCCGTTTTGCATCAGCTTCCTCTGCAACTTTAGCAAAACCTGTAAGAACGGTAATCGTCAAAGTCAACAAAAAACCCTGTTTCTTTGTATAACACTGTAGAGATTTCTGGTTGCAAAGGGTGTTATCATAAGAGCTGTAATACATGTTTATAGGGCATCTCTAGTGCATCAGTTACCTCTGGCCCCGCTGAGAACCTTGAACAGATTAGTACCATCCTTTTTTTTTGATTGTACTGGTTGCTGAGTATGTAATATTTATTGGCATGAACACAGAATAGTCTTTGACGACCTGAGCATTATGCATTTAGGAAATGAAATAGGAATTTTGACCATACAAAAATATAGACTAGAAACCCTAAAATTAAAATGTTTTAAAAATAGGAACCACAAAAGAAGGCAGAGAGCATAAAATTTACCTCAGTTTTAGACAACTGTGTGTAATTTCAGGTATCTCTACTTCCTTCATCACCAGTAAAGAAAAATGGGCACTTATAGAGCGCAAGTCAAACTCATTTTCTGTTCTGAACTTAGCATGCGCCGCATCACTCTATGAGTTGCCTCTTTCTCTCCGCTGGTGGTACGGTGAGTCAAGTGGACTTGACATTTGTACAGACGCTTTCTGTTCACGGAATTTGGAAGCTTTGGAAGGTCACTTGAAATCATCAAACTGTTTGCAAGAATTGAACGTGGAGACAGACAATGTATGGGGAGGTATTTGAATGCTAATCTTGTTGCTTGCTATTTTTGATTAATTAAAAAGCCTCTCCATACTAGCACATACAAGCACCCTGTATGTTTCAGCCTGTGTGTTTCATGTTCATCTTTGTTGCTTGACTTGCCTTCAGTACAATTGACACTGGTTTCTCTGTTGTGTTCAGTTTGATGCAGTTAACCAGCTGTTAAATACACTGAATTTTCAACCTGATCCTGTCCTGTACCTGTAAATAGGTACATATCGTAATGCTTGTCATACAGTTTACTGCCAAGATGCAGACAGTTTGACATAGCCAAGATAATATGTAAAACATTTGGAAACAATAAATATTCCACTGGCTATTTTACTTTAGCAGATCATTTTTTATCATCAGGGACCCTATTTATAAGGCTAAAAGCTTCAATTTTTGTTAAAGAGAAGAGAAATTCAGATTATTTCTTACATGATTCACGGACATAAATGTGTGCTAAAATTTGTTCTCCACATTCCCAATGTGCCATTATAACTGTCAGAAATACTTGAGCTTCTTAAGTGCCTAGAAAAATTTCCATTCAGCATGGCAGTCTATATTTGGTACTGAATTTCCACTTACATTCATCCAGAAGAACTAGGGTGAATTGATTTTTAGCTTTTCCATCTTGCAGCTGGGCTGTGTACATCCCTTTATCATCATCACAGAAATTCTGGATTATCAGTTCTACCAGACCTTTTCCTTTGACAAAGTTTATTTTATGTGTCTGTGTAAAACAAAGCAAATATGATACATTGAATAGTTTTTCCACAGAGGAACTGTTCCAAGGCTAGATCCTGGCACAACATCTTTTACAACACTCGGACATCAGACAATCCTTTTGTGTATGTATCCTTGTATATTTCTCTCATCTTACAGGTGTAATGAAGCCAATGCACTCTGATATTCCACAGTCTCCAATTCATCTGTTATTTGTTTCTGCACTTAGGTATGGTAGAATTGCATACAGCAGAACTTTTCTCTGGGAGGAAGTTTCTGTTAAAACCACATAACAATGCATTCTTTCTCGTTGTATTGTTACAGACTTTTCAACTTACCAGGATCTCTGTGATTTTTAGTATAATGAAAGTGTTGCACATAATTACGCATCTGTGGCATGTAATCGCATATTTGGGCAATGGTAAGTAATATTGCCACACTCTGACACCATGCTAGCACTACTGAATCTGTAATACACACACCCCGAAACCTGCCAGACACTTAAATGTAAATACCATCATTATGCCTTTCTGCCTTGTTTGCTTTAGGCAAATATTATCAATACAAAGAGCTTGGCAAACACTTTGTAATTATGCATTACTGTGTCAGTTCTCCAGGGTGGAAAAGGCGGTTCTTATAGTAGACAAGTCTTCAATAATTTTCCTACACATTGCTTTAAAAAAAAAAAAAAACCCCTCCCTCCCCCCAGACAACAACAACAACAACAAAAATGTGAAAAATATTGCAATAAAAGCTCTGAAATTCTTTGGCCTACTCGTATCCCTTTGTTGTATCCACGGTTGGTTTGTTTGTTGGTTTTTGTTATCTTGGCATTGCTACACTGCATTTTAACTGACAGGCACATGATTTATATTGTTCTTCATTCTCCACTGTTCTCCAGTCTGGTTCTGTCATTCCAAATACTTTTTAAATGTTAAAATAATAACTTCATATGGGATGACAAGGAAGAGGCTAGAACTTTTTTTTAAATGTATCAGAAAGTAACATGTGATGCAGTGTTATTTCCAGTGCATCAGACTGAGAAATAAATCACTTTCATCTGCTCTTAGAATTTGTTGTCCATACTCAGTTCAAAGAGAGAGAGAGGGTGGATGCCTTACAGCTTTGCTTGGTAAAGCAGAAGAAAAAATATCCCGTCTCATTGTCAGAGATGGTATTTCTTTAGCATCCGCTTAAATGAATTCAGTTTGTTCATCTACGAGAAAGCTGACTGTCCTGCACAGGTGCATCTAGTATCAGATGAATTACACATGGCTGAGGTTTGTTGGAAAATCCATGTATAAAAGGGAAGTCTGCTGCAGCAAGATTGCCACAGGCAGCCTCTCAGGGTGGGAGGAAAGCTGGTTAAGGAGAAGGTGTTCTCTGCCTCTTACCACTGAGGTTTGTGCTGGCAATAGCACTGAGGAATATTACGCTGTCTTTAACTGATGGCGTCAGTCCTGTGGCCGTGCACGATGCTAGGACTGCACAGCTTGAGAATCAGGCAGTTGGCTTT
Organism: Chauna torquata; assembly: GCA_013399475.1. Taxonomy (NCBI): domain Eukaryota; kingdom Metazoa; phylum Chordata; class Aves; order Anseriformes; family Anhimidae; genus Chauna; species Chauna torquata. The sequence continues at coordinate 645,178 of VXAL01000602.1, read as the reverse complement.
CTGTTAATGAACAGTGGGAAATCAAGCCCCAGAGCCTTCCAAAAGCACACATCAAAATGTCTGATGGGAATTTAGAAAATGTGGGACGTGCCCGTTTGGTCTATATCCCTGTTCAGCAAGGGGAAAGTAAGTCAGAATTAAAAATATCAGAACATACTGGAGTACTTGTAAGCTCCTTCTCGTTGAAGATTAAATGCAGCTCTGCGTTTGGTGACAGCTTTTCAACCTCCAACCACAGCCGCACTTCTCCTTTCTCCAGAACATCAATGTTCCATCCAGATATCAGCTTTATCACTGGAGAACAAAGAGAACGGCCAAGGGGAATTCATGTGTAAGCCACAGAACTTGGCTCTGCCAGGACTATGCCACTGTTCCCCTTTCAGAATCTGTATGTATGGTAGTGGCTTCTTCCTGTTCAACTTACACGGGTTCCTGATTTCATGGCTACGTTTCAGTAACTTGTCCAGATCTGAAATGCAAAGAGTAACAAACCATTTAGATTAGTACAACTAGGCCAAAACAAAATCATTGTATCAAGTGGATTTAATTTGTCAATGAGCTGTATTTATGTCAAGAAGATGGTAATAAGTACAAAACATTCCATAGCAGGGAGGACTAGAAAAAGTGGTGAAGATAATTCTTAGTTATGTCTGAATAGACTGTTGGTTGTATCAACTTGAGAAATATGTTAAAGAAGTTTTAAATAACTGTGATAGGATAGCTGTGTGTGAAATCTGAACTCTAATGGAAAAACAACCTTCCAGGACCATGATATCTTTTCTTAGGGGACTGGAAAAGAAACTACCCTTTGGCTTTCAGAGAATGAGAAACATCTTTCTAATGATACTATCATTAAGTGACACCAGTCACTTGCTATTCCTCTAGGAGAAGCTTTCCTCTAAACATCTCATATTAGAAAATTACAGCACATTAGACTTTGGTGCTTGTTAATTATTAGTTTTTACCTTCTTGTGTTAAAGTGCAGCTGGCAGAGATATCATCATCTACATCTGTGACCTCCACTGAATATGTCCCCAGGTCCTTTTCTGATGGGTCTTTCAGTATAAGCTTAGATCTTAGAAATAAAAGTAATAATAAAAAATCATATTTTGCTAAAAAATGGTGCTTTTTCTAAAAGAGTACAATACATTTGATACATGTGGAACATCAGATATAGTACTCAGTCATTTATATGCGACACTGAGGAGCAAGGCAAAAGCATTAGTAGTATGATGGATGACGCTTCCCTTCTGTGACCTGAAGATTGCCCTGAACGCCCCATTCCAATGGACACTAGATCTGAGAATCAGGGACAGAGATTTGCAAAGTTCAACAGTTTATTCGTATGTTAGCTGAATATTGGGAGGAGAGGGAAACATTTGGCTTCACATTTTTCTCTGTCTTTAAGCTATTCTTTATTCTACAGGCCACAGTTAATTTTCTTAATGTGCGTCATCTACTCACTTATTGCCTTTCTCCTCAATCCGAACCCTGTCAGCGTCTGGTGGTCCTTCATAGTCCTTTGACCAGATAAATTCAGAGGAGTCATTCTTCTCAGGAGCTTCAAAAGCCATATAAATGAAACCTTCTTCATCGACCCCAAGTTCGATTTCATTTGTGCCTGTATGACAAAAACAAACAAACAAACAAAAGAAAAAAAAACCACCACAAAACATTCCTTACCAAAACAGATCAGGGCTTAGCTTCTGGACATCTGACTTAAAACCCAGAGTGTAGAGCTAGGGTAAATTCATCTGGGCTGATTAATTTGGTAATCTTTATTTTGACTGAGGCTTTTTCTTGCTATGGAACATATAGCTAATATTTAACAAAGCAGTTTTTTTAACTGGAATCATCATAGTATGTACAGACTCGTCAATCTCACCACTTTTAGTTTCATACCAGGCTTGGTTTTAGCCACCACAGGATCTGAGGGGAGTGAAGGGGGTCCAATTCCAGCCTTGTTCAGTGCTCGTACTCGGAAAATATAGCATTTCCCTGTCTCTAGATCTGAAACCTGCAGGAACCAGTGACAGGAATTAACGTAAGGCTACATCAGAAGCAACACTTAGATACTAAGTGCATATACAGACCTTCATGTGGGTGGTGGCTACGGACTGCTTATTTATTTGCTTCCATTCCTCTGACCCTTCTTCACACATGTCTACATAATAGCCTGTAACTGGACCTGCGCCTATGTACAGAGGGGCTTGCCAGTGTAGCTTCAGGGATGAGTCTCGTACTTCGGTGAACTTCACATCATAAGGAGGGCCTGTTCAAAGAAGAGTGTGCTGTCAAGCAGTAGCACTAAGGAATGCAATGAGGTGCACATCATTTGGGTTTGAGATCAGAAAGCAGAGGTTCATGATAACAAGTGAACAGTGGGTCCATAGGTGATGCTTTCTATGCTATTTAACCATAGAGGTCGGTTCTAGGGAAAAAAGCATACATCAGTTGGTTTGAAGTTATTTGCTTTGGTGTAATATACAAAGACGTTAAGATATTAGATCCAGATTCTTCATTCTCTGGAAACAATATTATTAAAAATACCTTGATGCTGTATCTGTGTAACGCAGAAATAATACCCTACATCTGAATCAGAACATACCTAGAAGTGTTTGTGTGCGTTTGTTGGGTTTGGGACCCAACCTTATACAGATCTATAGTCTTCAGAAGTCCCTCAAAGTCACAGAAGAGTGAGAAGATAACTAGTTTACCTGGTAATATTTTTCTGCCCATTCTTTTTGCAAGAGGTACCTGGTTCTGGCATTGCCCATTCTTCACACTTGAACAAGTCGCTGGGTTCAGATACTTCCCCAACACCAGCCATGTTCATTGCACATGCCCGGAATTCATACAAGTGACCTTCCTTGAGGTTGCTAACCTTTGGGTTCAGAAGCACAAAGATTATTAGCATGGCCTTGCGTGGTAGTAATTTTATGAATGCATGAAGAAACTTCTGGACTAGAGGAAGTAGAGGAAAAGCAGCTCATCCCTTGTGAGCTGTGGTTCCCACTACACTTAAGGAAGGACAGTATTACATCTGAAATTAATACCGTGTAAACTCGTTGAGGAATTGGCTGAATATTGACTTCATGCCAGTCGAGTTCAGACGTATCATGCTGATCTAGGAAGTAACCCAGGATCTTTGTTCCTCCTTTGCGCTTTGGGGGTTTCCAGCTGATGGTCATGTCAGCCTTCCCACAGGTCAGAAGAACAAACCCGTGTGGCGCTGATGGACGAGCTGTGCAGCAAAGGGAGAGGGAGAAGACAGTGTCATTCAATGCAGGTTGGGGGTCTAGGGATCAGGGAAAGAGGTGTGCATATTGGACAGACCAGGCTGAGGACATCCCTGTGTGTTCACATTAGATGTGATTCTATTTATATTAAGGCCCCTTAATACCACTTTTGCAGCATAAAAGTATTTGGAAGTGACCAGATTCTTATTCAGATGTCACAGGAAAAGTCATGGACATGTTTCAGGGTGTTTCTTGAATGTGCTTTATGGTTTGTCTGGTAGAAAAGATGGAAGCAGTGGGTTGATGTAATGATGAAGACAGGGTTGGCTACTGACTTATGTGGTGGTCTTTATAATCGCTCTGGAGAAATTCACATTGCTGATTTCAAGATACCAGGATAATAGTGCACTTAAAACGGTCACTTGTACCAGTGCCAGATGAATACTGAAAATACAACACACTGCTAAGTCAAAATGCTAATTAACTTTGTCTACCCTTGACAAGTATAATTGATAACAGAAGCAGCAGGGTAGAAGAAAATCAGTTCCCTGTTGCTTTCCTTTGCTTATCTGCTCAATATTATTACCACTATGCATGATAATAGCTATGCATGATAGATACATCTTGGAGGGATTTATTTTTTGTGTGTATGTGCGTGCATATGTTATTTACCAATGGCTGGCCTTACAACGATTGGCTCCGTTTCTGGTGAGCTTTCACTTAGTCCTGCCTCACTGACAGATTTCACACAAAAGACGTACTCCTTTCCAGGCTGCAGCCCAGGAACAGTAAATCTAGGAGAGAAAATTACTGTGTTTGTGTTTGATTGTTCAAAGTACAGGTAGATGGTCTTTTGAACAGACAGCGATATATTTTAATAAGGCATTGTTCCTTGCAAAATCATTATTTGCCATTACAGATTAAAGAGCACTGTGTCACATAAAATGGCTACTGATAAATCAGACAGTAAGTATAGATCAGATACCGAGAGGTGTCATGCAGCTGTCTGGCACTGGCAGTAGAATAAACAGGACTTTTAATGGACCTTTTTGTTGACATGTGACCCCCACAGCTGGAGAGGTTTTCTAAATCCTGTGTGTGAGTGACACCAACTTACTCTAACGGAAAGCAAGCAAAAAAATAGAATGTGATTCTACTGGTCATGCCGCAAGGTCTGTCTTCTGCAGATTTAGAGTCTATAAAGATACACACAGACCTTGCTGTCAGTCTGGCTTTGGATGTAAACGTGAGACTGGGCATTTCAGCAGATGAGCAATATTTAATGCTAAAAGAGGACGTGGTGTTTGTGTGCGTGCATGCCTGTGTGTGCAGAGAAGGAAGTTCTTTTTTTATCTGAAATATGACTCCAGCCATAAACAGAGGAATCCAAGCTGGCACCCTGTCTTCTCTCGATGGAGTATAATAGCTGAACTCACTCATTACATGTCACAGGCTTATTATTGACGGTTTGCCATTCTTCTGTGCCAGTCTCCCGACAATATATATAGTAGCCAAGAGGCTCCAGACCATCCTTTAACTTATCCCACTGCAAAACAACAGATGTCTTGGTGTCTCTGAAAGCTAAAACCTGAGATGGTGGCGGCAGAGTAGCTACAAAAGAAAAAATAAAAACAGTAAAATATTTACTTTCTTAAAAAATTGTAAATTCAAAGGTTTTTGTCAGTGAGTTGAGCTGTGTGATTTATTCACCTTTTCCAGAGCTTCATTTTCACATTAGAGCAAAATACCACAGACATTGTCCTGGTCTACAGCCTGTATGTTTCTGTTTGGGTTTGTCGTTCCTCATACTCCTTTGCCTTACAGCCCATAGATTTCTGCAGTTACACCTACGTAACCTACCCCGCAGTAGAGGAGAAACAAGACTCATTTATTAATTCTCATGTGACTCCACTATGAAATGGGACCTGCTTCACTCTTGAGACAAAAGGACAGTATTAATGAACACTGGGGCAGCTTTAATATGAGAATATATAAAAAAGAGAAAGAGCTAGTCCTCCCTGTGTAATGGAAACATGGACATGAGTCTTTGCATCTCTTGCTGTTGTCATGTCAGTCCTGGGAAGAAAACAGAACAAATCAGCCCTGGAAGAACTGCTGTTTAGTCTGAAGCCCCCAGAAACAGGCTCCTTCAGCAACCCTAAATATATCATTCCTTCTGACACTGGCCTGTGCAGCCTCTTTTTTTCAGAGTGCTGGAAGCGTGCTTGGTTAAACACAGGCTTCAACTGTCCCTCACTTAAGTCAGTGTAATTCCCCCATCATTGCTTGGTTAGATTTACACCACACTGACCAACTGCAAAGTAATTAAACAAGGATTTAAGGCTTTAAGCAATTTCCTGATATCAAAGCAACTGCTGTGTAATAATATAATATGAAGTTTAAAGGAAGCAGGGTGGGGATGGGAGGAGCCCACACATTAATTTCATAGTACGTCTCCTTTTCCGTATCATTAGTGTAGTTCATATTAGTGAAATAATTACCCAGTTTTGCTCCAGCAGTTATGGGTTCACTCGGCAGGGATGGCTCACTGATTCCGTACTTGTTAACAGATCGCACGCGGAAACAGTACGATTTTCCTTTAACAAGATCAAAGAGCGCAAATCTTGGGGAATTAACTGGCATATCCAGATTAACCATTTGCCAGGAGTCGCTGCCTACAATCGACTGTAAAGAGAAAGGTGATGATTTACAACTCATGAAAGCTTAAAACCCTCCTGAAGTCAATCTTTACAGGAAAGTAGTTTTTTAAAAGTAAAAAAAAAGTTAAACAATGTATTTCTTGTTGATAAACCTAAACTTTTCTTCCGTGGCAACAGAGGGCTCCTTTGCAGCAGAAATGATGCAGCAGGTGGGAAATGAGTATGTATGAGAGGAAATTGGTAGGATATACTAATTAACCAGCAAAAGTATTAGAGGGGAACAGGAAAGTGAACTGCTGTGCAGTTCTTCACAGCTCTTCCACACTGAGGGGCCCACAGGGCAGGAACAGCCTTCCTGTTAAAATGCTGCCTCCAGTCTATGGTGGAAGTCTTACTAATTTATTCTTTGTTAATCGCTGCTACTTAGGTTGGTGTCAGAGTCAGGATCATAGTTCTAGTAAACTGTGGAGCTGGAGAGATGCTGAGCAAGCCATTGCTGAGACTGTAGTTCTCCGGATACCTACACAGTGACCAGCACCGGAGGAGCAGAAGCAGCTTCCCCTTAGAGCAGCCGTTCAAGGTGTCTCATTCCCGTAAGGGACTGAACACATTTTCAAGGGAGAAGGGTGGTTCAGCTTCTTTGCCTCCCTTCTTCCACTTTGTGCCAAAGCTGTTAGGAAAAAGCGTGATTGTATTGTGCTTTTTTAGGATGGGAGGAAGCCCATCCCTTAGAAGCGGTGACTTAACTTACTTCTACTGGCTACTCTAAACAGCCACCGGCAATTACTTGCATTCAATAAATACTGACCTATGCTATAGGCCATATGAGAAATAAACAATTCTGTTTGGGAGTAGCAGCAATTTCCCTTCTAAGTGATATTATTTTCTTACCTTTTCCACATAGTAATTCAGTGGCTCTCTGCCTCTTGGATCTGGTTCATCCCAGGCCAAAGCCACATAATCTTCTCTGACCTCACTTGCATGAACATTGGTGGGTGGCAAGGGAATTTTAATATGTCCTATGGGAAGTCAGAATAGGATATGCTTTAGTTATAATGTAGCAGAAAAATAAGTGTTCTTTTAAAACAGATTATGTTTTCCCACTGTAAAGTAAGATTCTTCAGTACAAAGGAGACTTTTAAACCTTTTGGGGACATACAGGCAAACCAAAATTGTTTTGAAAGGCTGTGCTGTTTAGGATAGTTTCTGATCCTTGTGCAGCTTACAATTATGTTTCACCATATCCAGAGTCATGCTAGCACTGATCTCATTGTTCTATAACAATCATTTCTCTCTGAGAGAATGGCTCAGTATGAATTTGAACTTACCTTCTAGGTCATCCTTGAAAATTTCTATCATCCTGCCTTCATCGTATGGAACAACTGTAATGTTAAACAGAACAGTGTTATCCAGCAAGAGATACAGAACTGTGTCAGAATGCTTGGGGCTTGTCAAACAAGACAGAGATTAGAACTGTGTCATTTAATTATATGCATAATTATATACATTTCATTACATATTAAATGAAATGCCGTAAGTGAGGTGTTTTGATCTTTTCTGTTTCAGAATAGTACTGACGTGGGTTCAGCAAATGCACAGCATGGCAGCATGTTGCAATGACGTTTGTGAGAATGACGGGAATCTGGACGAACTGCATTCGTCTACATCTGCAGCCTCCCATTGTACTTACGGAGCAAATTTTCCTGGTTTTAGTACATACCTGTCACTCTCTTGTCCTTGCTGGGGTCATATGTTGTAACTGGATCACTGGATTTTGAAGGATGACTGGTGCCCGCTTTATTGACAGCCTTTACTCGGAACTGGTATGTCTGTCCTTCAGCAAGGCCCAAGACGGGGTACCTGCAGGTTTTCACAGGCTTGTCATTGCATGGGACCCAGTCCTCGGACCCAGCAACACACCTGAAATGGAACACAGCCCGTAGAGTTCCTTCGTGTTTTTTCCACAACATGATCATGAGCTCTTCTGCTCTAAGATGGTTAACATACAGACCTTTCAATAAAATATCCGAGGATTGGGCTTCCTCCATTATCACTGGGTGCTACCCAAGAAAGAATCAAGCAATCTTTATTTATGTCATGGCATTTCACATTGAGTGGGGATCCAGGTGCACCGGCTGTTTCTGCTGCAGCATCTGTAGAAACACCAAGCTATAGTGGTTAAGGTCTTTTCTTCTCCGTACCAAAACTTTCACTCAGTAACTTAATTTTAAGTGTGCAAGGGCCTACATCCCAGTAATACAAGTCATATTTTCTAGAACCTTAATCACAACTGAAAATAGGATTTGGACATTCTGTTAATTGCACATGCACAAAACTGGGACATGTTTTCTTGAGAATAAGGCTGTGAATTCCTTTATGCCAAGGTATTAGGAAAGGAGCTTTTGTTCTAAGTAGGACAGCATCCTGTTAATACCTCTAACAAACACGTAAGTGGTCTGCTCTTTATATCCATCCAGTGAGGGGACACGGATAGTGTAGAATCCCTCATCTTCTTTGTAAGCACATGACACTGTCAGAGAAGCTTCTTGGTCTTGGTACTTTAATTCCAGACATTCTGAGTTCTGCAGCAACTCACCTGTGAAGCATGAAAAGGGGTAAAGGATCTCCACCTGAACTGGTGGAGTGAGGATCAGTGTATTTCTAAATGCAAAACCAAAACCCAAACCAAAAACAATGAAACAGAGTGAGATAAAGGATCTGCAAGACACTCCTGATATTATTATGCCTCTGAGTTATAGTAATGGACTCTGATCCTGCTTTGTTGCTATCCCTCTGTGTTCTCTTTGTACACAAAATGCAGAGCAAAAAGCATGGCCCTTGTCCTGAAGAGCCTGCAATCCAAGCAACAAAGAGTAATAAAATGCGGCTTTAGACAAATCGGTCAGTAAAAGGTACTCTTCACACTAGGTAGCTAGATGCTCTGAAGTCTGCCAGACCTGAGGATGCATTACCACTTAGCATGCAGGATCTTTTGTCTGAGTAGCCCTCAAAACCAAGAAAGCAGGATGGCACATACTGTGCATTTTGTATATATTTAGCAAATCTGGGATTGCTCAGAGATACAAGCTATAGTCAAATTCTCCTCAGATCACTAAAACTCAATAGGTTCTGCAATTTTTCCTGCTGATTCTGGCAGAAGTGCTGGAATGGCAAGAGCAGTCTTAATGTGTTGCCTCTGCTTTCCAAAACTTAATAGCACAGAAAGATTACCAGCCTGGCTAAGATCGACATCCTTGTCTGGCAGCAGAACAACACAATATCCAGAAGGTTTTTTTTTTTTTCACTAGAGAACCACTGGCAAACACTGAGTTTCCACTGTATAGAACTAAGGCTCTTAAACTATTCTTACAAGCAGAAATAAGTCATTACCTCCAAACCATTGTAGTACTTTCATCCTTTTACAAGTGAGGAAAGCATACAAATTAAATAATAACATCTGTAGCTTGAGAAGACCTGAGAGCAGCTCACAAATCCTGAATTCGAATTCTCTTCTGTAAACTTTAGATCGCAGCTATGAAATCAAATGGTGCATTCATACGTGTATATGTATATAAGCTTGGCTGTTGCATACAAACCATCTCTGAACCAGGTAATGTCTCGTTGGTGTTCAAGTAAATCAGAAGAGAAGTAACAGGAGAGGGTGAATGGCTCCTTTTCTCTTGCAAATAAGGGTTTCAGTAAAAAGGCAAAATCTGCCTCTCTGGCAATAAGGGATCCTATGCAATGAAAAAAAAAAATTCAGCATGAGAGAGACAACCCAGAGCCTTCTTCCTTGTAGTGTTTTTATTATCATGTATTTGGAGTGGTACCTGAGCCTTGCACTTTTCATATGCAGTCAGGCTAATAGGAAAAGCTATAGCTCGGAAAAAAGAATCAGATTGCTTCAGGCTATAAAAATCAAAGAAATAATAGTAACGGTCATTTACTTACTTCTGTATATTTCTGAATCAAATCCTGACTCCTTTCCGTAATATTCTACAAGACAAGAAGGAAATACATTTAGCAAAACCTCATGCCAGTGTTTATCTTCCCCTCAAATATGTACAACGATGCTCAGCAAACTGTTCTTTTCACTCAAACCAGGCCTTAATGTGAACCCTCAAAGTGTCATCATGTGGTAAAACATGAATTCAGTTAAGAGCTGACGACTTCACAAGCAATTGAGGATGTGCGTACATAGAAAATTGCTGATAGGGCTATACAGGTGTGAGTATCCTGCCTTAAATGCTCATGTGCATGCACTCACTTTTCAGTTTGGCTTCTGTCATTTTAAGCTGCCCTAGTAAAGGTCATTGTTATGCTGAATAAAAGCATGTAGCCAGGGAGTCACTACGTTTGTTGTATGAGTATACTAATATGGTAATGTCCAAATTAGAAATGTGACAATCTAGGATCATGCGTAACTGAAATGCTTCAATTATGTCCATTTGGTGACAGAGCAAGACAGCTACTCATTGCCGCATACGGCACAGAAAAGGAAAGAAAAAAGGGATCAGTGTCATAAACATTACTGGAAGTGGAATTTGGCCAAACCCCTGGGTTTAAACAGCCTTCCCAGAGGATGATGTGGGATTCCTGAAGACTACTAGTGACTGGGACTTGAAGGTTTAACCAAAAGAAAGGACACTGAGAACTACAGGCTGCTCTGAGACACTGAGGTCGTTCCTGGTTCTGAGGGAAGTGTGTCCCCTACCACATCACTGCTTCAACAGCCGTGGATTCTTTGGAGGCATCGCATGTGAATACTGGCCCACATCACCAGGTCTGGCCTGAGAACTGCTGGGAACACTGCACAAAATGAAGCGATTTGGAGCTGGCACCTAAGAACTGATCCACTTAAACAGGATGGAGTTGAGACACTTACTTACCTTTAAGCCCCAAGAAATGCAAATAAAATAATGCCTATTTTCTCAATGAATGAAGCTGGACAATAAACAGAGCCCACTTATGAGCAAAAGATGAGTATTGAATGTTAAAACCTTAAGAGGAAAGAAACAGGAAGGATGAGAGGGGAAGCACAGCCTCATATCCCACATCCTACGAGACCCACAGTGATGTCTCAAGGCGTGGTGAACTTTTGCTGTAGGAATCACTGCGCCTGGAGACCCTCACCCTGGCATCAAGGGCATTCCAGACAGTGTGGGGCTGGGAGAAGAGATGCCATCGACCTGCCTGCGGGATGAGGAATGTTTCCAGTGGAGGCAGGATTAAGGCCTTGGTATAGTCTCTATTTCCAGAATGTTAAATGCAAATAGCAAAAGAAGAGTCATGTTACTGGGATAGCATCAGGCAGGGTCAAGGGAGAAGGAACTGTGTGGGCTTCTCACCCGCCATCTCAAGAAACAACACTTGCAAGCCGTTTGAAATGCTGATCAGGCCTGAGGGAGGACAGTTTAATCAGGTGCTTAGAGATGAACAGAGCAGTCCCATCCAACGTTTTCTGGGATAGCCCACAGCCTGTATTCTGTCATTATGCCTGCTCTGATCCTAACGATGCTGACGGGAGTTGGGAGGAGTATGTATCAGTGCCATGCATTTTTTCAGACAGCTGCTTCTGCTGTACAGTGAAGGCCTAGTTCCTCAGTTCTGGACATACTGTAAGAGCCTATTTAGAAGAGAAGCACTGCACACCTGGTAACTTTTTTGTACTTCTCTGTTAGGGTAAGGGGAATTCAGGAATCTGGGAAAGCTTGGAAATCAAGCTTTTCTAAGGTATTATACATCTCCTGTTAGAACTGGTGAGTGTGTGCTACATGTTTCCAGAATTTTGACTTTCCATGGACATTGATTAAAGGATTTGAAAGATATCATAAACAATACACTTTAAATAAAATTATTGAGTCACATTCTTCTGCGTGTATATGCATCTCCAAACGGTATTCAGTTGTGATCGAAACATGGCATGCAAAGAGTAAGGATGGTAATAACATAAACCATGACAGAGCCAAGAATATACTAAAGCACCACCAACAAATACACTATCTACACCAAAAAAGACCCCTTCTGTCTGACAAAAATAGTTCAAGCTGGCTTTGCAATTCATTCAGCCAAAGACTCCCATCTCTTCATGACGTGTGAGATTTCCAGAGCAAACCTGCTCACCTCCTATTCACCTGTTACCATTTAAATTACTCCCAGGACTCTCTCAGTCCCACTGAAAGCATTTAGTTGTCTGCAGTTCTGCAGGTCTATTCTGTTTGGGATTTTTATGACAAAATTGTTATCTATGTATGTTTATATATGTATGTAGGAAGTATGAACAGCTAAACTATGGTCCTATGAGACTTCACTGCATATTTCTTAAAGCTTGATATAATTTCGCTTTTTAAGAAGTAGTTTTTTATTCCTTCACCACATCTCTGAATTTGGCTCATGCCAGACTGCAGAGAGTCTATGCCAGTTACTGTATTGGCTCTTGGTGGTTACTGATTTGAGAGAGGAATATGGTATTCCATGCAATATTGCACCAAGAGATCCCCATCAAAGCCACAGCAATTGTTAACCATTTTCTTGCTTACCTTTAGAAATGCAAGAGACTCCTTCTAATCCTGGTATGTATTGTATGCATTGTGTACGTTTGGCTGTTTTACATCAGTCCAGAAAAAACAAGTATCTAAACTTCGTACAATTTCAGCACAGAGGAAGGACAGCTGTGTCCATATGGAATCTGAAAGATTTTGCCTGAGTCCAGAAGCGACTGAGAAAGAGAAGCCATTATATCACCCATTACATACTGGTTGGCAGTAGCTAACCAGTATTTTATGCAGTTGTGATTTCTCCTCACTAATAAATAAGAGAAATTCTCCTCTCCTATTAACAGAGTGCTCACTTTCTGTTTTTCCAGCATGCTTGTATGTGTTTTTTATGATATAATGTATAGCATTGAAAATATTTTGAAGAATCTCAAGAGTTTGAAAATTTAAAACCAAAGGAACATTTTCTACTTACTCCTGACAAGCACTGTAGCAAATGAGTAAGCCTCTCCATACTGATTCTTAATTTCAACGCTATATTCAGCAGAATCTTCCATGGAGCATCTGGAAAAAAATATTTCCCCTCCTTTTTAGGTTTCAGTCATTATTTATACTTTACAGGACAAATTCAAAGGGGCTCCCCTTTAATCCAGGAAGTTAGAAGCAGATATTTGCTTTTCATCAAGAAGCTGCTTTTCCTTTTGATTGCAAAGTTTTCTTATACTGTGGTCAATTTTTTTTTCTTGATACACAGAAGCAAAAGATTTCACAAAATGAGCAAGCAAAAGACCTGCAAAACATTAGATTCCAGTGAAGATATGCATGAGTATTTATCACCTGTATAGCTCACAGGGTTGTTGAACTAATGTCATTTTGATTACATTGATCAATCCCAAATCACATTGGTGTGTTTGCTAGTGAAGTGCTCTTAATGTGCATGGCACTACCCTGAATGGCAAAGTTTTGGCCATGCCTAAAAAACAGAGTAAAAATTAATACGGCTGTAAGATTTCTGTAAAAAAATTTTAAATCTTACGAACTGTTGATATTGCTTGCTAATAGCACAGGCTTAGCTCAAACACAACACACTAAAGTCAAGCAGGGTCAGATTCCAGAAGAATTGTCTTTTTTGTTTAGCATACACCAACTGGATGTTTCAGGACAGCGGGTCTTATTCAACTGAAAAAAAAACACCTCAAAGACAAGATTATATACATTACCTGCTGATGTGCAGAGTCAACATCCCAAACTTGTTTTTTATCTTGTATTTTCCTGCTGGGGCTAGGCGAGGATCGATAGGGACTCCATTTTTATACCTAGTTGAACAGAAAGGTGACATGCTGCTGAGGAAGGGATGAAGAGATTGACTGCTAAAATTAACACCTTATTTTAAAATTAGCGATGTCAAACACAACAGAAATACAGAGGAGCAGACAACTGCTTAGGCAGCTGGTCGCAGTTCTCTCTTTCACCGCTCTCATCTCGCATCAGTTCAGAACAGCCCTGCAGCCAGCCCAGAACCCATCCCGGGTCGGCACGCGTTCCTTCCCTCAGCTGCTCGGGGACCGCCTGGAGGCAGCGCAGCCCTGGCGCGTTGCTGCCTCCGCAGTTTGTGCTCCCTGCTCAGCGGGCCGGGTGAGGGAGCTGGAGCAGATGTCTCTGGCTTCTTTTTGTTTGCTGGGGATATGGGCAGGTTCATATTCTCTTTGCTGTTTGAACAATTCAGAGGGATTGTTCTGGAAGGACATCAGGAGCTCTGACAGTACCGGAGTTAGCTTCCTACAAAGTCATTAATAATCCAAATGTTTGCATACTTCAAAGCTTCCATGGGAGGAATGGTCAATCACTTCAGCAAACTGATCAAAGAACACTCTGCAAATTGTTTTCTGAGGCAATCTTTCATTTATTTCTGTCCCTCTGTTATTAATGGTAAACACTGCAGTCAGGCCCAGTACATTAACACTGCCTCGCCTGTGGACTGGTAAATAAGCAAAGCCGAGTAAGTGAAAGAGTTGGTTTGTATTTTACAAATCATAGGACCGATGGCAGTTTAATGCCAAAACTTGCACGATATCCAAGGTAGCCAAGCCTTGCTGGTGTGTGTGTGTGCGGAGTAATTTAGTGCTGGTAGGAGATTCTGGTTTCCGAGACTTAAATCTCAAGGTTGCCTGCAGGACAACATACAGCACCAAGGGAAGCAGGGAGATCAACAAGAACATCAGGCCGATGCCAGCGGAGCCCCATAGGACTGTCCGCTGCCTTCAGGGCCCACTGAATACTTCATGTCTTTGCTGATCCTAACAGTGGCACTGGGGAAGGGAGCTAAATTGGAAGTGTTTTCTGTGATTTAAGCTCTCTCCCTTCCTCCTTCCTAGCAGGACACAGATGTTACGCCTCTGGTTGCTTCCTGAAATGCACACAGACTTTGTTAGCCATGCGGGCAGCATCAGTCATTGGTACCGGCTGACATACCAGGTCACCTGTGGCGGTGGGGAAGCCAGAACAGTACACGCCAGCTTCACTTCCATCCTCTCCCAGACTGCATGTACTCTGAGGGGGATCCAGAACATAGGTGGGCGCCCGGAGCGCAGCTCGATGTATTCCTTCTCCATGCGTGCCTTTTCTACAGCCTATGACAAGGATAGACTAAATAAAGGCAATGGAAAGGGGTTGTTTTCCAATTACACAAATTCTTTTATGCAAGGGACATGCGTGATAATGCTTTAGTGGCCTCGTCCTTATTGCTGATGGTATTGAGGTTGTCCTAACACCTGATTAGGTTTAGTGTCCTCTCCAGAATGCTAGTTAGTGTTGGCAATTATAACCCTGTTCGTATTTCTGCTACCAATAGAGATATCTGATCTGACCTTCTTCCGAAGGGCCTTCCGGTCAGCTCTCACACGCAGCAGTCTGCAGTTCCTAATAACCTCCTTTTCCAGCTTTTCCATCTCATTCCCAAACCGAACCCTCTTTTGCCCCCTCTGCTCAAGCTCTAGGATGGCAGCTTCTCTTCTTAGCTTGTAGTCCCTGCAGTAGAGGATGTTAAAAGCCAACAAAAGTTAGGATAATGCTTTTTGTTTTATTTTGGTCTTTTTGTGTTGTTGTTTTATAGTAATTTTTTTGGTTAAATCTAAATAAGTGTTAAGGACAGAAGCATCAGTTTGTATGGGTTATGACGTCAGGCAATTGTGTGTCATAGAAACCAACAGTGCTACCATGAGAGATATTGTAATGACACAAGAAGGGGATCCACTATTTGACCACTTTTAATCCGCATGGGGAACTGGCAAAAGGATCAGAGGGAGGAGGGACGTTGCTCACTACTTAGGTTGTTCAGCCATCACAGAAGGATGGAGAGCAGAATCACTGCCAAGATTTTCTGGAAAGAGCAGGGAGTTCCATCTGTTACCATTATTTATTAATCTGACTCTATTTTCCATTTATTCCTATGAAATAGGGTTTCTTTTAAGCCATTGCTTGTGAGCAGGGTAATGTTACTCATCATAACCGGCACTGAGGCAATATGATTTAGTTTCCTGCATTTTCATAGAGGTCTGATGCTTTTCTTTTTAAAGGAAGAACCTCTTGATTGAACCTGCTCTTTTTGCTTCCAATGAAATGACTTGGAGCCTGTGGCCCCTCTAGAAAGGTGATATTGTACACAATGCTTGTATTTGAGTTATAATGATTTCTGACTTACTGTGGTATTTCAGAGGTCAGTGCAAGGGCCGCTGCTATGGATAACTCTGAAAGGCTGAAAGTCTCTTCCTCCTCACTTCCAGAGGCAGATGCACATGAAAAGAATCCAGACAAATGTCCATAATTTCATCAACTCAAACTTCAACAAATCTGTGAGTGTTCAGTACTGAGTGTAATGCTTTAGAAAGTCCCGCCTGGACCTGGTTTACTCAGACTGTCCCTAACTTTGTGGCTTACCTGGTTTTGAACCTTTTCTTTCTAGTTGTGGAGGTCATTTGCATGCTCTGTTCCCTCTCCTCCTTTTGCTCCTCCTCTCTGTGGTGGAATAAGGTTCGGGTTCCCATGCTTGTAAGTCAGAAATGAACTTTCTTGCTAGAATAGAATAAAACATAAAGTGGCTTTCAAATAAGACAGCTTATCAGAATCTCTTTAAGTTACCATTAAGTCCTTGCTTTGCTTTGACATTCAACAGCCACGAATGAAAGTTCATGTAATACTACCTTCTGGCATTCAAAAGAGGTTTGTTTTGTGATGCTTCAGTGAAAAATGGAATCAGATGAAGAAATTAATAAGTCTTTAAAGGCAGCTGAAGTTGTAAAGGAACAGTAGGTAGGCGACGTTTTGTGGGTAGATTTGTTTTCCTAAGGCTGATGCTCTAGAGCTGCTGGATATTCTTCCAGGGTGTTCCATTAGATCAGACCCCCAATATAGCGTGCAGGCAAATGAGGAGCATCATGAGAAGGGAGATCAGAGGGACATGGAAGACCAGGGATAAAATAAGATACAGAACATCAGGCACTGAGGTATGGAGGAAAAGTTTAGAAAATAAGCAGATTTTCAGTCTGGAAACTATACTGCAAGGGTAGCTGATGCCAAATAGCCTGTGACCTGCCATTCAGACTGTAATTGTACCATGTTCTGACCTTGCCTGGGTGTGCCAGGGGTTAGATAAGACAGCGCTGCTGCATCAAACACACCAGCTGCCGCGCAGGAATCACTTGGTGTCTGCGACAGCTAGAAAATCCAAGTGGGTTTTCTGGAACTAATCATTTGCAGACACAGGGCACTTCTTCACCCTATGTATCCCATCTGCATATCTAAGTTGCTGGCAGTTGCAGTTAATACTTCAACAGGATAATGCTTTATCCAGTCCTTCAAATGCATCCTGAGAGATCAGTTGCTACTTCTTAGGTCTTGGAAAAAGGTTGATAAATTGTGAAGAAAACATAGCATCCTTCAAACCACTAGCCGTAGTGGAGTGGCTCAGTAAACAGCAGGACTTTCCCCAGAGGGCACAGAGAAGCCTGCCCAGAGGGATCCCTCTCCTGCAGGTGACACATGGGGAGCAAACATCAACTCTTGGCTGCCATCCACCTCGGCATTAGCTGCTAAAGCACCAGGCTGCTGCTGCAGCCCCTCTTCTGGGAACAAAGCATGCTGCTTTTAGGCACTGACTAGTCAGTGGGCATTAATCAAAAGTGAATTTTAAGAGTGTTCCTCCTTATCTCCTTATTTTGTGCAGGCAGTTCAGAAACCAACAGCACAATCCCTAAACTGCACAGATTTTCAAGTTCTAGGAGCTTAGGTTACTTTATAAAAAATGCTTTGGCTCTTTGGAAATGTAATCGTTGCTGAATATTTGTTCAGACATACTTGTAAATCTTTCCCTCACTCATACTCAATTGTTGACATTTTCCCTTGACAGATTTTTTCACTGTAGTTTAGTTTTACTGCTTTCTAATCCTAAAACAATAAAAAATATACCCCCCACAGCTTTTACCAGTAGTATGATTTTCTGTTAACGCATATGAATTGCGTAAAAATAGTCTGCGGAAAAGCACAGTTGTAGTAAATGCAAAATATCCCCAAATGCAGATGAAAATATAGATTTCCACAGTAGATGTTAACTTTGGATGAGACAAAGAAGCACTGGCAAATACAAAACAGTGAAAATGAAACAGATCTTTATGGAAAAAATATGTTTTTAATTTCCTAGAATACTACTCTCTTCAGGACTATTTCAGCTGCAGAATGACTTCTGGGCATCAGGTCTGTTTCCATGTTCACGAATAGTTACTGTTCCAAGATCATTTTTAATATATACTGTTTTCTGTTTTTCCCTGGAAAATTTTCAGTGGTCTATAATCTGATGTTGCAAAGATACAAAGTTCTGATCTACAAAAATCTATGCTTCTCAATCTGAGTATATGTATTTTTCTAAACAGATGGATAAAACAAAATAGATTCTTGTGAGAAAACATGAAGTAAAATCATAAGAACAACACTGGTAAAACAGTAATGACACTTTAAAGCAGATACAATCACAAAGCACAATCTGTCTCTGAGGTGCAATACAAATAAAGTGGTCATACAAAATAGCCGATGCTGCTATAAGGATCTTTTAAAATCTTGCTATAAACAGTAGTTTATTTACAGATAAACCAAACTCACCCTGTGAAGACTACAGTGAGAGTGCCTGTCCTCATGTGAGAGAAAGGACAAAGGAGCGTTTCCTTTTCCCTGTTGATGACACTGAGAATGACTCTCCCCAAAAGAATGTTCCCCATGTTTGAGTGCCCATCCTCGAGTCTTAAATATAGCATCCTACCATGCCATCACAGTGACAATGGGGAGACCCATGTAGGGCTTACACTGTTTGGGCCATTTACTGCACTGACAACTAATGACAAACTCTGTTTTGGTCAGGCGAATTATTGCCATTGCCAAATGATGTAAGGAAAGACAGGTGCCTCCAAAATTCAAGCATCAGAGCGTTGTACTATCCTCTGCTTCTTTAGGATAGACACTCGCAAAGCGACTAAAATGAATTATAAATGTTTTAGCATCCTCCAGGGATTTCCCTTGGGTCAACATTGCCATTGCTGTGTAACGGACTGAAATAATTTATTTTGACATCACTTCAGTGAATGCCAACTCCAGGCAAATTATGTCAGTGTATAATTAGATCAGAGCTAACACCAGCTCTTGTGTTTCGGTTGGCTGTGACTATTATACGTTCCTTTTTACAGACAAATGAGGGCTCGATGCCACCACAGCGGTGAGCTTACATATCCAGCTGCCCGTGGCGGAATGTCAGAGTCTGGGGCAGTGTGAAAGAACACAGACTGCTGGTTTTCCATCTGTTTATGATCGTCTTGCAGTTTCAGCAGTCAGGATAAACCCTTCCCAGCAATGTGTGGAGCGGGTGTTATTTTTTGTGGTGTCAGAAGAAACGAAGGTTTGAAAGGAGTGAAGCTCTGAGTCTGCAATACCAGTTTGTTAGCCAGGTGTTTTCCAGCTCCATTTTATTAGATGAGGAGTCAGCGCATCAATAAAGGGGTTCTCCAAGTAGCTAGAAGGCAGTAAAGAGGACTGTAAGAACAAAAAATGGCGTTGTAGGATGTAGCTGCAGGTCTGTTCAGCCCAGCGTCCCGTCTCTTGACAGAGGCCGGTAGCTTTTCCTGAGCGGAACGCAGTGCATTATTGTCGCCGATAGTCCTATCCCTGTTAATTAGTCTAATGATTCTGGCCTCTACAAGACTCTGTGGAAATGAATCCTACCATCAAATCTGGCAAGGTTTTGAGTCACCCTGCCCACATCAGTAGGATCGATTTGTAAGAACCTTTGTTTGCTTCTCCATCCAAATTAAGCAAACCTAAACTCCAGTAGGATCAGCACTAGAACTACAAGGACTTCTGTGGGCAAAGTTTATTAAGTGGCTGTTTCACACATTCTGAAGAAAGCAGCAAACAGATATTCCTGGGCAGGCATGACTGAACACATTCTGGTATAAACTAAACTGTCAAAATGAAGGAACACTTTTCTTTCATTGGTTTTTAACCATTGCATGACCATTTGAGTTCTTTCCCGAATTTTGTATTACAAGAAATAATGAGTAATTATTGTCTCTTCAGCTTAATATTAATAATTTCTTTCAACTTTGTCATATCAACCCTCTGTTGTATGTTTTAAGGAGAAAAGTCCAGTCATCCTCTCCTCATATGGAAGCTATTTCAAACCTTTGACCACTTTTGTTACCTTTTTCTTGTAAAAATCTCATATAATCACATCTCACTTCTCTTGTTATCTCAATCTGAAAAGAAAAAAAAAAATACATGGATATCTGAAATCCTCTGAAGCAGCAAGTGGTGGGCCACTGCTTAGCACTGAGATCCAGCTGCTGCACAAGTTCTTTCCCGCGGTTCTGCTGCATCGTACCTCCCCATCTCAGACGACGACATTGTTAGGCCGCTGTGGCGTCAGAGGTGAGCTGTGAGGCCTGTTCTGTCAGGTCCCTGACACTTTCAAAGCTGCCCCTCAACTCTGCTTCATCCGGTCTCCAGAATTTGGAGCTCCCCATTTGTTCCTTCACTAAGATTTTCCTCAAAGAACATGTTAAAAACATCCGTGATTTCAGATAGTCTTCAAACAGTACACCTTCCGATGCCAAAGCAAGTGACGAGGGAGAAGGTGAGCGTCTCTCCGCAGCGACAAGCTCACCCTAGCGCAAAGCTGCCTGGTGAGCTGCGAGCAGGGCTGCTGGTTGGGGAGCAGCGAGTGACAGCTCCCGGATTTGGCTGAGAAGACAAAGAGCAAAGGCTCGCTCTAGGGTTACAGCTGCCACCTGCTATGCTGATACCCTTGTGACAACTGGAGCTGCAGCGCTCACCTGTCATCATCGTGACATCTGCCTAGGAATAAGCATGGCCTTCGTCGCAAGGCAGTTCTAAATTTTATTATCTGGAGCTATCAACACTGTTGTCTGGAAAAGTCAAGATAAACGAGGAACAGCCCCTTGTTTGGTACAGATGCTTGCATGGGATGACCTTTGAAACGATGTTGAAGTCATGCTGTTTATCTGAAAGTGTCCTTACACGAATGAGAATGGGGTAATTAGATCCTACCGTAGCTGTTTGCTGTGATGCATTTTGAAACAAACAAGGCTGTCAATTTTATTATGAAAAGCAGTGAAGTGGAAGGCAATAAGGTCAGCACACGTTGGTGGGGGATGGATGAGCACTTTACTCGCGCAGCTACAGTAAAACTAAATAGCATCAACATCACTTTCCAAGCTTTTCCAAAGAGAAATAGTTTTAAAAGAGGTGATCTTCCTCTTAAATCTAAGAGACGACTCATGAGACAAGAATCAGTCTCCTCCTGCTTAGTATAGGAAGGCCTAAGAGATAAATATTGACTTAGCCACAATCAGAGCAGGAAGTTGAGAATATTGCTGTAGGAGATCACCTCCTTAAGACATGGCTTAGAGAGTATCTCTCTTGACTGCATTCCTCGTTCATGACAGTCGCTGCTGTTAGGGCTGGAACAGATGAGGACAGGCAATAGCTGGGTTGCTAGGCTTTAGATCATTCCTGCCATACGCAGCCTTTATCAGCTTTGTGTCATCAGAGGCAGTGGAGCTTTTAAGGTATTTAAGTGCCTGAAGAAGAGATCGACATCCTGCTGTGGGACGCTTTGCGCCTTTAGGCATCTACATTAAGTCTAAAAATTTGGTGCTAGGCTTCTGTGCCTTAGTTCCCATCTCTGCTCTTGGGGCAGCAAGATGATACATTTGTTAAGGGCTATGGCATGATCAGGCCCTGTGACAGGGGGCTGCAGAGAGATTTGAAAAAGCTGTTAAATAGCAAACGAATTTTTTAGCAGTATCTTCAAATGCTCTACTGAGGCCCCCTTCCCTTCCACACTGCGCTGCCCATACTGACTCTGCACTGAGGATTGTGTTTCACAACACGAGCCAAAATACTGGCATTGTGGCATTTGGTTATTCCCCGAGTAGCATCACTGGGAATGTTGTTGACACAAGATATGTAGCCTGTGGCAACTCTGAATAAAGGAACTGGCATCACTGGCTTGAAACGCAGCCTCTCCAGGGGGGGCGAGTGGGGCAGGATGTTACCCCTGGGGCCTCGCTCTCCTTGGAAGCACCACGGTTGGGCTGCTGCAACCCCTGTAACTGCAGTGTTCCTCTGTGTGTTATTTGTGATGGTGTAGTTTAGACACAAATTACATGAAACAGCTCAAACGACATTCCACAAAACCTCTGATACTGAATGGCATGAAGTAAAACCAGTACGATGGAAATGTCCTTCCAGGTTGCTGCCCAGACCGTGCATGTGTTCGCACCTGTCATACCCTGTGCTATGACCATTCTTCACCACATCTGACATTTCAGCCTTTTGGCCTCATATGACATGACCAGAGTGCTTTGTTTATTATTAATGCTGGAGTTAGGGGCTGAATCTTTACCTATAAAGTTTGGCATTTCTAAGGTTATTCCTTTCATCCTGGGTTGAATCATCAAAACTCCTTTACTTCATAAAGCTACAGTTTATTTGCAAAATCACACCAAGAAAGTGGAATTCAACCTTTAGCCTCAGCTTCCCTGGACTGAGAAAACACCTAAGTGCACTCATGGTGAGAACAGCTGATTTTTGCTTCTGGTCAGCCTTTCCCTGGCAGCGCTCTTCAAGTGAGTACTTCCCCATACCATTCAAAACCTTGCTTATTTTTATATATGGTTTCAGTTCTCCTGTAAACCTGATGTCATCAGACACGTGCAGTTATTCACCACACCAGAGGAAATCAACAGGCTGAACTACACTCTTCTCTTAATGAAAAACAATTGCTGTCTCTGTCCCTCAGATAAATACCATTTAGCTTGCTTTTGGTAAAGGTGCATCACTAAAGGAATTCTGCTCTCAGTTTATGTTGGTTTTTGTTCATTTCAGCCCTGGAGGGTGGGTGTGTTGGTAACAGGAGCAGAGGAGAGCTCTGCAAATGTAGATACCTCTCCATGATTCAAATGGAGCATGTTCCCCATTTGTAGTGCCAGTGAAGGATGGGAAGAAGCAGCTCAACACCTCCCAGGACTCCTCTGTAAATTACTGAGAGTAATACATACAGTATTCATTCAGGGTTCATGGGGCTGAACTGAGATTAGTGCAAATCCTCACCTTCCTACCTATGTGGAGTGTGAGCCTAGCTGCTTTGTCCCTGGGGATTTCAAGGGAAGAAAAGAATGTGTGACTATTTCATGAGAAAGAAATGAGCAGCAGCTGAAAAATATGTCAGGGCCGGGCCAAGACTGCATCATTCTGTTGCACAGATGAAAAAGGCTTCATCTTTCTACAAGCATTAAAGAGCACAGCAGGACAGAGGACATTTAGGTTCTCAGAACTGCTGGATCAGGCACCATTACCACAGTTTCAATGACTGCTTTAAAGGCAAAGAATTGGGTAGAACAATATATATTTCATTCTTTTACTGTACCATGTTGTATTTAATTCTTTTAGCTTTGCATACATCTGCACTTTAATTTCTTCAAAGGGTGGATATATTGTGGACCTGGACGTTTGGTGTTGGTAAAGAGCAAATACAGTTTCTGTTGTGAATTTAGCTAAATTTTCAGAAAACTCAATCTGGAATTTGAATTTGAATCTTAACTCAGCTTCAAAGTAGCCCAATTCATAATCAATTGGAATTATATGCACAGAATAAAGATGTACTAATTAAGTGCAAAGATACGGTATCATAGTATACCAGAAAGTAATTATATTAGTAAGGTACCTATGCCTATGATAGAACAACAGTGGAAACAGGCTGACAGCTTAGTGCTCTGTTGCAATACCTCCAAGATTAGCTAGGTTTATTTGCATTGTACTGTTTGCAGGATAGGTTACTATTTTATGCAAGCAAACAGAATCTGGATTTTTCTATCATTAACTCTTCTTAATAAAACTCTGTGTTTTCATCTGCTTGATCCCACAGTACTTTCAAGTTCAGGTCTTTGAACAGCGTAGAGAGAGAAATGCCATTGCCCCGGTCTGAGATAGTGTCTTGGGACACAATATTATTCAGTTTTGTGCAGCTTAGCTCCTTTGCTGCTGCTAACTTCTCTGTTTCTCGAGTTTCTAGGAACTGCAATTTATTTTCAGAAAGTGACAGTGAATCTGGTGACATCCACCACTCCGTGTTGTTCTCTCCAGGGAAGTTGTTACCAGTACTGACTGAGAGGAGGAGAGCTGCTGATGGAGATGACAGAGATTCATCCTTTGGAACATAGTCTGTGTCAACTGTCACCGAAGACAACAGTGGCAGTTCTGCTGTCTGTTGTCTGTAGCATCCTCGTTCCACCAAAGACAGCGACAGCTGGGGTATATGCACTTTACTTTCAATCCCTTCAGTCTGCAACAGCAATTGCTGTGTCTGCCCAGGGCTCCGCTGTAAGAGAGCTGACTCTCCCATTTCACTGCTGTCCCACAACACCACGTTTGGCCTCTGTTCCTTGTAATTCCAATGGCTGCAGCTCTTGCCCAGCACCTGGCTTACAAGCTTCCCACCAACAAAGCTTTCTGGTGAAACTTCCTTTAGCATCTGGTTTGGGTGCAAATTATTCTTGTCAACATTGTCCACGCCTTCGACACACACCCCGTAGGTCAAGGGGAGGTTAGAAGTGCTTTGCTCGGCTATTTGAGGAGCGTAACCAGGAGGAGCTGTGCTTGCCAAGCGGGGTGGCTGAGCAGGCAGGTGGAATGCTGGTACATCGGCCTGTTGCTGATAGGTAGTTTCTCGTGGACAGAGAGATCGTGGTTGCTCCAGTGCTTTGTTCAAATGTTGGCTGATCTGCGGTAACTGCACTTCAGGGATGAGAAGTGAAGGTTTGGATAAATTAATGGGCTTTATAATATGCTCCACTGTCAGTGTAAGAGGCTGGAACGATGAAATCCCTCTGAAGTCCTGTTGAAGTAGATAAACAAACATGAGTTATTAACAAGAAGTCTGTGACTTTGAAGGTTTGCTTTAGATTCTTAAAAATTTTCTTTGGAGAAATATCAGTAAGAGCCAGCAACTACCACCAGGCATCTGCTGTGCTGACAAAAGACCTCTTGTTTCTTTTTATGGGGAATGACCCTTCAAAGGAATACAGGCATCTCCCATTATGCATCAGGACAATTACACTATCCTAAAATATGAGGAAAAAAAAGTCCTGTTTAAATCTTGCAGTTTTTAGCCTAATACCTGGAGCATGGAAATAGATTGGCCTTAAGTTTATTTAGCATGCATGCGCAACCAGTGCTCGCTAAGGGAGATGAGCATTAGGTAGGATGGCCTGGAGTTTCAGATGGAACTGGTGATTTAGTCTGCCTCAGGTTTTAGCTGCCTAGCCTGATACCTCCTTTAAAGGGGCACGGTCTGGGGGAGGCTCTGAGCACCCATCTTCTGTAAATCAAATTGCCAGCAAGTCACTCAAAAATTGGAAACCAAAATCATAAAAATCTTCTGAAAATTTTAGGTTTAAGATTAGAGGAAAGAGAACTTCCGGGGGTCTGTGATTTTGAGAGCTGTTCTAACATATTAGTATAAAACCTTGCTCTCCTCTAGGGACCATATAAACAGTTTATTTCATTTGATAGAATAACCAAGATTCTTCAAATCTGCAGGCATCTTTGTTGTCTTACTTTACCACTGCCTGCAATAAATTTTCTCTGTGTGCATGAGGGTGACCAAATTTAAACTGCCAGCAGTCTTCAGTGAATGCCTAGACCATGCCCTTGTCTGCTCATTCGTCCCCCTCACTCAGCAATGCTAATCAGGTGCATGCACATAGTCCCTCCCGAGCCAGGGTTTTAAAGATTTGCTGCAGTGGCTGAAGAACACTTACCAAAGATGTAGGCTGTGCACTGTGTTGCTTGACGTATTTATAGATCACATAACTGATTGCAGCAAACACCAGTCCGGCACAGAATCCAAGTGCCACAAAACAGTAGAGAAGCCACGTGTTGTCTGGTTAGTGAGGAAAAGAACAAGTGGAAAATGCAGCTTCAGAGCGCTGGGTTAGAAAAATTGCATGGGATCATCTCAATGATTTTGTAAGTCTGCTCTCACAGGACTAGATTTTTAAATCAGGAAATTCAGCATTGCATCAATATCTTTAGCAAGGCTGTGTTATTTTATACCAGCTGAAAACCAGTCTCTTCTGTATACCCAACATCCCAGATAGACTTTTAGTTGAGCAGAGTTAACAGCCTCACCTGCTAGTGTTTTAACCCAAAATACTTGACATTTGCTGCTTCTCTCAAGGAGATATATATGCACTGTTCCATTATATTCAGTGTCTGGGTCCAAGTCGGAAACTTCAAATTCTTTGTTGTGCTCATTCTTTATCCACTATTTAAAATAAAGGCAAATTCTGTATTTTAGAAAGATTAAATGCATACAATTTCCTCAACTCAGATTGCAAAATTCAGCATAATATTTTATTAGTAATAATGTGCTACAGGACCATAATAATTCTGTATATACGGAGTCCTAAATACACAATTTCCTTTCTACTATTACTGCATTTAGTTTTTGCATTTCAATTCATTGAGACTTGAACTACGTCTCTTTCTTTTTTAGTCACTGTCAGTTTTACTTTTTGTTACTGATACTGTAGCATGGTGAATTGTAGTTTCATTTCCAAAATTTTAGAGGAATGCTTAAAGTTCCTCTTGTCTGCTGAAAGTCAAAACCAGAGTTTCCTTTGTGCATCAGAAATCTCATCCATCATGTACCGGTTCTGATGTCCTTCTCCACCTTATGCAAGATTTGATTTACAAAAGTCAGTGGCTAGTGGCCTGAGGTTGTGCTTTACCTTTTGGTGTGTCCTTTGGTTGAATATTGTTAAGTGATAATCAACAGCACCAAATTTGCTATAAATGTCCTCTATGGTTAGCTGGCGGTGATCCTCACCTCTCAGTGGAGTATAGGGGGGCCGTATAAGAAACTTTATGGACCGTACATGAGGAATATACTCTACTTCTGGTGCTCCAATAATAGCTAGAAAAGATAGAAGCGGAAGTGTCAGTTGTTGATGAAAGCTAATACATTATCAGATCACTTTATACACATCTTATACAAGCCCCAGACTGACTGTAAATGACTATGTCTGTTTATATACAAAAAAGTCTTTAAGCTCTATTTTGTTGGGCATAGGAGAAGTCAGGAAATGGGACATACTGTCTTTACTCAGGGTTCTGCAGCCTTTAGCCAGTGTTTGTCCCTAGAAGTTCCTTCCCTAGGCTTTTCCTTAGGACTGTACTCTCACTGTGTTTATGTTGGTTCCCCTTCCTGCACAGAAACATCCTCCTCCGTGTGTGTGTGATGAGATGACAGTGAAGTCCCACCGCAGGGCACTCAGCTAACTGCTGCCTAAATTCCTATTCCCATCCTACTTCAGATTTTGTCTTTAGAGCAGTTCAGGTCTTGTGTATCTACATGTATCTTCAGTGAAAGGCATATGCAATACTGAACATTTAAACGCAACTTTAACCCAACCCATAACATGGTATTTAAAAGCAGCATTCAGTACTCCTTCAAGGACAAATAGCTTAAAAAAGTCGAAAGAATGGCTCTGGGGAATAGGATCACCTCACCAGGACTGTTAGGGCTTATGCTGCAATGAAAAGTATATGGCTTTTTCATAGCTTATTTCATGCAAAGATCTGAAGGCTCTTCATAGCCACTGACTGCGAATGCCACCTTGAATTATTCTTGACAGATACACAGTGGGAAAATTTTAGGCACAGAGCCAGCAAGAGAATTTCCAAAGGCTATGTTGTGTGTCTGTGGTGCAGCTTGCCTGGGGGTTGGGAGCACTGACCATCCACCGGTCTGGCTGCTTATCCTGATTTGCTGGAGTTCACATTTCGCTGCTTCTATACCTGTATCACTGGCTGTCCTCAGGCTGCCCATCATGTCTCTCACTAAGTTGCTCCTGCCTGTCTTCAGCCTTAATGGCAGTTCTGCCTTCCAGCACATCTGGCTTTTCCTCTTCTCCTCTAATCCCAGTCTGTGTCAGACCGCAGAGCTGCCCTGCCCATTTGCTCACTTGTCTCCTTGCCCAACAGCAAGCCTTCTTCAGGACTGGGAAGCTTCCACTCCCGTTCTAGCAAGCACGGAGTCTTGCAATACTGAAATCAGAGGCAACGCTGTCCTAAACATCAGTGAGACTAGGGATGAATCCCCAGCAACCAGGATTTAATAGATTTCAGCAGTGGTACATACTCTCTTTTCTGGGTTCAAATCTTTCTGAGCGCACCCAGTTGGAAGAGCAGTAGTTCTGGCCGGTGGCCCTCACCCTGGCATAGTAGTGCTCAGTGAAGTTTTCTGTTTCACGAGTGAGATTGCAGAAAGGCTGTGTGATGCTCTGGCACTCATGCTTGTTAAGCCAGGCTTTCTCTCCATACCTTAGAGAGGACAAAAAAGCTTTTAGTCTGTTTGGAACAGCAGATGCAATACAATCCTTCTCCAGAATGATCCAGACAGGCTGCTTTGCCAAATCTTAGTAGTTTTTAAATTCATTATTGCAATAAACAAGTGGCTGGGAATGAAACGGCAGAGAAACCTCCCCTGGACCACTTAAATATGTTCCTGTTGGTGCTTCTGTGTGGCTATTGCTTTGAGGAAGTGCAATTTATTTCAAGGCACACACAAGAGTGTCTTGAGAGTCAGTGACTCCTGGGTTCTTTGCTCAGCTCTGGCACTGAATGCATGCAAATTAGTTGCTGAGTTTGCAAACCTACCCAGATACAACAATGCTGTTGTGTAGCACTGGGCTGGTGTCTTTTAGCTCTAGTGACTGACCCAGAGGAAGGCAATTGCTATTACCTGTATTTACAGGTAAGGAAACTGCAGAGTAGAGAGAAGTAAGTTGCTGAAGGCAAAGCTTTGTAATGGAGTAAAACTGGCAACCTGAGGTATGTAAGTATTTGCTTAACCAAGCACCATCTATTGGTTTAAATAATCCTGTCCTTTGCTGAGTTCTTGTCTAAGCAGAACCATTTCCATGACAGTAAAACAAGCAGCAGGGACAGCAAAATCTACTTTTCTTTCTTGGCTCTTCAGTCTCTGAGATCAGTGGCCATAAGAACAAGAGAATTCCAAAAAGAAGCAACTTTACATACTGTTTATACTGGACATCGAATACAGTGCCAGGGGGAATATCTGCTTCGGTTTCCCATGTCAGGATGTTCTCAAAGTTTATAGAACAAAATGCTGCACGTTTCAGACATGATGACCTCTCTGTAGTCGCAATGCCTAGAGGAGCAAAGAAACTAGTATTAAAATGTGTATTCTGGCATCTCAGCCCTCAGACGAACATGGATCCGGTGCCGCTCGGCTGTTTGGTGAACAGAAGCATCAGGCATACCGCTTCCAGGTTGCTAGAGAGGGGCTGCGAAGCAGAAGCTTGAACAGAACAGGGACTCAAATCATGCACACATCACCATATAGGCCATTGCAGATTGTTGGCTCATCCCAAAGGAATGTAAGTCAGGAATTTTTACAGAAGGGCCTCAAAAACTAGGAGTCAGAAAGAGAATCCAGGAGTTCTTTACCAGGTTTCTTTTAAAGCAGTTAAATGACTGGAAAACTAAGAACAATAACCTGTTTTTGAGGCTAGATTCATGTCTGTGAATGCCACTGCTTTCTGCCCAGACTCAGGGAAGTAATGTGCTGAGATCAGTTTCACATCACTGCAGCTGGGACGGCCATTAGCCTCTCATGATCCACACTTTATGGGATGGAGACTGCCTGTGCAGAGCCACACTCAGCAGACCTGAGGCCTGGACTCTGATCTGGGTGTGCCAGGGTGAAGGCAAACGTCCCCGCAGGACGAGCCACATGCCTCTTCCCACGGAGGGTGGGTTCTGGCTTTGCTATGCAGAAATGTCCCTTGCCCCTGCCAAACATGCCCCTCTGCAGCGCAGAATGCCACCACGATCTACCTGCAGCAAACTGACTATGAACAGGTGCTGGAGCATGTCCTGGAGACTTTGGGCTCCCTCCTGGAATGAGAACGCACAGTGCCAGATTTCCTGAAGGCTGATTCACAGGACCTTCTAACTTGGACAGTCACCTTCAGAATTGATAAGCTCTGTAAATCTGAATTATAGATATTTCCTCAAAGTTATGCATTTTATACATTACTCTTAACTCTTGCTTTGCAGTATTGATAAACTCCTTGAACTAGTGTGGGCTTCAGCCTGCTCTTGCTGGAAATGAACAGTCCCATTACGATGTTTATAAATGGACACACANAAATGGTGGTAAGCAGGTAGAAGTAGCAGCATTTCACAGATGGGAAAATTTAGGACCAGAGTGGGGGTGACTTGGACAAGATCACATTGAGCAGTTGTGGTAGAGCAGGAACTAAACCATGCTATTTCCTGGATCCTCACCCCAAGCTTTGCCTCCAGCTGCTTCCATGGAGAACTGTGTGGCAGTAATTTGAGCTATTGTGCTGTACACGAGGAGAATTAGTCAGAAAGACATAGATCCAGTTATCAGTCTTTTTCGGTAAGGCATTTTGGCAGGGACGCAACACAGAAATGGGTGCTCTAGTCTACTCCAAATTTTTCCCGACCTCAGCTGCAGTTCAGCACTTGCCTCCTCTCATGCAAGGCTCAGCACAGCTTTCCTCCTGAGGCAGTCGGTACGAAGTGGGTGAGTTTCCCTGCCTGGGCACCATGAAAACTTGAGTCACCAGTACTCTGATCATATCAGAAGTAGGAAATCTCCATCTTCCCACATTTATCCATAGTAAAACACAGTTATGCAAAGCAGTGTAACACGAGCACAGTCAGTGTGGGCAGGAAGAACCAGGATATTGCAGAGCGTGAAAGTCCCTCTGCTTCAGAATTTTCTGTAGGCACCTTCTGTGCAGTGTAAGGTCACGGACACATAAGCAGAAAAGCAAAGCAGAAGGAGATGAGTGAAAAGGCTGCTTGCTGAGAAGCTGTCATTTGAAAACATAGTAAGTTTATGCTTGATTCACCCAGGAGTGAGTTTGCCACATTCGGATTAGGATTGAATGGCTTTGAGGGATATATTATTTGTTTGTACCTCTTTTAAAATCAGGGCTGTTCTTCTATTCATGTGCCTCTCTGCATAAGACACGGGGAACTGATCCAAAGCCCCCTGAAGTCAGTGAATATCCTTTACTCCTGTAGGATTTGGGTTGTGTTACGTCAGTGGCAAACACTTTGGACCAAAGGAATCTTTTCTTCTCCCTACTAATCTTTAAAGCACTGAGCACACCAACAATGCTTTGAAAATATTAAAAGGAGAGAGCAACACAGCAGAGAGCTTTTGAGCAACCTCAAACAACAGCTCATTCTCTAGGTCTTGTTTCAGGACACATGACTGAACTACTTCCCATACTACAGGTCCAAACTGAAAGAACCACGATCAGTGATAGAAAAGGAGAAGTCAGGACTTACCGACCACTGAACACACAGCCAAGACGATCAGAAATTTCTTCATGAATAGGCTGGGAGAGCAGGCAGTTGATCCTGTGTGCAGGTGAATCACCTTTTACAAGAGCTAAATTCTTGTTTGTGAGGCCGAGTTGGATTTGTTGCCCAGTAACAGGCTGCACAGCTGCTGTCTTGCCTGCATTCTCATCTGAGATCACCAGCTCAAGATCTGTGCGCATGTGTAAGCATATGAGAGAGAATGTAAGAGTGACAATAGGAACACCTCACCCCTTCTGAGTACACACGCCTAACTGTGCAAAGGTGCACAAGCCAGAGGCTTAGAAAATCCCCAGCTTTTTCTTGAAAGAGAGCCAAATACTATTTTCCTGATAAAGAGCTTCCTGCCTAAAAGCCCTCACTGAGGTTTCTCAGTCTGGGGGTTTGCTTTTCTGGTTGGATAGCTCTGACTTGTTAAAACTCTAGGAGTTAATACTTAGTGCTGTGCACATGGCTGGTTTTTATAACTGCTGCAAACAACACATCTATTTCCTTAAGAAATACCTGTGGATATTTTCTTAAAATGAAAGTCAGGCAGATCACTAGTTTTTAAGCTCTTCTATTGTTCATGCTGCGCATGGATGGGAGCCAAATGACTAACACATAGTCCTGCTGAACTGGGCAGAGCACAAGCTCCTCGAGTGTCCCAAGACCTCTGTACTGCGGGGTGGCTGCAGAGGTTCTTCATTTTGCATAGGAAGGAGGCAGCGTTTTCGTGGCAGGAGCATGTCTTCCCTGTTTTCTTCAGAGCTTTTGTCAGAGGCAGTCATAGACCTACAGTCAATTTTAGTGGCTGCCTACAGTATAAAGTTCTGTTCTGGATATCATGAATACCATATGATAAAAACTGGGAGTTTGTAAGAAATCTAGACAAGAGAGAGACATAGTTCCTTTTTTCATAGCTTTCTTAGTTTTTTAGGGTGTTGTTCAGTTACATTTTCAAGCTTTTCTCAGAAGAGGGAGAGGCATTTCCTTCTCTAGTGAAAAGTGAAAACTAGTTACTTGTCTCCAGGTGCTGTGGATTTAGAACCACCAGATGTATGTAAAATCACATCTGGTACAGTTGCATACTGCTTATTTTACCTCAGACGTTTTAAGTGGAGAGGGCTTCACGCATACAACCTGCACTTGAAGCTTAAGAAGCTCTCTAAGCTACTGCTTTTGAATTTTTATAATGTAACTGTTCCCTTGAGACAGACTGGATTACCTCCCAGGGCCGTTTCTCTGGCTTACTTTATCCTATTGGCATAGCTGTTGACAAAATGAGGAGGTCCTGTCCTGAGTCCTCGGTTTTGCCTGGAATTTACTGGATCGTTGCACAGGGCTCAGATTCCCCCAAAGCAAAACCAAATGGCCTGTCCTTCTGGGCACTGAGAACTATTCAAATTGTGATCGCTTCAGCCCTAAAAAAGCTTAAACAGAAATATTTGCCCTAAACCACATAGGACAACTGTGCATTAGACAAATTCCTTATGAGCAGTCTAAACTGAGCAGTCTTATATTGTCTAAAGCCTATTTAAAGCTGCTAGATCCTAGATTTTTTTCTTATTATTACAAGTGAGCCCCAGAAGAAACATCACACCTGCAGCTAAGTTAGTCAAAAGACGAACCGTGTGTGCTTCTGAAGCTGAAGGCACACTGCTTTCACTATTTCACATGGTGGCCAAACATGGTAGAAATTACTTCTGCTTACCCCTTCAACTCGTGGATTTTCTGTCCTGAAGTTGTTTGTATTCCCTGCTCTGCTTTGATACTAACAGGGCTGTGTGCTTCAAACCATGCCGCTGGTGCATAGCTATCATTTTATCTTTCTCATCTGACAAATACAGAAGCAACAGGTTTATTAAATAAGACCCACCTATCCATCAGTATGGCCTACATCCAATTAAGTACAGCTCTTTTTTAGGCTATTTCCTGAACATACCTTGCTAAACTACTTCCAGTTTTTCCCTTCCCTCACATCACTGCCTCATGCTGCTGCTGTGGGACCCATCATTGGGCAGAGGTGAGGGAAATTGTACTGTACCTTTTGTTTTGGGAATACCACTTAAAGCTTTATTTCTGCCTTTATATCTAGAGAGACGTTACCTTTTGAATAGCCCAGGAAGCACCTCTCTGAATCTTTAGGTCTCTGAAGAACTCCGAAAGTATGGTTCTAAGTTTAATATTCAACAATTAGCTTTTGAACTTAAAACTGTCGCGCCAGAGCCTACATCAGAAGTTACTTCCTTAGGACAAAAACAGACTGAGAGGTTCATAATGCAGATTTACCATGGAATTCTGCTTGTAATATGACACAGCTGGGGAAAGAGGAGAAAAATCTTGTGTGCCAGAGGATTGTGAAGATAGTAGGTCAAGGCCAGAAAGACCAAGATGGGTATCTCCTCTGAGGTGCTGCAGGGCTCAGGCTGCAAAGCCCCACTCTGTGAGCGCTGCATGAAGCCCAGCCGCTGCTGATCCAGGGATGTGGGAGACCTGATTCCAGCTCTTGTGCTTATCCAGTAGATGAGCAATGGCCAGATTTGTGGTGGACTGGATCGTACCTTTTCCAGTGAGAAGGGAGAGCTGCTTTCCTTGTTACACAGCTGCAACCACTAAGTAGGGAGGAAGATGCGGACTGATTGCTCTGGCAGAGGGAGCACTGTGCTCTGGCTGTCCGTCGTCCCTTTCCAGGGGAAGGCAGGTCTCAAGCCCTGGTGAAAGAAGGCACGTAGGAGTGGGATGCTGCCTCCGCCAGTACAGCTCACCTGGCCTGCAGCCTTCCCCCCAGCTTCCATCCTGAGAAGAGCTGGACAAGACAAAGAACTGGTCACAGGCCCTGTTTGCAGAGCTGTGACATGTCCAAATAATTTTGTAGAGGTTACATAACTTCTGAGCTTCCTGTAACTCAAAGCCTAGGGGTTTTTCTTGATTGCACAAGAAAATGGGTGGTAATTATATTCAGATGATCTATATCTTTCTAAATTAGCAGGTGGGATTACAATACAGGATATAGCTAAGGATACTTTGGGGGAGACGGGTAAGAAAAAAAAGAGAATTCTACCACCTCCTTATTTATTTTAATTTAGGATTTTAATTCATACTTCTTGCTTTCCTCTTCCAAAGCAATTCCCAACACCTCATATCACCCTCTACCTCTTTCTGATGTTGTTCTCCTGATTCTCTAGAGGTGTCAACATTAGTAGCCTCCATCAGCAGCCCTCCCTCATCTGAGACAACTCTCTGAATACAGAGAATGGCTATTGTGTGTCTCCCTCTTTTTTCAAATGCTTTGCTTTTCTCCGTGTCCTTTTATTGTAAAAAAAAACTGGGAGAATATGTTTTTGTGAGATGTGAAGGGTGCACATTAGAAATACTCCAAAAAAGTCAGTATCGCCCAGTCAGGAGGGGCCCTGTCTCTCCTAAGCCTTTTGTTGGTGGACTTCTGATTTGATTCTTTGCTCAGAGAGTTAGTCGCACTCGTGATCTTGCAGTGACCCAGGTGGAGACCTGGCTGGGAAGTCTCACAGGACTCCACTCAGACAAAAGCAGTAGGAATGGGAGGCCCGTGATGGGGTCCTGTTTTAAAATGTCATGCTTTTCAAGATGAGCTGCAGTCACTCACCCTTTGTAGTTCTGGGAAATATAAAAACGCACACATACACGCCCGCACACGGAGTTATCTATGAAAATATTACTACTTCTGCATACAGCAGCTCTCAGACATTCTGCACAGCAGGGGGAATCAGTGAGTATATATATATTTGTATAAAAACGAAATAAATAAACAAACATGCTGTACATTTCTCAGTTTGACATCAGTTCACTCCACTGCAACACAGAAGGTGGTCACTGTAGGTTGAGAGGGAGATCTTTTCATCCCATAAAACGCAAAGGTTGCTAAGTGTCTCTGTAAGGTGCTTCCAGCCAAGCAGGGGTGCAGCTTTGCTGTTACAGAGAAGCAAGTGTAACATCAGCAGGTCATCCTGGCTCAAAATCAGCACGCAGGCGTGCCACGCTGCATTTTCAGAACCCATCTGATGGTTTCACACCGGGTTGTGTTTTTGCTGTCTCAGAAGCGTTCCTGCCTTTCGTAACTCGCATGCAAAAGTTATCTTGCTCTGAAGTCTGAGGTGAACACAAGGCACTGTGTGTCTGCTGCGTGATAGCTGCACGAGGTATCGCCACATGCCTCACCCTGGGTGGGTTCAAGTAGTGTGCCTTGTACCATAGCTTTAATGCCATCTCACAGCTGTACTTCTACAGAGGCATGGTGAATGTACATTAGTTACCTAGCAGTACAAATACACCTTTTGTGTCCCTAAAGCTATATCCTTGATAGGCCAGACATCAGCAGAAAAAATTCTGTCTAGGTGAACAAATAAAAAAAACCAGCACTATCAGTTATTTGTCCTTGTTCTTGTCTAGGTATCCTTGCCTGGATATCTGGAGCTCCCTAGCATTTTCCAGGCACGCCACAGAACTGCAAGGGTACTCTAGCTTCTTCCCATGTAATGTGTGTGCTGATAGCCTTTGAATTTAAACTTTTGATCATATTTTTCCTCCATATTTGAAGTTCCAAATGCATCACATAGCACTGTGGATGCAGGAGGTGTCCGTTCTGTAGAACTGTCGCTGTCACAGTCACTTGCAATACCTTCATCTTCTGCCACCTGTAATGTCTGGAAGCAAATGAGTTGCTCCATGCTGGGATCCTCACTGAGCTGTGATTTCTCACTGACCTGGACGTGCAGATCAGCTATTGTTTTCTGGTAATAGGTGGTGAAATGGTGATCCTCCCTATGCAGGCAGCGTTCATCAGCTGGAAGTTTGGTGCAAATCCTGTTCATCGGTGTTTGAAGGGGGGTCATTTCCAGGCAGTCATCCTGGTCTGTATCATGCTGTCCATGTTCCCTGGGACCTGGGAATCTCACATCAGTGAGGGATATTCTTCCCAAAGAGGAACTGTGAGAAAGGGACACCTTTTTATTTCCTTGGGATCCTGAGGTGTCCACCTCATTCTTTCTCACTGGAAAGAAAGAGAAACCTGAGGAAGCTAAGTCAAGCACAGATCCGCTGTCCACAGAGAGACCTCCAGATCTGGAGTCCAAGCTAGTTTCTGCCTCAGCTGTTCTGGATGGTTGATAGTTGAGACGTCTCTTTGGAAACCTAGGCATTTCAGTGTATGGGATGAAAGTACTGCTGTCTTCGTCCTCTTCCTCCTTCTCTTCTTCTTCTTCTTCTTCTGATGATGATAGGAAAGAAGCCATCCATGGTGGGTTGTTTCTTGCTAAAGTTTTGTTTTTCTTCCCTCGTGACATTGGCTTCTCTGTGCAGATAACATAGTCTGTGAGGAATTCCTCTTCACTGAGCCCACAGTGAAAGGCCGGTCCAGCAACTTTTAAATTAGATAAATCCTGCCAGGGAAAAGAAACAAGACAGATCAGAGAGTTAGTGATGCTTTTTAAAGAGAAGTTTGGACATAGGACATGCCAGAATCAAGGCTGTCTTATAATGGGACTTCTGAATGCGGAACCAAGAAGTGCGGAGCACACGCAGCTCTTCCAGTCCTCCCCAGTTACCCTCTGACAACCAGACAGACTTCGAGTCAGGAGGGTACCCCAGCATTTGGGCCATACCAAAGCATGAGGTGTCTTCCTACGCTTAGCATCTTGTTTCAGCAACCAGGTGATGAAGGCACTTGTCAGAAGGACAGGGAGGACAAACACAGGGATCATGGCAGAAAATGGGAACTTCCATTCCACTGCTGAGAAAGAAAAAGACAAAAATAATCTCCTGCCGGTGGTATATTTTATGCTAATAATGGGCCCTTATTCTTGGCTTTTCTTTGAGAAATCTCAGAAGATGTTAAGGCTCAAGATCCTTATTCTACAAATTAAGAGAAAGGTTAACGGACTTGTCTAAGACCAGCTTCTAAGTCAGAGTCACAGTTAGAAATGAATGTTGATACCAGCCAGTGTCTTACTTACAGCAGGTGAAAAATGAGGCTTTATTCACTTTTTTTTCAGGAGAAATTTGAAAATTCCCAAAATTTCAGTGTGAGCATAACTCAAATATAATATTTCAGGATTTTTCAGGAAATATTTTAGGGCTGAATTTTTGTAATGAAAAGATTTCTACAGAAAGCAGGCGCCTTTCACTAGAAAATCCAACCAATCCATTTAACAGGAAGATAATTTTTTGTTGTTGAAAAGCTAATTTTGATGGAAATCTTTGACTTGCTCTAATCCCATTTGATGTCTTAACACATCCTTCCTTGGGAGGGCCATACCTTTGTGGTTTAATAGCATGCACACTGGTGGGGAGAATTTGCTGTGCTTGAAGTCAATGCTTTGGAAGGAGGATCTGGCACTCAAGCAGTAGTTGCCTCTAAGCGCAGTGGTGTCAATAGTCACTGTATTCTTCCTAAAGATACTTTCGTATTGCTTCTGTTTAGAAACAAAAAGAACAGAGGGTTAGAAAGATGATTCTTTCATTATTCGGGTGCTGTTTCTCTACCTTTTTAGGCCACGATTCTCTTCATCATGTTGCATGGCTCCAGTCATCGGAAGGTGTGTGGAGAGGCAGTTGCCTTGCTCGCTCTGTGTAGCAAGCATCTCTCCTAGGCCTTATGGTTTCTTGGGTGGAATTTCAGGTTTGTGCTATGCTCTTCATTGCCATGGCTACACTGTTAGCAGCACCTGAACTAGCTGTTTTAAACCTCAGATATTTCTCTATTTTGCTGACTGTGGTGTAGCCTCACCATCACATCCTTCCTGATAAAAACAGGAATAGAATAAGAGAGGGAGTTACTGGTAAAATAAGGATGCTGAATGCAACGCGCTCATTTCTTCTCTGGCTTTAGTTTAATGTCAGTTTGACCACTTCAGTTTCTCTAGGCCCTGGATCGAGTCACTCCCTGCCTAGAAATTTGCAGCTATTTCCATTCAGCTGGGCATCATTCCTCCATTTCATCTAAGAAGCGCCACTTTTACTGACCTTGTCTTCAGATCCAGCTTCCCAAAGGTTCAAGTCATACATCCAAGAGAAACTCTCCACACAGGTGGCCAAAGGAAAGGTGGCATTCACATGGATTAAGTTCTCCTTTACATTCACGTTTAGCACTGGGGGAGCCAGTTGCACTGTAATTGAGTGATCAGACATAAGAATAGTGCTTGCTTGCATCTTAGTTTCACAGAAGTAATGTTTTATGTGACTGATCTAAACTTGTAGCTGATAATCTTGTGGTGGATGTGAAGGAAGGAGGAAGCCAAAGGAATACCACTTTTTTATTTAACATACCCCCTCTACAACTGTCTTCTGTAGCGGAGAGCTTGAAACCAGCTTGTTCACCTAGAGCATTGATGAAACAAATTCCGATTTCTGCTACAAAATTTATTTTCTGATCATCATGGCTCGTTGTTGTTTGTGCCCCCTCACATGTGGCATTCAGTAAGCTGCTTGTTACTGTTTCTCTTTCTGTGGTGTGTGGTTTAACTGATTTGCTCATGCAAACGCTGCTGTTGGGATGTCCTTTCAGCCAGGCTGTATCCTAACAGACACTCACCATCCAAATGGTATTCCTTGAACTGCGATTCTACCCATGGCGACTGGAGTTGTCCAGAAATGGCTTTTACTCGAGCCCGGAATTTAATGAAGAAGTTTGGAAGCACACAAGTCAGGTTGCAAGAGGTACTGTGAATATTTTTGCAATGAGGAACCTTCATCCATTTGTCCATGCGTTCCTGGCTAAAAGAAGAGAGAAACACATCATAATATTAAACATGCTGTTTTGTTATAATTTATAGAGCAAGAGAAAAAAGTGTTGTGCAGGATGGATACTGAATCTTGCTTCGAGTTCATAGCACTTTCCAGGCAGATAAGGATTGGTTTTGGTGAAAGAATCAGTCAGATCACTGATCATAATGACAGGTTACCGTACATCCACAGATGTTTGCCCTGTGCCATGCTTTCAATTGGACATCGCTGGTAAGCGCTTACCTTTCATACCTCACAGTGTATGTCACATCTGGTGGTGATCCTTCTCCTGGAGTCCATGTCAAAATCATATCAAAATCTTTTGACAGTAGTGTAACATTCTGAGGAGGGGGAAGTTGAACATGACCTGATTGAAAGGGAAAATTATGTGAATGATTAAGCATTGCTTTGGGGATAGGCAATATCACCTATTTTTGACCAAGGTGGTTTCAAAATTTGGGGCAAAGCAGCTCAATTAATTTATGACTGTAAACTGGTTATGGAAACAGGTATGTCTGTGTTGTAGTTGTGTTTTCCTCCTCTCTTATAAAACATCTTCATCTCAACAGCTTTCAGAATTAGGACCTAAATGTGTGTGAGCCATCTGCTTCTATAATTTGAGTGGTTTCCCCCATGGTCTCACTGGATTCCCCTGCGATCTGGTTTACAACCCCAAAAACTCCAGCCTGACTCCCTTGTGCTCCCACCTCCTAGCCCCTCGATGAGGCAGACACAGCTGGGTCACACCACTCATTCAATCCCAGTTCTTCGAAGGCAGATTGTACCACAAATACAGCAAGATGCAGCATGCAGGCTTGCCACTTGTACTTCATGGCACCAGTTGTTTCCGGTAGGTAAATATGTATGTCGCTACTCTTCAACAAGACACATTCTGTAGACAAATTTTAAATTGCCATTTCTTTACAGTGGAATATTTTACTTGATGTGAATCATTCCAATTCTCACTGCTTAAAACTTTCCTCTGACAAGCAAAGCCACATAGCACAGCGAAATGAAAGTAACAAAGACAGCAATACTGTACCTCTAGGCTGCCGCAGGAAGCACAGTGCTATCAGGACTCTGATTCTCCAGGCAGACATGGTGAAGCAGAACTTTTC
This sequence comes from Chauna torquata, assembly GCA_013399475.1. NCBI lineage: Eukaryota > Metazoa > Chordata > Aves > Anseriformes > Anhimidae > Chauna > Chauna torquata. The sequence continues at coordinate 604,919 of VXAL01000602.1, read as the reverse complement.
CACTTGTAATATATTTCTTTTCTTGCTACCTTTTCATTATCTTGTTTTCAATACTAAGTAGTATGAATTACGGAGGAGCATGTGGTTAATTGACTGCTCGGATGCACACAGCCTCACTTCCTGGTACAACCCAAATACAGCACTGCATGTCGGACTGAGAAGGGAGCAGAGGTGAGACTGCTTTTAATGAAAGCAAAAATGTTGTAAAGATTGCAGTACAACGCCCTCCCGTGTAACGTAACTGATCTCTGTCACAGGCTGTGTGCAAAAGGAACACAGTTCTAGCCTTGTCTTGTGAGGCACTTCTTGAAAAAATTGACCTTTGGAATTTACCTGCGTGGCTGTCAAATATTAATAGAAATCAAATAAGGTTTTACTGCATGAGATATCTGATAATAACCTAGCAATAATAAAAAACACTAAGCAGTAGTACATGTTATTATGTTAGTCTTCTGTTTATGAGAAGCCAAGGATTTTCTCTCAATTTACATTATCAGGTTATTTTTTACAAGTTATAGAATTACCCCATTTACAGTGGGGAAAGCAAAGTGTGGAACTGGGACAGGGATCTGCCCCATGCACAGTGTGGGGGAATGAAAGGATGAGGATCCTTTTGATAAAGGCTGTGCTTTTGTTGGATGCCAGTGCTGCTTTTCTTTTTACTTCAGTTATCACTTCAATTATCAATATTCAATCACATCAGTTACTTGTCATCACCCCAAAATATCAGTCAAGATCAAGACCAGTTGTCAGGACTGTGCCAACACCCAGATCGTTCTGGGCCCCAGCACTGCCTAATCAATGAGCACACCAGCTGTTGGCCTTGGCATTTGCAGCTATGAAACTCTTGAGGTGTTTGCGTTTTCAGCAACACCTTTAAACTCCAGAGCTCTCCTGGGGCAAAGCTTAGTTTCTAAGTTGCTGCTGTATATTACAGCCTCATAAATCTTCCCAAAGCAAAGTCATGGAGATAGCAGTTTTGTTCAGTGCATATCAGAAACATCGCAGGAGACATCCTAGTACAGCTGTGAGCTTTGCCACCGAGTACAGTGTGTATGGGAGTATGTGCTTGGAATAGCTGTGCCATCGCATCCTGTGCACAGAGATAGAAGGGAGAAAAACGACCTGATCGCTTGCGCTGTTTGGTCAGCAAGACTGCTCCCCTGCTCTTCTCATCGCAGCCACCTCCAGGCCTGTGCTATGAGGAGAGAAAATGAAAAATGATGCTACCGCACAGAAGATAACATCAGTACAGAGAAAAGGGGTTTTTCTGCGTCTTCCCCGATGGGAGACTCACCAAGTGCAGCAGATAGCCTCCTGCCACCCCCTGTGCCTGTCAGGTTCTGGGTATTAAGTGGGATAACAGCTGATGGAGGTGGGGTTTGTACTGGCGGAAGCCTATGTGTTTACCAGGAAGGCATCAAATGTCTCATTTCCCCAAACATGGTATGATTCAAGCCGTAGGAGGAGACCCAGTTACAAGATTCATCAAACACAACTTTCTCAAAAAATCTGTTTCTTCTTAGCACAGGCTTCCGTTACTAGTACTTTTCTTGTTCCTTGGCTCTTTTGCTACCTATGTTTAATTTCTATGAAGTTTCTCTTTCTCATGCAAAAAAAACCATATAATACTTGTGGCCTCTCACTGCTCTTTTTTAATCTATTTTTTTCTAAAGGTCTGTTCACCTTTAGCATCAAGACTGCAGAGCTGGTACCAACACATGGCCCTTACACTTCCTGTAGCAGCCGGAACAAAACAGGAAGCAACTCCAGGGCCAGTCCCATTGAGGTCTTGCTAAGAGCCCTCAGGCAACTTCTCTTAAGGATGACGTGTGATTTTTAGTAAGCATTTGCAAGAGGTTAGTGAATCTCATCATCATCATTGTTTCCTGTGAAGCATCTGCCCTGAAATCTGGGCTCCATCGAACTCAGAGGAAAAGCTCCCTCTGATTTTATCGTAACTGAGATCCTGTCCCAGGAAAAACAAGTGTACTGTTGGCAGCAAACCAAGGAGGGGAGGAGGCCCATGCCACGAGGTGTCGCTGCCTATCAAACAAAACACCTTTATTCCTCCCAGCGACAAGCTCTCACCCAGGCCTACTTAAAAACTTGGCAGGCTTCACGAAAACTCCTGCCACCCCCTGCACTGCCTAGCACCCTCCTGTACAGTGGCCTACCTGCATGTTTTCAGCAGCATCCTCTGATTGTGGGCACCGAGTTTGCTTTGTGCGCAACACAGTTTTGCTCTCCTGCCTGACTAGCCTTTGTCTGTGGCGTCGAGTGCCCAGACAGGGAACGGACCAGGTGCCAGCAGGAGCAGGAGCCGTTATCTGCACATGAGGGGCAGGAAGCACCGCTGCACCCGGTGGCGCGCTGGGGGCCCAGCCTGGGGTCTTCTGGCACACGAGGCTGTGCTTGTGGCAGGGGGGCCTGCTGCAGCCGAGGACTGGTCTCGGTAACGCCACTGGTGTCTCCACCACCAGGCAAATCTCGGCACCATACCTACGTTCTCCCAGTGTTTTACTCACACGGAGCGTAAGTGCTTCGGGGTAGAGGTTGTCACTCCTTAGCACAATGGCTCATCTTGTAGGTGGGCCTTGCATACTGCTGTCATACCGATGATGGCTGGAGGACTCCCTCGATTTTGCCACCTCTTGCCTCTCTGCTTGCAACAGATGATTCAGACCATGAGGGCAAACCCTGCAGCCTTTCCTGAGTCAGACTGACTGCTGCCTTCCTTTCTTGAGGAGGGGCACTGCAGGAAACACAGTCTTAATCTTGCGAGGAAGGCACAGTTTGGGCTGTGGTTTGACTTTATGAAACCTTTGGAGGCAACGGGCAGCAGAAAGTAGTCATCCCAGCTGCTTCCTTTTGCTCCTGCCCCACCTACCCAGTGGTTCTGGCAGAACGGCGTGTGCTTGGGAGGATGCCTGAGCCAGTTGAGAAAAAGCCCGCATATTAAAAATTTTAATAGGGCATTTCTGATATGAATGGCACCATGGGAAACCAAACCACTGATCTATAAGTGAAAATTAATGAACATCTCTCTTGACCACGACTTACAGGAAGGAGCAGATAAGTAGCTTGCTGTTTGGTGATGGTTACCACCATTCACAGCACGCTTAACATTTCCAATGTGCTGTTACGTTTCTAGCACCACCACATTGCATGAGGGACTGGCTGAATGTCTTCAGTATTTCTTAAAATGTGATCTAGCCTTCTGAAGTAGCTTTCACTCGGAGTCTTCCCAAGTTGATTTTTGTTTCTTTCTGAAATGTTAAAAGCTTTTTTGTTCCTTAAAGTAACAACAAGAAGATGTTATTGGAGAAGTTTTCTGTTGAAACACTGGAAAGTTTCAACTCAACATACTCTTGGAAGAAAATTTCCAGTTTCTGCAGGACAAAAATCATTCTTCTCTACCAGCTGTCGTTGTCTTGTACTAAGTGAGAGTGCTCGGGCTAAGAGAACATTGCAGGCAGGGAGAGGAGATGGCAGTTGTCACAGACACGCTGGACACTGAAGATCTCAGGCAATCAGAGTGACATTTCCCGGTAGTTCTTGTTGGATGATTTGACAAATTTCTCAAGGGAACATAATCCAGATAAAAATTATTTTAAAAGGAGTTTTTGGCTGAGAACTTGGTACATGGGTGACTAAGACCTTTAGTCATTTGGACTCAAAGCTCTTTCAATGGTCTTTTCCTTTCCTGCTGTTTCATTAGCTTCTCTGTTTCGCTAAGGGCGTGATGCTGCAAACACTCCCGGCAGCACCTGCTATCTGCACTGCTCCCGCAGCTGAGCTTGCGCCCCTGCGCTCGGCGCTCGACCTGTGCTTGTGGCTTTTGAGGCAGCCCATGCCCCACGTGGTGTTTCTTCGTGTTTCCCCAGAACATAGCCCTGTATACCTCTCAACGTGGATTTGTACAGGGGCATTCGCAGATGAGGACTGAAGCACAGAAAAAACTGGTGACTTCCCTGTAGCAGTTCAGAGGCACAAGCCCAAGACTGAAAGTAACGTCTTTGACTTAGGAAGCTGCCTGCAGAGCTTCCTAGCAGTGGTGCAGTCTTAACCAGTGCAAGATTGCTTTTCTTGGCTTAATGTCTTCATTTCTGGAGGTGGTGAAGCTGATGTATCTGCGATGGCAAAAGTGTGCAGTACGGGCCTGTCTTCAGATCCAGGCAAAGTAAAACCCAAGGGCAGGAGAGGAATTTTTCCTTCAACATTTTTCGCCACCTCTTTGGAAAGGTGAATGAGCATGGCAGCGTCTGAAGAGAAAATACTCATTTAGCCCCAATCTAAACAAAAAGCATAATCTGAAGCTGAAAGCAAGGCTTCACGCTATTCCAAAGTTTTCCCTGGAAACTACTTGTAATTTTTGTGGAGAACATACTGATCTTCAAGGAAACCTACGCTTTCAGGAGGGGCAGAAAATTTTCGAACAACTCGAGAGTCTCCAGTTTTGGGAACGTCCTCCCCTGTCCCGAGGTTCTTGCATCGAGAGGACAAGTTTGGACCTGAGGTGCAGGGATCTTGCTCTCTCAGACAGTGTTCAGCTCCTCGGCAGTTCTTCTGCCCAACTCTCCCTTCGTTCTCCCTGGCTTGTGTAGGTCTGTAGGATGTTGTGCAGCAAAGGCGTTCGTACCATCCAGGAACGCGGAGCATGGGAGCAGCCCCGGCCCCTGCAGTGGCTGCAGCTGTGGCTTTGGCAGCAGGGTGCAAGGCACGTACTCCGAGAGGAGATATATAAAGCAACAGCCTGAGATTGTAAACGCCTAGGAGTTCTAGCAGCAAGCCTGGTCCTGGCTTTAGTGAGCTAGTTTGGTGAACTTGAGCCTTCTTGCTCATCCCTGGAAAATCTTTTCATTGAAGGCTTAGCTCTGAGCTGGAGCTGGGGACACTTGATCTTCTGCCGCTCAGGAGGGGAAGTGTTTTCCTCTTTGTGCTTAGAAAGAACAAATTGCTATTGGTAATTAAGAGGTTAAAAAGGCTGAGCAATGCCAAATCATAAAATAAAACACAGCAGTGTCCTCTTGACCCAGACAGGCACCTGGGCAACCTGTCATCAGGAGGAAAAGAAGAGAACGGGCTTGATTTGTTTTTTAAACCGAGTCTGAAAAGACTTAAAATGAAAAGCAAAAGCAAAAACAAAACCTGAAAATGTTCCCCATTCAAGTGTTATGAATCATTTCATGTTCTTTATTTTTTCTTCTAGAGTAGGGTTTTTAAAGGAACTCAGGGCCTTTCCTGTTCACAGCAACCATACCGGTAGAGTTCCAGATAGCAAGGCTGACAAGGAAAGGATGTAGACACCTCACAGTCTGCCCCTGCGTGGTACGGGGAATACAGCAATCCTGGACCCTGTAGGCCGAACTTTGTGTTAACTACTGGATTTGTGGCATAGTTTCATTAGACCGTTGTACTTTGGCAGGTACTAAGGGTGGTTAGACAGGGCTTTAGGAGCTGCCTAGGGAGAGCGTAGCGTTTGGCAGCTGTTTCAGACCTGCACGAGCAGCATGTAGTCACAGGTCAACGGACTCCCCTCCCTTGTAAGCCTCATTACTGTTAATATTGCAGTCAGGCAGAATGGATGCCGCTGTGGCACTGGTGGAGGAGGGCTTCACAGCTCCGGAGCAGCCCCAACAGAATACAGGAGCTGAGGCTGGATGGGCCAGTGCTAATGGGGGGGAAAGCGGGCTTCACAGGCATCGCTGTCCCTTCCAGGTTCAGGGAGGGTCCTCCTGTTTCAGGGAGAGAGGTGCACGCCTGCACCCGAGGGAACAACCTTCCCCTCATCTCTTCCCCTGCAGCAGGGATCTGGTCCATCCTACCTGCGCAGTCCCTAGCTGCTTTATCATTTAGCAGGTGCAAATCCGCAGAGATTTTTTTGCCTTAACAGAGAGAAGCCCCTGCTGAGTGAGGCAAAACCCCTGTGCTCACGGAGCAAAATCATTTGCTCCAAAAGGTTTGTTTGTTTGTTCACAGCAAATGAACAAGGAGAAGAGTCTCCTGTGTGCTTGTTTAAGGAACGTCGAGAGGGCTTCACCCCCTTTTGTAGCAGCGGTTACTCATGCTCCAGCTTTGAGCTGACTTCATTTTTACCTTCCCTGTGACCTGCTTTTTGTGTGCAGCTCTGCAGTGTGCAAACACAGTGCTGCTTCACTGAAACACTCCTGTTACAGCCCTCCCTCGGCAGCTGGCTGCGTAACGTTAAAGGCAACAACTCGCCTCTTGAGCAAAGGCACCAACTCTGTCAGCTGTCAGTCCAGCTGATTACAGGGACTGGTTACAGGCAGGGGGCAACGTCTGGTCCCTGTTTCCCTTGGTTGAGGTGGGCAGCCAGCAGGCAGAGTCCTTTTCTACCACAAGTACATTAAATGGAGCAGTTACATGGATTTCAGTTAAAGTCCAAACTAGAATGAAGTAGACTTATTTTGGGTCCCAGCCTGAAGTCAGACAGACCTCTCCCTTCTTTTGTGCCTCCCTGAGCAGTGGGGCAGTGGTGGGGGATGATGCTGTTTAGCCAGTGGACTCAAGTCAGTACAGTTTTATGCTGCTTCTCTTGTGTTTCTTGAAACCTGTCCCTTCCCCTTTACAGTGCCTTTTTATTCATGCTGAAAGCAGTTAGGGAGCTTGCCTGGACATGCAGTAACGGCGGCGAAACTCCAGTGCACACAGAGTAAAACATGTGCTAGCCCACAAGGTGCAGATATAACAACACGGGAACCTCCTGGGGGCACCGTGCCTCCCGAAACCCCTAGCTCTCACCGATCAGCGTGGGAAAAGCGGTGGGGACCCTGCATGTTCCAACAGAGAGAGACAGTTCTGGCAAGGTGTCTGTTGTACTTTGAGCCAAACTGTGCTCTTGGGGGTCATTCCACAGGCTTCAGAGCTTGTCCCTCTTCGGGAGCGTTTCCTTACTGTGTGCCATGATGCCAGCCTGCCTGATTTGAGGGGTTTCTCCTTGGGCTCAGGACTGCAGGATGCCAGTACATTGGCCGTGGTTGTGAAATTCTTCCCCTGCCTGGCAGAGGGATGCAGGGATCTCTACATACCCTTTCAAGCAGGAAATATATTTTGTCTTGGCTGTATTTCACTCAGTGGTAGAGTGAGTGCACATGCTGGGAAGGGGGAATATGACTTTGGGAAGCCATGTAAGTTCTGTGTCTTTAACTTGAACATCATCAGAAGGTGAGTTAGCTGCAGAATGGGATGTGCAGGTGTCCAGGGAGCTCGGCACAGCGAGAGGTGGCCTCCTCTGCGAGATGCTCTCCTCCTGCAACCACAAGTGGCAGCAGCTGCACTTCCTGGTGGGGAGGACAGCCTGTGTGAGTGTGTGCAGTGCTTTGCATTGCAGTATTTGGATGCCAAAGCTGTACAGTGCCGTAAAAGTTAATTAGCCAGATAACTAATTAAAGACTTCTCCCTTTTATTGTTGCCAACTTGCAATTCAGAAAGGGGCTTGTGTCGAAGTAGAGGCAACCACGCACCCCAGTGAAAGAAGTGATAAAACATTCAGGATCCAATTAACCATTCATGGGACTGGTGCGGGAAAATCCCAGCCCTGTCTGGGGGGGAAGAAGCGTCCCAGTCACATGCAGGACCAGCACAACTGACCTGGCTTTGAATGCCTCTGTGGAGAGGCTGTTGCTGTAGGGAGGCTGACAGTCTGGAACTGAATGTGGAGGACAGGATTTCCAGGTGCCAGCAGACACTGTCATGATGGAAGAGTCCCCAGGAGGGAGACACATCGTTGAGGACCTTGTCAGATCTCCCCAGCAAAGGTCCAGGATGGGGGCTGGCCGGGCTCTGAACTAAGGGAGGGTGCACGGGAGGCTGTAAGGACGTGAGGCAGGCTCTGCTGGTGGGTGATCAGTGCTGGCCGTGCTGCTCTCCTGCTCTCCGAGAGGGACCCACCGCTGAGGGCTGTCCCTGGAGCGGACGAGGATCTCACTGGACAAGCAGGCAGGTAATCTCGGAGGCTATCACCTTTCCATGAGTCACTGCAGAGGAGATTCAAAACATTAAAAAAAAAAAAACAACCGGCAACATGGTATCATTCAAACCAGGCAACTTTATCAGAGGTATAAGCGAGTGCGCTTCCCATCACCCCAGCGGTGTCATGAGCTGCTGGTTCCTGGGGTCACTTTGGCCCTAGGCAATGCACAGTGAGCAGGTGGAGGGTAGAAGAGCTCAGGTGAGGTGCAGACTCTGCCCTGGCCACCAGCCAGGAGACGTGCTGTAACTCGGTGGCACCAGGCCCAGAATTTCCAGGAGGGCTGAGCTCTGTCTGAGATCAGGAGAGGGGCCCACATTTCCACCAGCTCTTTGCACGTGTTGGGTGCACACAGGGTCTGGTTTCTTGTGAAATCCCGGCCTGGCTGAGGGTGGCTGAGTGTCTGAAATTCCACCAAGCTACCCAGCCCTCCCTCCCCACTGAAAAAGAGGGGAATTGAGCAATTTCAGCAAGCATTCCTTGTCTGTGGAGCCCACGTACTCTGCAGAGCAGACTCACAGAGGATGATGCTGGTTTCGCCCAGCAAGCTGATGCCTCGCAGAGAGGGGCAGGGAGGGAGCAGGGAGTGCTTTAAGACTTGTAGTTCTGGTGACATGACTGCTGAGATCGGTCCACTGGCACACATTTACACCAGATGAGGAGCTGGCTGGAGTCCCGATACTGGGAGAATATGCTTCCCACCCCCGCTGCTATCAGGCCCAGCCCTCAGATGACAAGAATTTAATTTAAAGGCTCAATCTCTTGTCTGAACAGCTCCCTCCCTCCCCCACCCTGATGGGAGGAAAAGCTTCGGAGAGGCATCCAGGCGAGTGGGAAAGCTTTGGAGAGAGCTGTCTCTTGCCCTTTAGCCATCCAGAGAGGAAGAGCTCATCTGAATGAAATGAGGATCAATCAGAGAGAGGCATGGGAAAAGTTGGGAAAATGAGCCTCCAGTGATGTATATTCATGGGGGGGAAAACCTCCCCCAGACATGCAGAAGCTTTGATGAAAACCCTCCCAGCTGTGCTGAGCCTTTGAAGTGACACAGCAGAAGTGCATTCACGATTACCCAAGAGATAGAAGCAGATGAGTTCTCAATCAGCTGAATCCTTGTATTTAGGATAGATTTTAATGCTTACTTTTTATAACTCCTTCCAAAATTAATGAGAATCATCTGCACTGCGCCCCGTCATTCTTCTCCCCTGCTTCCTCCCCACCCCACCCCAGATAACCTACAAAGCCAGAATCACATTCCCAGGGGGCAGAGGATGAGGTGCCCTTGGTGTTTCATGCTCCAGAGAAGAACTGGGAAGAGTCCTGAACCATTAGCAGGAAATAAAAGGCTAATGGAAATGGGGCACTTTTTTTTTTTTTACCAAAAAGGAAGCTTCTGAAATGTCCCCACATAGCTCGTGTTGAAGTGTCATAGCACTTCATCAGCAGTGTGTCTCCTGCTCCAGCACTTGCCTCTATCTCCTCCTAATCAGAATCTTTAAAAGCCAAGTCTAAAATCTGAGCTCTGGTCCTTGAGCTGAGCAGTCTTAGGGCTGTTTTCGGCTGGGACGACCTTTGCACATGGGGAGACATATGCAGGGTGTGGAGGGACGAATCCCTGACATAGCAGTGTCCGATGTGGCACTCTGGATCACCAGCACAGACTGGCAGCACCTGCAGTCCAAGGAGCTGAACCTCCTCCGTTGAGCTGAGACGAGCACCCAAACCCCGTAGGAGCTGTTGAAGGTTTTTACTACTGGAAGGTTTCTCCATTCAGAACCACATTGGAAAGGTCAGTTCTTGCAGAAAGCTTGTTCCAAAATGCGCTTTCACCCGGTCTTTGCTAATCTTAGCTGGGTGGCATGCTAAACGCAAAGTGCTCTAGAGTTCCTCCTGTGAAAAACCTCAGGGAGTATCCAGAAACCCCAAACCCAGGTCATTTCTCCCTCACAGTGGCCCTTCTCAGCAGGTGGCTCGCTTGCAGGTACGCTTGATGGAAACAGACAGATGCAGTCAGCCAAGTCATATAAGTTTAACACGCTTCAAGGTGCGTTGGCAGCTCCAGATGATCAAAGCCTGTCTTGTGATGCAGTGGCATCGCTGGGGTGTTTTCTTTTAACTCTATCAGATAAGTTGAAAGAACTTATCAGTCAGCTTTCATGTTGTAAGAAACCAATTTGGGAATGGTCAGAGACAAAAAAATTGCTCAAGAGTTCAGTTAACTGAGAGCCTCAGCATTGACAAGGCTGAGGTAGGACTCACACGTGTTTCTGGTTCTTGTGGTGCTAATGTCTCCTGGTTTCACTTTCTTAAGTGATTTTATGAGTTTGCAGCTGAACTGGAAATGTCCAGTGTCAGTGATTTGAAACTGGAGGTCTTAATCCCTGTGAATCACCCTAAAATCTCCTCTGATGGCCTGGTACTGGGATAAGCCTCCACCCAAGAGGATGGGTCTTCCCAGGCTTGCTATCTCTCGCTAGTACTAATGGCAGTTGGGCACATGCAGCCAGCAATGAGGAAATGTCTTCACCAGGAGCCTTTGTGCTCCTAGGAATGTGTTCGCATTAAAAATATATGTTTCTTATACAGAGTTTTCTTTGCAGGTGTTTAACTACCAGGTGAGGCAGATGTGGTAACACATAAGCTTTATAACCTGGCTTGAGGAAAAAGAGTATAGGCACTAACTTCAGTCCACTGATGTCCTTGTATGGTTATGACAGAGCCGAGGAAGTGCGCTGAGACCTCAGAAATAAAGCTGTTTATCTCATGAATCCTGTCTACTGAGAAAGGGGCAGCGTGGTCTAGCAGAAGGACGTCTACCTCAGGTTTGTTTGAGCCACGTTCTGCTCATAGAGCTCTTGTGCGACTTTGAGCAAGAGGTGTACCCGTTCTGAGCATGATTTGCCTTCCCTCTTGTTTCTTAAGATTACAACCAACTTGAGTGGGATGTGCACCCAAAGAGGTGGGGCGGAGTGCTCGCATTTTCCGACTTTGCTGATACAGGAGTGAAAGTGAAGGTGGCAGCCCGCACGTGGCACAGCGGCTGCCTCTAGCTGCGCCTCACCGCCTCCTCCAGGAGGTCCAAGCGCCCATCCTCTTGCCTGGCTGCCCTGGCCCATCGCGGATCTGGCTCACCGAACTAGAGACCTGCTTCCTGGCACGCCTGCTCCATGGCAAGAGCTTTACGTCAGGAAGAAACAACTGTTGTAGGCCCAGTGCAGGCAGTTTGCTCTGATGCCTGCAAGCCCTTTGCTTTCATTACTAAATGTGTAGCTCCATTTGTGGCTTCTTTGTCTCTCAGCCCATTTGCCCAGCTCTGGTCCTGCTTTGATCTATGCTGTAGGCAGTGCTGCGCGGCCAGGTCAGCAGGAGAGACCGCAGCTCGGTGGCAAGGCAGCGGCGGTGGCGCGGTGAGTCAGCCGGCGGGCTCGAGGAGCGCCCGCAGCTGGGATTTCCACTCTCTTGCCCTGGTTGCAGCACAAGATGTGTGCGTTATGTGCTCAGCAGTTACAGAGTCTGTACTGAGCAAGACACTGCTAGACAACATCTCTATAGTTTAATATAGTAACTCAGAAAAATCATGAGATTTTAAATGCATATACTTATTTTGCCTTACTTTTGTGTGTCCCCTTGCTTGAGAACATTTAGTTATACTCGTACCATGTTTTCGACATTTTTTTTTTGTAGTGTCTTAGAAGTGTGAATCTGAAGAGAGCTATTAAGAACATTTAGACTCAATTAGAAAGAGAGTGGTCCATACAGACTCAATTAGCATTAAAAGAGTCTTCATTTGGAATTACTGTAATTTAATTCAAAGTGAGTTCAGGTTAACCGAATTAGTTAAGGCTATCAGATTCTTAACTGCAGCTTCTACATAACAGTTCATGGCCACTTTACTGACCCATTTTATGTTATCACCATTCATGAACTCAGGCTGACTTCCCTGAATTTCCACCATGTTGACAAACTCTAGGAGTTTCAGCAGCATCAGTCTGAAATGACTGCTCTAGACCTACAGCATTTTTCATGGCTTTTAGCTACTTTGGAGAGGAGTAAGGAAGCAATGAGCAGAGGAGGCTATTGGTGTGACCATTAGGAAATACCTCAAAACAGCAAATCTTCCTTCGCTGCAAAAGGAAAGGGACAGTTCCTCTGGGTTCGATGTCCAATGACGAGCGGGGCAGCAGTCAGCAGGAGCCTTGCTCAGCCTGTTGGAAGGCACGCAGGGAGCTGTTGTTGCATCCTTCGTGGCTGGAAGTCCTTCCTGCCAGTTCCGTAGGGCAGTCAGGGATGTCCCGGGCTCGTCCTTTAGGGACAGCCCATGTCCCAGCTGACTCAGGCACTGTCCAGGTGGCATACCAGCAAGCCGGTACCAGTGCCACCCACTACCACAGCCTCACACTGCCTGGTCCCCAAGCCACAGCAGCGTGCGTTAAGCCACAGGCATTCCCTGTTGCCACCCAGCTGTGGGGTGAAGCCGTGAGAAATTGCAGACTAATGCGGAAAAGGAAAGGAGCCCAACCCGGCACCCAGACATTCCCCCGTGAGCCCCTGAGCCGCTGGCACCCCAGCGTGCACGGGCTGTCCCAGAGGGACAGGACACAGCTGCTCCCACCCTACTCTTGTTTTCCACAGAGCTCCTGCGGGATCTTGTAGCCAGTGCGCCAGAACGTCTGCCCTTACCGAAGCGATTTCTCTTTCTTCATGACAGGCACTGCTCAGGAAGCCTCGTCTGCCCTCATCGCGCACCCTCCTTCACAATATCCCTCTTGGGAATGGCACAGGCTTTGTCTGCCCCGAGGTGTGCTCGCGCATGCGAAGATCTTTAGCAAGGCATGAGATACCTTCCCCTTACATGAGCCAACAAAAATGTCACGTCTTGAGAAAATGAAATGAAATCTAATGTGTCATCTATCCTGCTGGGCTGGCAGATACAATCCTGGGGGAGTTTTTAAAGGGGCTCCAAGTTTGCAATAGGTGTGCAAATTTGTAACCTTTCTTGAAAGGAACTAAGGGGAAAAGTCAGGACTCAGTGTTTCAGTTATTTTTGTGATGGGTTTGTACACACAAAGACAACATTGGATCTCTGCCCTGAGTTCCGCTTAGCCCAAACACAGAAATGGGGCAGTTTAAACCTCCTAATGTTTGTTCATACTCTCCAGACTGTTACAAGACCGGAGGGTGCATGCTAACTTCCAGGTGGGGTGGCCAGGGAGGTAAGAGTTATTTCAGCCTCAGGAGAGTAACTTTGTCTTTTGCCAAGTTGTTCTGCTGGGGAAGACTTTTGAAGACCCTTTTCTGTGTTAGTTTATGGCCCAGACCAAAGCCAAATTGCACAGAGAGCATGGAAACAGTAAGGGCTGGCTTGCCCATGCCTCACGTGTTTAGGCATTGCTGCCACAAGGCAGCGTGGATGCTGACCATTACTTAAGGGCTAGTAGCACTACACACTGTATTTTTATGAGTGCAAAAGCTTGGACACAACGAAGGGCAATGAGAAGTCAGGCTCTGGGGTGCACTGTGTTCTACATGGGTCAAGGAGAAAAGCAAAAACCATTGTTTTTTTCTCCCAACTCAAGTTCTGGGGCAAGTCACCACACCCTCTCTGAGCAGTATTTCTCCCAGCACATATAAGGTGCATTCATAAGAAAATTTTAAGGTAAAATAACTTTTTGTTTAAAAGAAGCAAATGCTGAAGTCAATTACCCTATTTCCCCCCCTGTTTTCCAACATTAATAGAAAGTAATTTTTGCTGGTTTTGTTTCCCATCCTTCAGTTTCTGTTTTGTTTTTCATCATTTTGCCATTGGCAGACGGCCTGAACTAACCACTGCCAGTGTTGAAAATGCCTTTTCGCGTAGATTTTGTTTAGAGTATAAAAACTTAACTTGTTCCATGACACCTTTTCTCAAGCCATGCAAGTATGCATTATGGGTTGGCTTTCTTCTGGAGAGGAATGGGGTTATCCGAGTACGGACTGTACGTTTGCCATTGCTCAGTTCTATCCAGCGTCAGCCATCATTTCTGAAGGATCTGCTAAGTGCCTTGAACCAGGGAAAGCTAAGTGTCTTTTTTACCTGTTTCCTGTAGTCACTGTGAAACAGTGTGAGGGATTACAAAATGCCTAGCTGAATCAACAAACAGCAGCAAGCAGTGCTTGACGGCGCTGCCCGTGGAAGCCCATTACCTCCTCTAATTAATCCTCACTTCATTAGGCAGAAGAAGGCCACTCACGGGTGGTGCGTGTGATGAGGATACGGCCACGCAGCTCCTCGCCTGCTGTTTGCTGATCCTGCGGCCCCGAGCACACCTGCCCCGCACGCTGCGTGGCTTCAGCAGCGAGCACGCGCCAAGCAGGGCACTTCTACCTCGGCACTTTCTCGACGAGGATCAAAATTCGTTTCAGCCGTGGTTCTTCTGGCTTTCTTCAGGCACGGAGAGGAAACCGCTGCTGATGGGGCAGGGGTGCTGGCGAGCCTCCCTCTGCCTGGGCGGGCGCTGCGGCCCCTGGGCTCGGGGCTGGGCTGTGCCCTACGCGCAGGTGCCTCTTGCACCACCAGAGAGCCCAGCGCCTGTCTTCAGCTCACGCCCTCTTCACCCCATTTAATTCTGCCCTTACCCAGCAACAACCGCTTGGGCAGGAGACCTTTCTCACATCCCTGGTCCCCCATCGAATGCTGGTTTGAAGCAAGATGGAATTTTGCCTGCATTAAAAGCAGGGGGTCAGGGCCTTCTGCTGTGCTGCCCCAGGATGATTTGACAGCCCACACGTTTCTGGTATCAAACCTCTCCTTGCAAAGCCCTTGGTAGACATCTTTGAGGGAAGGAACGCAGCGCCGGTCTGTGCCGCGCTCTTCCTCCAGCCTCAGCCTGAAGGAGAGCACTCCGCGCTGCCAGACAGCTTGACCAGAGTGGCGGGATTCGTGAAAGCAGCTTGCAGTGGGCTGTCTGTTGTGAAAGAGGGTTTTGAGCAGACAAACCTGTAGTTATGAAACGAAGTCTGCCTCAAATATAACAGAGGAGGATCACAGAGGCAGTTACTATAATTACTGCTAATGATACTTACACTTACCCGTACGTTAGCTCCATATAAACCTTTTCTATTCCCTGTGCAAACAATGAATAATTAGCAGCCTCTATCACTGCCTTTTTAAGAGTTACGTCATGTTCCCTGGGACAAAGACCATCTCTTTGAACAGCACCCAGCACACCGAGATTTCTAGGGCGTTGAGTGCCACGGTAATAAAAGCATGTCAAAGTTGCAAGTGAATTCATTAAGATCAGGAGGGACAAGTTATCTGCAGGCAAAAACTGTTCCCAGTAGACATTGTCACTAGCTTTGTATTGGTAGAGTGATTTTCTAGGGGGTTATTTCACATTATGTAGGAAATCTGTTTTAGGCTTGTTTCTTTTGCCACTGAAATTGTAAGGCCTTTGTTGAGGGGCTCTGATGGGAGACAGTTTTGCCATCTCAGGGGTTCGAAGGGTTTTGGCATTCATCTACATTTGCGTCCCTGTCACGCACCTTTGATTTAGTTCCCTCACCTCTGTTTTGGCAGCTGCTCGGCAATGTGCGAGTGAAATGTCTCTCTCAGCCTTGATTAGGCACCAGGCATGCACTTGTGAAAACAGCACACAATTTTTCTGTCCAACGTCATTTTTGCTCCAGACAAAATCGGATTTATTGCATAATAAATATGTTCACTGGAGCTAAGGTGAGGTGGTGGTTAAAAACAACTGTGGTTTACATCGCCTTTCAGACCACCAAAGCCCAGCCCTCTGGTTTGTGCTGATGCATTACGGCTGACAGCAGTAATTTTTAGTGACAGATACAGAAACGTCCTTAGGGAAAATACAACAGTGATGGAAGTTTCCTGTGGGAAAGAAAGCTTTTTTTCTTCTTCTTCTTCTTCTGCTTCTTCTTTTTTTTTTTTTAAGTGCTTTCACCTTTTCTGGTTTTTGTCTTTAGAGACAGATTCTTCACAGGCATTCAAAACCTTTTGATCCCATTAATTTCACCAAGATTTAAGGTTGGTCCACAACTTATGAGGAATAATCAGTTTCTTTTAGGATCAGACCTGAAAAATTGGCTGCGCTTTCCGATTGTATTGGATCTAAATGACAAGCAAGCTGTGGTCTGTATTTGTTGCAATCATTGGAAAGGCCACACCTCTGTATGAAACTGTCTTTTGCATAGCAACTGATACTGTGAGCTAAACTGGATTGCGCAATTTAGACTCTAATCTTGACTGGAAAGATAGCATCAATTCTGAGTCAGAACCATATTTTTTCCCGTATCTCAGAGACAGGATATTTTTGCACAGCAAATGGCAAAATTTACATGTATGTAAATGTATTTAATCTTGATCCCACCATTCTGAGTGAGCCCTGGGTCAGGTTAGTCTCCCACTGAATGCAAATAGCTGGTTATGTGTCATAGTCTGAACAGCGCCGGCTGGGCCCCGCGCGCAGGATCTTACCATCTGAGTGCAGCCACTACAAGAAAGAATTGCAGTAAACACAGGGGAGGAGACTTGAAGGGGAGGATGAAGGTTACGACAGCAAGATCCTGAGCTTCACCTGTTGGTCTAAACCATTTATTTGGGTTGTAGTCCAGAACCAAAAATTTTCATTAAAAAAAACATTGCTAGGTGATAGCATTGCACCTATTTGTATGATTTGTACATCGTGATCGTGTCAGAGCAAGGAAATGACTAAGTAAATAACTGCCCACAGCTCGGGCCATGTTTACGTGGATGGGCACAAGCTATCCTGAACCTCATCTGTCCGTACCCTTAGCCAACCAAATATGAAGTTGCTTCAGCCTGGAAGTCCATTAGCCTTATTAGCATCACAGGAACTTGTGCTAACAAGCAAAAACTTGGCACAAATATCAACCACTTTTTCTCTCAGTTTGTCTAATTGATCGGCATAATCTAGGTAAACTCAAAAACAGTTTGTTTGGCCTGTATGTAGCTTGAAATTTGTTGCTTCTGAGTCAGATCTGGAGGCATGTTTGAGTACCCAAAAGCATCTCTGTTTTTTTCAGCTGCAGCAGCTGGTCTATAAAAGGTAACACCTTTCAATACAAATCTTTGCCTTGCTTAAACACACTGTGAAGTCCTGGTTCCACCTGCCTCTGCAGGAGCTATAAAGAATAATGCCTCTTGCTGCAAATCTTGCCTTGACTATACGCTCCGGGAATCTTGATATCAGTAGGAGTTCTGCACTCTGCTTCGCGTCAGGATTTCTGCTAGGTGGAGAAGTGTACTTCAATGTCGCATCATGTCCTTAACTCTGACTTGAAAATTATTGATCTTTTTAACTGTTTTGGCTCTTGCAGCCTTGGTATCATTCTCAAAATATGTTCTTTTCAGGAATATGGTGAAATCAAAGAAAATTTATCAGCTAACTGACTTGCCCTTGAATATTTTGCTATAATAATGGTGACTATTATCTCTTGATAATAAGGTACATGTATCTGAATGGGAAACTTAATTGCTGTTGGAGTACTGTGTGCAGTCCCAGGACCTCCTGTGCTAAGTGCCGGACCAGCTCAGAGCAGAGGGTAGTCCTCGTCCAAAAGAGAGTACAGCTACGATGGGATGTGTCATGAATATGTTCATGTGGGATTTTTGCTTCTCATTTGAAAAACACTTTTGTTTAATGATAAAATTTTCAGATTTTGTTTTGTTCAGTGCAGTGACTAAGATATTCATGCTGTAATTAATACTTGTGTTTTTATGTTTGATTATAATGTGCTTGTGATGTGGGAAGTATAAGGTTAATGGCACATGTAGCAATCCATTGTTTTGTTTCTAATTGGTGCAGCTGTACAGAGGAAATGACAAACATTCATGTTGCTGTCACTGTGCAAGTCTGGATTAAGCTCTCAACCAGTGTAATTGTTGCCTCATACGACGAGCGAGTGCGCTGACTTTAACTCGCTCAACACCTAGAACCTGACTTGGGTCTTTTTTTGGAGACATTTTTAGCAGGATTTCTTAAGATGTTGTCTTTTTTTTCTCAGCAGACACTGTGTTGTGGATCCTGTTATCTAAGTATCTGAATCATCCCTGTATTTTTAACAAGCGAACCTCCAAGTAAACTGTTGCAGTTCAGAACTGATGTTGTGGATGAGATGGAGGCAAAGAGAGTTTTCCTCAAAGTCCTGTAGAAATCTGTGGCAGAGACCCCGTGTGCTGAGTTAACGCTGCAATCCTGGCTTCCTTCCGGGCCATAAGGTGCTTTGGACGCTGCTCAGAGTGGAAGGACATGGAAGGCCTGAGCCCGCTGATCAGGGAATACTACAGTTACTTTAATTGTGACAACTAGGTGCCTGCATTTTGATGAGGCCCGGTGTATTCATTAGAAATTACTGGTTATTACAATTAATAATACACTGACATTAATTACTGGGAAGAAAAATAATATCCATGTTGATCCATACACATGAATGACGGTAGAGATGCCTTCTGTGGCACTTTCTTCTTTTGCCATTCGTACTGTTTTCCTGGAGAGACTGGGGTTTCCAGGTAATTCTCAGAGTGACAGTTTAATGTATTTATCTAATGTAATTCATTCCCCTCTGCAGGCTCATCTCCAAGCAACAAAGCAGGAGAAAATAACTGCTCAACCGCCCCTTAATCCACTAAGAGTAAAGGCATAGACACTCCGAACTAGCCTGACAGGAATGATGACCAACTGAGCAAACAGCTGGGGGCCCTGGAGGGAGATCTGCCAGGGTTTGGTCATATAAACCACCTAAGGCCTCTGCGTCTGCATACCCTCAGTGTTGCTGAAAGTCTTGTGGGGCTGAAGATGCTGTTGTGCCCGTTTGCTAGACCCTGAGTCCTGTTGTCTGGGTTTTTAAGCTACTTATTTTGGGGGTGCTGGGAGTGAGATTACGATGTGGCTTCAAACCAGCTTAGGTCTGGGAGTAAGATGTTCAGGTCTGTACCACTTCAGGACTGCGCAGACCGTCATTCTTCCACTGAGAAATGGGTTCCTTGCAGGCATCCTCAGCAAGCAGGCGTATTTATGTGTACACTTGTGCGTGTGCTTGCATGTGCCTGTAGCAGTGCCTGAGACCCTGTGAATATGAGGTGCTATCTGGACGTGATAATTCACTTGAAGCAGACAGGAAAACTGAAGCAGCAGGACTTACCCATAGGTAAATGTTGAAAGCTGAAGTACTCGCAGGAAGGAAGCTACTAGAGTAATTCTTCCAGAATCATTTTTGGGCTCAATTTTATTCAGTATTTTCAGAATGAAATGTGTGCACTGGTGAAATCTGCTGCTCACTCCCTTTTGGACTTTATCATCAGAAGTGGAAGAGGGTCAGGGCATCCTACAGAAAGTGCAGTGTGACCTTCAGGACCAGAGCAGTAGAAATAAGATGACACTGAGAGCACAAAATGCAAAGTCAAGCATTCAGGGATTAATAACTAATCAGGTATAAACAGGGAATGTTTAATTTGGAGATAACAAAAGAAGAGAAGGACCTGGGTGTGCTAACAGCAGATCTGTGAGCTATGGGACTGGGCAGAAGTAAAAGAAAGCCAGATGTGATAGTGGGATGCATGGGGGGAAGGGAGCATTACCAGGGTAGCTAGAGAAGTACTAGTGCCTTGGAAAAAGCCAGCAAAGGCTTTATCAGAAATAAAGTCTATAGGTGTGGTCATCAGCAGCCAGTGAAAGGCGGGCTGCTGGTGGGACAGGTTGAGGGTGGGGGTCCCACGCCGCCAACCAGCAAGGGCTGGCTCTGTCACCTGGCAAAGACCGCAATGATGGGAGTATGTTCACGCTCCATAAATACATCAAGAGGCTATTGAGGCAAACACTAGGAAAATGAGAACTATTTCAGAGGAAGGACAATACTGAAATCATAATCAGTGAATTTAAAGTGGCCCTGAGTCAAATTAGACTGACAATTGGGAGCCAGTTTTGCCCACTAGAGATAACTGCATTTTGCAGCATTCCAGGAAACTTCGTTATGTGTGGGCAGATTGGCAGTGTTCAGAAGGAAGACGGACCCAGAAAGAACCACAGATCCTGCTGCCCAGCCTTTATCCAGCAAATGGGGAAATTTAAAATCAGTTCCACTGATATATTATTCGGCTTGCCTGTGTAACAGTATTGGATAGCCTGCTCCAGCTCAGAGTCAAAACACAGTGGTTTGGCCTGCATCTTTCTTTTTCTCTGTGTCTGATCTGTTTCGCTCTGGTCCTTGGAGAGCATCCCTTTGATTCCTTAGGGTCCCAGGGCTGGACTCACCTCCGATGTCCCTTTTATTTCATTACAATACTGCTGCCTGGCTTATTTGTTCTATATCTACCAAATCAAGCCAATGACGTGTCCATTACAGTATCTTTTTTTACCATCAGCAGTCGATGCATGGTATTTCCATGGATGGTGAAACCCCTGCAGAATGCACCCAGCTACTTGAGCAATGCTGTGCATGGGAAGAAAAATTCCTCTGTTGTCCCTAGAGGCCACAGCACATGCCCTGAAGCAGGAGGTTTCATTACCCCTATTTTTTTTCTTTGGGCTTATATGACTGCCAGTGTTATTTGCAGTCATAAAATTTTCCAGCCCCAGTTTGAAACCCAGTCAACATTGTTTGTCTCAGTTGTCTTCCTGCGGCTGCAAATTCCTCTGCTCTGCTATGCACTGGACACAGCTATTTCCTTTTAGGAGCCTGCCATATGCTGCCCTTTAATTTTACACGGAGCCCGCTGTTTCCCACAGGCTCTGGCTGAGGGTGCTCAGCGCCTTGCAGGATGGAGCTCACTGCCTGGGGCTGGCCTCAGCGTTAGCAGGACCGCGAAGAGAGAAGCACAGGTACAGGAGGGAGTCGCAGCTGTGGGGCAGATAGCCTTCCCCTGCGAGGCCGGGCTGGAGGAGCTGTTTGCTTTGCCCGTCACCGTGGCTCTGCTAGCGAGGCGCGTGGTTTTTGCAGTGCCCGCCATGAGCAGGGCAGCCCCACAGAGAGCTCTCTGAATCATCTTTCCATAGCACATGCCAAGGAAATTCGACTGTATCCCCGCCCGTCTTTGTTGCTCTTTAAGTGAGCCTTACACATTCAAAAGTCAGGAATTGCACTGCAGAAATTTTGGGGCTCAATTAGTTTTTTGTTCTTTGGTTCTAGGTTTTATATTTTTTTACAGTACGCAAGGATGAGAACTTCCTTCTTTTTTTTTTTCCTTTTAAAATGAAACAGATTCTTCCAAAACAGAAGGTTTGCAGGCTCTGGGACTGTATGAAGGCAAACAGCAAACAGCCATGAGATGTTAAGACAATCTTGCAAGGGTTGTCAAGAGTTTCTTTGTATCATGGGGGATTATCTGTCTGGAAACCTATTTGCCTGCAAATGCGAGTATGGGGACATTATGACAGCTGATAAGAAAACACAACTTTGGGTCTATCAGAATTTCTGGTTTGTGTCCCAAGTTGCAGTGGAAAGTTGCAACCTCAAAATATTTTAACAAGTGAATGTTTTAAATATCATTCAGGGAAACATCAAGAGCTGAGACATGAAACATTGAAGCAGAAGCAAAAAATATTGATAAATGTACAGTTTCACTTCAGATGGTTTCAAATTTTCTCTTCAGAATTCCTTTAACTTTGCTGGCATGTTGATGTAAATTCTTTTTATTTCAATGAAAGAATATTATTGAAAGCAAAGTCATCTGCAAAGATGCCAGAGTGGCTACTCTGATAAAAAAGGAAAGCATGAGTTGTGTTTTCACACCATGGTGTGTCACCTAAGCCCGCACCGACACTCCTTGTAGCAGATGCGGCAGGAAGGGTGCAGACTGCTCTGCAGCAGGCATTTTTCTGGAGTAACTTACACCAAAGAGAGGGCAACAGGAGGCTGCGTAAAGGGAGAAGATCCAGAGATCCAGGAATTCAGAAATTTGCTTCCCATCTGTCTCCTGAGTTCCTAGATTTAATGGAAGCAGGAACTGAAACTGCTGCGTAGCTCTCATGCAGTGGCTGGAGGCGAAGCCGTGGTGCTCAGGGAGTGCCTCAGTGACTCTCGTTGTCGCCAGGGCGCTGGGCCTGCGGGATGGTGCCGGGTGGGAAGGGGCCCCCTGCTTGGGGAAAGGAAGGCGCTCGCTGCTCGGGGCGGTGGCCGGAGCGGGGTCCCTGCTGCAGAGCCGGGGCTCGGAGCTGCAGGTGGCCGTGGGTAGCGGCATCACCCGCTGGGACGTCTGCTACAAACAGCTCCAGAGGCCGATTTGTGGGTTGCTTCATTTGATGCTTTTTTTTCTTTCTTCCCCCTTTCCCCTTCTGGCATTAGCAGCGAGGGGCTGACTGAGCTTGCTTGCTTTACGGACGGGAACGAGGACTGCTTATTTAATTTATGAGCATCTCCTCTAAAACCAGGACCTGTTGGTGGTACAGGCGTAGTGTCAGCCGCGCAGAAGGCACAGAAGCATGTGAAGAACGGTGAATTCAGCAGTTCTGGGCTACCGTCATCCTGCAGTAAAAGGAGGTACTTCCAGCGTTTCAGGACAGGCGGGCAATTCACAGACACAGCCTAACAGCTACAGCATCTTGGGGTTGCAGCTGATTTTCCTCTGCTGAGACCTCACTGGGAACAGCAGAGCAGGCGCAGAGTTGGGGGTGTTAAGCCAAGGCGGCTTGGCGTCTGTGGAGAAAAAGTATTTCTGCCCCTCCAGCACCTGAGGCTTTGTTTCTGAGTGTTTCCCTCTCTGCTGCTGGCAGAGGAGAGCAGAGGGGCGGCTGTCCTCCCGTCTGCCTTCCTCTTGGCTCCGAATAGGATTGCCGCTGCCGAGGCTGCTCGTGGCTGCCAGGCACCGGCTTCCTTCACGCCTGCATGGCAGGGGGAGAAGTCCTTTTCCCTGAGTCCCTGGTGGCGGGGACATGGGGAGGGCTTCGCTGCGGCTCTGGGCAGAGGGACAGGGCTGCCCGGCACCCAGCTGCCCGCCTGGGCAGGGGCAGCCCTGGCCTCGCGCAGCGCTGCCCCGCTGGGGGGGCTGCGTCCTCACCCTGGGCTGGCACCTGGGGGAGATCCGAGGCCAAGCTGATGCAGACCAGACACATCAGAGTGACTCTGAGCCTGTTTTTCCCCTGGAAAGCACACATATTCATTGTCAAGGACATGCCAGGCTTCACAGGAGCAGACTATAACAAATACTAGCGCTAAGGGGGTGTAAAGCATGCGGAGAATCCGTCCTTTTTGTCTTCAGCGCCAGAAACACAAACAGAAATACCCAGGTACAATGTTTTTACTTTCATCAGGATGCTACAAATGTGAAGGGGCCCCTGTTAGATTGTTTGCAGAGATAACTCAGAACATGTAAATAAATCCATCCCTGTCTCTCCAGAGATCCCAACTCAGATGTTGCATGCTGTAAACTGCAGCATTTGTGGCGCTCATTTACATGATCAGATGGGGAAGGGAGGCAGGTTAGTAACAAAGGGTGCAGCTGCCTGCCCCACATACTGTCTCCAAGATCAACAGATTCCTTTACCCCCTGAGGTGCTGGAGTCTTTAATCTAAAGCTCCATGGAGATGCTCTGTGCAATTAGCACCTATGCTTATTACTCCCTCTTGCTCCATTCTTACCCCAGAGCTCTCTAGATAAAAGAGAAGACTTTTAAAGCCCAAAGTTTTCTGTGGCGGTTTCCTGCTTCGTGCAGTTGTACCCCGCCTCTCCTTTCCCCATGGCTCTGAGAATCTCCCAGGCTTGTTTGTGGTTTTTCTTTTTCACAGGAAGTTCAAATCCTCCTTTCTCCTATTAGGACTGTCCATAATTCCA
This sequence comes from Chauna torquata, assembly GCA_013399475.1. Taxonomy (NCBI): domain Eukaryota; kingdom Metazoa; phylum Chordata; class Aves; order Anseriformes; family Anhimidae; genus Chauna; species Chauna torquata. The sequence continues at coordinate 581,142 of VXAL01000602.1, read as the reverse complement.
TCTCCTACATATCCATTTTGCCATCCTTGATGATATTTTTTTTACACCTTTCTGCATCCCAGAGCCCAGCTAGTTATCTTTTTCCCTCACTGGGTGGCTGCTCTTCTGTTTGTTTGCAAAACTGGATGGAGGTCTTCAAAGAGGAGATATTTTCATTTTATTTCCATCTGCCCTCGCTCCAAAGACAGGCAGAAGCTTAGCATGAGGAAGATTTTAGGAGCTTTTTTTTCCTAGTCCCAACCAGAATCTGAAAACACTGTGGCAGGAATCAGTAGTGGTTGTTATCTTGGCTCTGCTGCTCTCTCATGCTGTACTCTTGGGCAAGATGCTTCACCTTTGATTCTTTTTTCCCCGGTTATCAATAGACGTAATCAGCTGGGTTTATATATCTCCCAGGGATGCTGTTAGCTTTAATTAGATGGTCCCGGTAGAGTACTTCCAATATGCAGCATTCTATAGCAGAACTAACTGTTATTGTCTGGAGCAAAAACATGCTGGAGTAAATCCTGACTCTTCCCAAGAGGCTGAGGAGAGGGTATCATATGTGCTGGAGCAGCAATAAAGGGATGAGAATCAATTCTTTTTAACCACAGACTCCTAGGAGACTCGCATGACTTGTAGTGAGCCTGCAGATGGTAACTGAGAAAAGGAAGCTTATTGTTAGTTGGTTTAAACTCATTAAATACAGAATAATGGAAAATTTATAGAGATTCCTGTAAAAAAATGTTGAAAACTTCGGATGGCTAGAAATGGGTCAACACTGGGTGGAAGAAGTCAACAAAGACTTGTTCAAACTTTCATGTGAGTTCCTTTGTGACTGTACACCTGTGGGGTATTCTAGGGATGGGTCAGCTCCCAAGAATAATCCTGGAACTAGTGAATTTTAAGGAGCTCTGATTTTAATTCATATAGCTTAGTTTCTGTGGTTTACATCAAAAGACACCAAAACGCTGGGAAAACCTCTGGAGCAGCCACACCTCACTTTTGAGAAGGGCAGTTCATTCACACCTACTTCTGTGCTCTTCCTTTTAAGCTATATTAATTGTTTTAATAAACAAAACAGTTTTCTTTCTAGAGCATTCTAATCTTTTAGCTGCTAGTCACTTAAGCAGTGTCCCTATATACTATGAAATTCCCAATCCCTTGTTTTCCTTTGTCTGACTCCATCTGTAGATTTTCATTGAGTTTGAAATGGGCAGGAGAGAACAGATTTATTGGAGTCCAGATAATTCTGTCACGCGCATTCTCAGAAGCGTTCACTGCTCTCTGAGCTGCCCAAATCCTACACCTGTACACTCAAATTGGGCAGGTAACCATGAAAACAGGGAATTAGGTGTCTAGTTACCTGATTTGCATGTACAAATGGACATTTTTATGTGCGAATACAGCCTCTAAGAAATGTTACTGGTTAAAAGTATTTATTTAATTTATTTTTAAAATATTCCACCAATTTCTTCTGCCACTTTCACTTACTGCAAATTAGAGTCAGCCCAATTAAGTTGGTACAGTTGCCTCAATAAAAACTAGTATGAGCAAGAAGAGAATTGGGTTTATTGGCTGTGTGATGATTTTCACTAGAGAAAAAAATCAGTGTGCACTATGCTGGGATAGTTGTCTTTGCTGCATATTTGAGATGTTTCCCATTCTAAGTATAGGAAATACTCGAACAAAGTCAACAACCATGTAGCCAGCATGTGTTTCTCTTGAGATGCCACCAGTGTAGCTGTGTGTTGTGCTGACGGAGTGAATTCCAGATGGAGCTTGGAGAAGTGATGATTAATTTCCAGCAGTTCCGAAGAGGAAATTATACTCGTTAAATCAATCTAGGTGAATTTGTGCTCTTGCATAAAAGACACCCTAATTGCATTGGTGAATTCAGAATGAACTGCAGTACAGTGTGCAGGAAGTTCACACACCCCTTGTACTATCATTAATGATTGCAAAAGAGCCTGAAATGTTTACTCACTCGACCAATAACATGTTTGTGTTCCCTCTCTCTCTTTTTTTTTTTTGACCTTATTTAATTGCAATGGTAAGAGGGCAAGTATATGGCTAAATAAAAGCCCTCCTGTGCTTCAGGTCAGCCTCTGGTGAAGTGGAATGATGCACCAAGTAAACCTCGGTCCGTGTTGCTGGGTCTCGTTGCCCCACAGCAGCGCAAGCAGAGCTGGTGCAAAATCTGCTGTTCAGCTCCAGTCATGACACTAATTTACTGTCTAGCTGTGTGCTTGGGAACATCAGTCATGGTTTGTTCTTATTTTCAGCCTGCCCTACTTTGTGCTGTCATTAATCATGGAGCGGTGATGGGACGGTACGAGACTGGCAATTCCTTTGTGGCAATGGTCACGCAGCCGTCGGGCGTGCAGTCAGCCTGTGCCCGGCTTTCATTCCACCGAACCTTTCCTTTCCCAGAAGCAGCATCAATGAGACATTTAATTTATTAGCTGCGCAGGGTGATTTATTGGCATCAAATTAATATGAGTTAAATTCACTTCACAAGGAGCCCGTGGAGAAGAAAAGCAGCTAAGGAATGAAGCAGCCGAGTTCTGCGGGTCTGTGACTCAGTGGGTTGCAATTAGGCCACACAGGGGAGCAGCAGGGATGGCCCCTGTCTCTTCCCATTGCAGCCTCGCTGGGGAGGACAGCTGAGCTGCTTCAGGTTGCTCTGTCGGTGCTTACATTCAGCCTGTTGTGCTTTGGGCACAGGTTGGGTGATGATTTTCCATCAGCCTCTCCTATTTCTTCCTCCCGCTCTCCCTCGTACAAGATGGCAGTGCTCACTGGGATGGACTTTTGTCTGCATCCAGGCTGCGTGCAGTTAGGTTGTGTGTGGTCTCCTCACTTTATGGGTCTTGGGTAAACAACAATTGCTTTGTTATGTGCTGAATAGGAAATTTAGTCCCAAATTAGCACTAATGTGAGGTCATTTAACCCTTATGGGAGGTCTTAGAAAAATCATAATAGAGCCATGCAGGAGTTAGGACAAACCAGTCACAGAGCCCAGCGAGGTTTTGTGTAAGATTGACAAAGTGGGCTATTATCATGCTGAGACAGGGGCAAAAATGTAAATACTCTGAGACCAGCAGAGAGAAGCTTTCCTCCTGCTGGGCTGATTATTCCTAAAGCGGGTGCTGCTCCCAAATCCCCATGCAATGGCTACAAGCTCCCCATATTATTCCTGCAGAGTTTCAGGCCAGGAGAATTAGAAGTGAATTGGAGCCGAGGTGAGCGTCAGCATCTCTCAGTCCAGCGTATTCATTGGCATAATGGCTGCCGGGTCAGGGCAGCTCATCCTGCAATTTCTTTGTCCAGCTCTTGAAATGAGAGCTACCCTTTAATTGCCATTGAAAATAACTGTGTGTGGCTTGTCTGGGACATGTAGCAGCCTGTGAGTGAATGGAAGCTCTTGCAGGCGTGCTGCGGCCGCTGGTGTCCTCCTTTGTAGGGTGGCTTTGGGCAAGGGCTGGGTAAATGTTTTCAGCCTGCCTTGCTCCTCCTCAGCAGGAGCGGTGGTCTCAGCTGGTCTCAGCAGTGAAGCAGGGTCTGTGCATGGGGAAGTTGGCTTTCACGCAAGGTCCACCCTGTGGGAAAGCTGCGATGACCTGCAGGACCAAGCAAACTATCGAGGGGCCATAAACCTCTAACTGGGGGCCCTCATTTGCAAGGTGGGTTAGACCTGTTGGCCAAGGCACGCAGGTGGGGCTATGGCAGAGGAGCCCAGCATCAGTGCGGGCTGTGGATCCTCCCGGCGTGTGCTGCGAGAGGCAGGCGTGCACGGCCGCTGCCAGCAAGGGGAAGAGCGTGGTGCAGGTGCTGTGGGGCGGCACAGCTGGAAGGTGGGCCCAGCTCGCCCCGGTGCAGGGCACCAAGGGGTCACAGAGTGACGGCAGCAAGCGTCGGAGGTTGTAACGCACTGAGCTGGAGGGAGGGGGGGTTCACGGAGCCTTGTTGCGTGCCACGGACCCGCCAAACCAGCAAGGTGGTGTTCTTCCCGTTCCCAGTGCCACACAGCCCTGTGTGCAGCGCCGTGGCTCTGCAGGGACCCCTCGAGTGACCCAGCTGCGGTGAGGGGCTGAGGCTGGAGGCAGGGGAGCCTCTCTGGGCGTCCCGCTGTGAGCGCTTGGGGCTGGAGGCCCCGCTGCGCTGGCCCTGCTGTGCGGATCTGAGCGGTTTGTCTGCTTTCATGGGGACCCCTGCGCCGTGCTGTGCTGCAGGGGGAAGGCGTGCTTCGCTGCGTAGCGGCAGGAGAGGCTTTCCCAGCTCCGCGAGAGCTCTGGGAAAGCGAAGCCTTACGCTGTGGTGCTCTGGGTGAGATCAGAGGCCGCAGAAAGAGAGGGAGCAATCCGTACCCCTGGCTGAAGGCTGTAACCAGCTAGCTTTTTACAATATTAAGCACATTTAAAGTTTCCATATGGTGTATGTCCATTTTAATCGCAAAAGTCAGGAGAGAAACCTTGGTCACTTTTTTCTAGTGAAAACCTAGCCATATTTCCCTGAGTGCCAGTGAGTTCTGGCTCTCTAATCCCAGCCTCCCCGGGATGATTCCCCAGGTTGTTGTTGAGAAACACCTTTCTGCCAAGCAGTCAGCAGGACCGGAAGCTCCGGATACCTTCTCATCTGGAAAGGCAATCAGACAAAATGCCAAGCCCAGGGGGCAAAATTTCAGTCCTGGTGCCAGTCTTTCTTATTACATATCTAGGTTCTGCAGCCTGGTAGACTTTCATCATATAATTTATTTGCTTCTCAACATCCCTGCAGTTATTAAAAGCATCGTACTCAGAACTGCCACCCAAGGTTTCTCTAATTAGTACAACTGCCTTTCGGGGCAGTTTTGGATTGTTCATTTTATGGCTTGACCTCAGGCAGCAAATGGCCAGAGTTTGATTTTGGGTTCGTGCTACCCAGGGGAGCTGCCTGGGGTCTTTAGGACACGGGAGTTCACAGGGAGAGAGGATCTGATACGGCAGGGATGGGCTCTGTACAAACGTCAGCCAAATGTCATGCTCGGGTCAAGGGGGAGCGGGCTCCAAATGCCCTTGCCTGCGTGCTGCCACACAATGCCAGCCTTGTGTGGAAGAGAAGAACAACCCACAGTCCAAAGCTATAGAAAAATCTCCCTCAGGAAGGCTTGCAGCGGCCCTGCACTGCCCCGTTTGGCACTTGCCTGGACACAAGGTTCAGTGCCGGCTCCCCAGATCGCTGGGCTCCCCAGGTTTCCTCCCGTATGGTGGGATTAGGTAGCTGAATGCAAGGAGGACTTCTTTGGTTGTGTTGTCTTCCCCACGTGTGGTCCTTCCAAAGCATGGCTGAGACGAAGTAGCGCAATGCAATTAATCCCATTGGCCGGAGCGCAAAGGCAGTGCAGACCCAAGGCAAGGAGAAAGCCCTCCCCTGCCTGCCTGCTGAGCCCCTGCAAGTGCAAGAACCCAAATGAAGAGGCAGGTAGGCCAGGCAGCAGCCTCATGTCTTGTTTGTTTGACCTTTTATTCAAGAATGGGGAAAATATATTTAAATTCATAGGCTTTCTACTGGGCTCCTCTCCCGTATAAGGCTTTCTCTTACCATCTGGCATCCCTCATCTGAACCCAGTGTTCAGCTTTACCTCTCCAGTGAGCTCGGAATCTGGCTTCTCCCAGGACTGGCCCACATTGGATCTTTCTAGTTCATCCTGAAATGATTTTGTTCTATGCTGAAAATCAGAGCAGCAAGCAGTGACTTCCTTGGCAGTGATTAATCCTAAAGCTACAGTAGGACCTCACAGGAAAAGGTCTCACTGTCAAGGTTATAAAACCTTCAGGTCCGGGATGAAATTGTAGCTTCCTTTCTGTGCCTTTCTAGGACTCGGCTGTGCTTCGGTTTTGGCCACAAGTACCAGTTCCGGCTCCAGGAGAGACACGGCTTATGCTGGCGCAGTACAATTTGTTTGATCTTGTTTCAAACTGGGGTAAAAATGCATTGCTATAAGTCACATCTCCACTAGTGGTTTGCGTGGGTGACTAGACACTCGGGGTAGGCAAATTTTTCCAAGACTTGCATAAAATTACTTGCTGTACGGTCATGGCTACAAATCTCATGAGAGCCCAGGGGTGGCATCTGTCCAAGTGCAGGACTGCCCAAACAGGCCTCCAGCTGGAACAGGCACAGAGGTTGTGCGAGGCAAAGCTCAGGCAAACTGGTGTGCAGCAAGCAGCGCTTTGGTCTCCTGCTTTCCATTTCAGTGCCGTAGATACAAGCTGTGGCGACAGAGCCTCCCTGAATATCAATGATGAGTGCCGATGCTGCTCAAACCCAGCATCAGAGGTTTGCAGGTAGATGGTGTTTGCCATTCTCAAGAAGCCTGCCTAGCCATCAGTGCCTGGTATTTGGGTTCTATATGGTATTTGTGAGGAAAATACGGAAGTGTCAGCTTAGAAGAGAGCCTGATTCTCAGATCTTGAAGCAAAACAAGATTGATTGAGTGATTGATGTAAAAAAGCTAAAGCAGCAGTTTGTTTTGTAATAGGTACGTGCTTCTTGCAGCAGGCATTTTCTATGGGGAAGGAAAATCCCCAAGCCCCTAAGGGCCAGCAGCCCGTATGTGCTAACTGCCACCCAAGGCGTTCTTGGTGCATCTCTTTAAATGTTGCAAAACTACCTGATATTTTTCCACTCCATGGGACAACTGGTACCTTGCAGTGAACTTTCTGTTAATCCCCCACCAACCTCCTGCCCTGGGAGGGGAGTTCCACCCCTGCAGAGGCAGACTGAAAGCAAACTCATCCCCTGGACTTGCTGTGTAGGAAGGCTTGTGGATTTGTACATTTTACCCAGGTGCTGGGCAATTTAGAAAGGATCTAAAAAGTTCATATGAGGTTTGGTTAGATTTGTTATCTGAGAGAGCGATGCACTGGTATCATTTGAGTTTAGGTTTCATTTAAGATGGAAAGATTTTTCACCTTAGATGTTGGATTATGGCCTAGCCAGTAAAAGTAAGCAATTTGAGCAGGTACACTGAGTCAGAATTAAGTGGGCCTTCATTTGGTATCAAATATGATAGACAGGTACCAGCTAGAAAACAAAAAGAGCTTGCCCACTGCTAGAGGGTGGAGTAGATGGGTGTCTGTTTTTCTCTTCTAGACTTCAGAGCCATGGGGAGGATATCTGGGAGAGACTGTGCTGGTGGAGTTTCAGGGTTCCTCCACGATGCCGTGCGCCTGCTCACACACTGTAGCTCTGATGGGGAGAGACAAGACTGGAGCCCTCGATCCCTGCAGCTTTTGGTCCTTTAGCAGAGGTGTCAGCAGGACATAGACTGCGCAGCATCAGCTCTGGCAGGTGAGGACACCAGGCCAGGATTACCTGCGTCCCCACCAGGTCACAGCTTCATCCAGAGCTGGATGCAGCTGCCACATGGAGAAGGGCTGCAGGGTGCGGGGCTTTCCCTACCACATTTCTCCCTGCTGGCAGGGTGCTGTTCATAGTGGTGTGCGGCTCCAAAGGGGAGCCAGAGAGCCACTGACTCACTTGTGCTATGAAACGAAGATGACATCCTGCAGCAGCTCCTCTGAGCTGTGCTTGCACCAGAAGATAAAGTCTGAAAGCTCAAGTTTTCCCTTTTGCCAGCCCAGCACTGTCACTTTTCCGGGAGGCTTCAGCACTGCCAGCTTTGCTTGGACTTTGCTGCAGCATCGACACACTGTGGGCTCACATGTTTTGCAAAGGGGGCTCTCCGTTGTTCCCTTTGATGGCTGTGTGTTGGCATGACAAAGCTGGAGCCCTTGGGGAGGGAGCAGGGCCATCACTGGGCCTGTTTGCTGCAGATTTTCAAAGGGAAATCCCTCCCTGCCTGTAAATAGCTGAGAACTAGAGCTCCAAGTACCAGGTGCTTCTCCCACATGAAGCTGTTCAGAACTGTGCTGTGCTACCTGCGCAGTGTCAGCCAGCGAGACGATAGCTCAGTGACTCATGCAGGCCCTTTGGCAGGGGTTTCCAGTTTTCTCAGTGGAAATGAGATTCAGTTCCCACAGTTGATGTACCAAGACCCTGCCCAGCCTCGCTTCTTGTCCCCTCCCTCCACGTTTGCCTTTTTATTTGAATGCTTCAGGAGCGGAAGGTGGCTCCAAACCAGGCCTGGGATTTAAGCACGGGAATCCCAACTCCAGGGACAATTTTAGAGTCAAATCAAGATTGAGGAGCCAACTTCTTCTTCCTTTTCTCTATAAATAATCAGGTCCAACAGCTGTCTTCTCAGTGTATTTTGGGAAAGTCAGCTCCTGCCAAAGTGCTGAGACAGAGAAAGGCAGGACGACTGCTGCTCTGTGCCAGTTCTGGCCATCCCAAAGCATCTGCTGCAGCAGGATCCCATGACTGGTTGAGTAATGACAGGTATAGAACAGAAGTGAGAAACAATTAAAATTTGCGGAGTGCTTTGATGATTCCAGTACTGACCAGCCTTAGCACTAATATGTCGCGAACCGTGGTCCTGCCCAAACACGGGACTGGCTTAAAATCCACATGCCAGCTCCCTGGCAGATGTAGAATTGGCTTAAAATTGCTCAACTCTTTGGGTGCATGGGGGAGTTATTATCATTTCTGTCTCTTCATTCCTGAACCTATAGAGATTGTGTTTTGAGGCATTGTGCAAAAATCATGAAGGACAGAGATTTTTATTTAGAGAAAGCTTTCATATGATCATGTGATTACTGGAAGTCAGGCTTTAGAAAGGCAACTAAATAAACTAGTAACAACACAGCAAGTATCAGCAGATTTGTGATGAAACCATGCAAGCTGGCAACCCTGAGACATTATGAGTTACAGAGGTTGCACACAGATACCTACTTCTGGCCTGAGCTTTTCTAATTAAATACAGAAACTAAATTGTCACGTAAAGATGTCTTTCAAGACTCCCTGAGCAGATTCATTATAGTCCACCAGGACTGACTGATACTCATTCATAATATTTCCTTTTTTATTTGCTAGTTAGTAATTTACTGAATGAAATCCTCTTTCTGTGCTGTGCTTAGATTCCAGTCAGAACCGGCATCCCTGCAGCTGTGTGAACTGAGCAGACAGCAGGATCCAAACACTCTTCGTGCTCCAGCTGGAATCTGAATCTGAGCCCAGTCTCTGCTGCTGGGATCTAACTTGCTGGCTGATAAGGGTAATGTACTCTGAGCAGCTTGGGACACCCCTGCCAGTGACATTTCCATCTCTCTGCTCACGAAGGGCGAATTAATGATGAAGGAGTCAGCTGAGGTATCTGAGACCAAACTCATCTCTGCTGTAGTGTCACTGACTGGCATAAGGTGACTTTCTGAAGGGGTGCAGCGTCGATCAGTCTGCGTCAGTGGGGGAAATGGTGGGGAGCAATACCTGATGTTTTGCAACTGGTCCATTTTAAAAACTGTTTTCATGTTTAAAAACAGGTTTCTCTAAGTGGGAAACTACAGTACTGCAGTTAACTATAGGCCCAGCTCTGAGCCCTTCCTTGCACTGCTGCTGTCATCAATAGCACTTTCTGCTCCTGGAGTGGTAATCACTGGGTAGGGGGAAGGATTCTCCTCCTTGTTTTTTTTGCAAGAGGAAATGTGCTTTTGTGTTTCGAGTTGCATGTGTGAGACAATCAGCTGTTGGTAGAGAAGTCCTGAGGGTCAGGTATGGCTGAAGAGCTCCAGCATGTGCTCACGGTGGATGCTGGGGTTAGAAGGCAAAGTTTACTCGGACCCAGTCTGAAATCCCTTTTAAAGAAGACCCAGTTTTCCTCTGTGAAACCTTCCCCTCACTCCTTCCCTGTACATCTTTGTAGCTGAATGTCATAGGAAGCCTGGGCCAGGGTAGCATATTTGTCTGAAATGGAAAGCATCCTTGCTACATCTCCATGCAGCTCCCTGCCTCTATAGACTAAACTGGCATTTCCATTCCCTACTGCGATTTTCTTTTAGCTAGGTTAGGATTGACAGGTGTCAGCTAAACACATGCCCTGGAAGTCAGTTCCAAAGTGAGAGCACAGGACAAGCTCAGGCCAGAACACACCAAGAGAACGAGTACGCGTTCCAGTGTGGAGGTAGAGGGGCTTTGCCTCACCTGTCCAGATGCTGTAGGACTTCGGTCCTCACAGCCGCCCAGCAGTGCATTTTCCAAGCACTCAGATCCTTCTGTAAGTGAGAAAAAGTGAAGCTTCTTCCACAAACAGAAGCAGGCTGAGGCTGTGGGTCATGTTTGTTTATTTAAACTGAAGGTGACTGCCCTGAAGACTGTTAGTTGGGTCAGTTGTTTGCAACCCAAACTTGTCACTGTGTAAAAACTGGTAGAACTAGATAAAGACAACAGGAATTTTCCTATAGCCCCCTTGGGCTATGACAGGTAATAACAAACTGGCCTGGCTCTGTTAAAAAGACATTTAAGCATTGGGCCGTATTGTTCAGTGGTACTAGGATCCAGCAGAGCCAACAGCTTCCCAGACACCCTGCAGATAGAGGTGTTCACCTAACTGGGAAACACCTGCTGGGAAAGGGTCAGTGAGGGCTTTGTCTCTCTCGCTCACTTCAGAAAACCAAATTCTTTTTTCCTTTTACTCATTATTACTATGACAATAGCACTATAGAGTGACTTTTGTAGCCGCTGTTGTGCTATGTGTTGTACAAATAGCAAAAGGGCTGTCCTGCCAGACTCAGGCTTGCAGCCCAAGGAAGCTCCAGCTCAGCTTTTTGTTCTGCCTTCTCGAGGAAAGGGCTCTGGGAGGCAGGAGTCACTGGATAACAGTGTCTGGCCTGGATATCAAAGGTTTCTAAAAACTTGTATGGCACAAGCTGTGTTTTTGCTGGAAAAGCACCTGAAGCAGCCACATCTCCCTTTGGAGAACAGCTCACTTTAACCTGCTTCAGGCTGCTTCCATTTACTGCGTATTAGTTGTTGAAATATTTTAATAACCCTTGGTCAAGAACAGCTGAAATTCCTGGCACATCACAGGACAACTGGGAAGGATGTTTGACGGCTGTCAGTGGGAAAAGCCATGTATCCCAAGGGATAAGAGCCCTTGCTTTGAAGTTACTTACAAGTTATATGGAAAAGAAGCCAGACTGGGAACAGGGAGTGTGAAATGTCTTATCCAAGGCCACACCGCAAATAAGTGGTGGAGGGTGGAATAGGAACATCAGGGTGGCACGGTCACAGGGCCGCTCCTCCAGATGCAGACCCAGCCAGCTCCTGACGCAGCAGCGGCATCTGAGGGCAAGCGCTGGAGACCTGATGAGTGATGTTGTCCTCAGTCATGGAGCTGCTGATCTACTGCTAACGAAATGCAGCTAATCACGGCTTGCCCCTGGATGTTTAAAGAGGATTTAACAATCCAAACACAAGTGCAACCCTGTTGCCTTAGAGAGGGTGTAGCTGTGAGCAAAATTTGGCCCTCTCTTTTAAACTTTGCAGTTTGTCTTGACTGCTGCATGCTTTATTTTTAGAGCATCATAAAGAGCTTTTGTTCCAAGGTATATTTAACAGGGGAGTGGAAGGGAAGTGGGAGGGTTTTGTGCATAGAGAATGTATCTCTTGGTCTCTTTCTTCTAACCCACCCCCTCACCAGATACTCTTGGAGGGTGGAGTATATACGAAAAAAACGAGAAAATAATAATTAAAAATACTGAAATCATAGTCAAAGGGATTGTCTAGGCGTCCAGGCCTGGAGGCCTCTCAGGCGCCGTAAAACGACAGGGTGCCCACGAGAACGGCAGGGGAAGGGCAAGGGTGGTCCCGGCTGGGGGAGCTGGTGGGCAGCCCTCCCTGCCTCCCACAGGGGCACAGAGCGCGGGGCCCGGGCCCGATCCTCCTGTGCTGGTAACGGCGTGAGCCTGGCTCGGGGGAGGCTGTGAGGGTCCCTCTGGGGGAACATTGGTGATAACGTTTTCACCTGGCCTCAGAAAGGTACCTGAGAACAAAGTCCAGCTGGCATTGCCCTACAGACAGACGTGTACAGGGCCCATGCAGTACTGACGCAAAGGGGCCGTTTTGTGATGTGAGCGATTTCAACGAGGCGCTGTGACTCCTGGAGGCTGGGAGAGTGCCTCAGTGCTGCGGGTAGGCACACAGCTAATTGCCTAAGAAATAAGACTGTATGCGAGAATGAGCATGCATGTGCCTAGCTGGCAAAGTTTCCCCGTCCGCCATTGCAGTAAGCTCCTCGCAGGAAAAAGATGAGGTCCTGGATCAGCGGCAGCAAAGCAAAGAAGAAACTTAACACTTAGAAACAGAATTAGTAAAACTAAGAGAGACAGTCACAGCTGTCCTTTTGGAGTCCCAGTGAATTTGTTCAAAGGAGAATCTGTCCCTTCTGCCAGTCCATCCCAGCTTCCCAAGGAACCTTGTGGCTTCTCAGGCAGACTCCAGAGACACTGAAGCAGGACAGGGCATGTGGCCTCACTGGTGACTGGCAGCAGGACCAAAAGCCTGGTAAGCCCAGACTGGTCTGGCTGCCCCCGCTTCCATCTGAGCTGCGGCGAGAGAGCTGCGAGTACAGCAGGGGTGGGCTTACACCCCTGAGGCAGGAACAGTGCTCCCCGGCTCTTTCAGCAGCACGCTGCTTACAGAGCTCAGCTCCAGGATCCTGCAGGCATCTGGCGATTTCATTTTCCTCCTGTCCCCTATCACAGAGCAGCAGACAGCATCATCCCTGCTGTTAATGCAAAAAGCAGAGTCTGAACACCTGAACATTTCCATCCAGAGGTGGATTTGACCTAGCTGTGGTCAAAGGTGCCCGCAGGGCACCTTTCACTAAGGCAAAGCATGTCACCTTTGTCAGACACATTTCTCCCTCTCTTCTTCAGCACAGGCTTTTTCTCAGGGAGGTCAGAATCCCGTGCCCTGCCATCCCCCTGCATGGTCTGGCTCAGCTTATGTTTTCCCCTCCTTCACTTTTGTTGCTGGAATCTGGTAAGTCTCTCTAAAAGATTAGAAGAAACTTGGAAATCCCCTAAGGGGATGTTGCTCCCCTTTGCACTACCCAGAGCCAGTGGAATACTCTCTGGGTGGATCCAGGTAAAGAACAGGTACCCAGGACTGTAGCTCTGGGTCATCATGAACTGGGCAAGGTTTCCTTAATTCAGAAACATAATCAGAATATTGATCAACTAAGGCCACCACTGCATGAGATTTGTGCTTTTCTTGGCTGGACAGGACATGTGTGTTCTTTCCTCTTCTTTTTTGTACTCTCCTCACTGTGTGGTTCCTGCTATGGCATTGATTTTGATCATCAGCCCTCATTCAATTGACTTTTGGGTGTTGCATTCCTCCCCTGTTCAAGGCTTTGGCAGCTGGTGCTCTCCAGACCTTTGGCTTTTGTTCCCAGAGAACGGACTGTGTCCGTTCCCTAGCGGCCCGATTTGCACGGCAGGTGCACTGGGGTCCCTCTTGCCATGCTCGGAGCTGGCCGGGCGCTGAGCCAGTGTGAGACCAGAAGCCGTATAGATGTGTTTGAAGGGTGTTGTACCCAAATTAATATGCTGTCTCCACATCTGCCTGTGTAGACATGCCTCATGCCTGCCTGAGTGGGCTGGGAAGGCCATTTGCCACCAGGCTGGAGGAGCTGAAGACTTAAAAGCTTTCTCCTCTCCTGTATTCCTCTGCTGGTGCTGGGCACCGAGTGGGAGAGATTCAGTGAGACAGAGTGATGGGGGATGAGAACAAGTGGTGGAAGCCTTTCTTTTTCCTTTTGTTTTAAGGCTTGTACCAACTTGTCTCATAAAATCCACTCCTGCCTTCCAAATCCAGTCAACATGAGTCACCCACTGGGCCCATCCTTTGCCTCCTCATTGCAACACGGATGACAGAAACCATCCAACAGGAGTGCTTGAATCCATGATGAGTTTTGTTCTGTTGCATAAATCTTTTCACCCTTTACAGGTGAGTTGCTACAGAGTTGTTGCCTGGGTGGTATTCCTGCAGACAGCTCCCAAACGGTGTGTCCGGGCTTCTCGCTGCTGTACTGCGTGCGCCGGAGTGATGTTCTCGTCTGAGCCACGAAGGCAGCGTACGTGGATGATACAGAGAAAGGTTATCCCACAGACCTGTTTTCCTTACCTATCCAGTGTAATGGAAAAGATCCCATGAGTCAGTGTCTTTGCTGCGTGTCTTGGCATCTAACAGTCTGGTTTTTAAACATTATTTTTTTAAGAGAAAAAAAACACAGACCTCCATAGCCTTCCTGGAGTGAGCAGTGAGAAAGGCAAGAGAAGGAAAGAGAGGGTTAGTCTGTAGGTACAATTACCGTTTAGGAATGAGAGGAAATGAAGAGGCTTTTCTTCTTGCTTAATTTATTCCTTTATATAAATGTATGCATTTTTGTCTGTGTATTTATATATAAAGAAACAGCGAAGGACAAATCAACCCCCAGATTCATAAAAATGACAGCTATTTGGCATTGCAGTACATGGAACACGTCCACCAAACTGAAACTAATTATCACAGAGATGAATAACTGAATCCACTCCTTTCTTTATCACATCTTCTTTCCCCCAGGGGCTTTTCCCTCCTTCCCCACCCTCCTCCAGCCTCCCAGGGCCGGCACGCAGAGGGTTACGGGCTGCACCTGTCTAGGTGTACCTGTCCCACGGCACCTGTGCCGGCAGCCAATCCGCGCCGCGCTGCCAGCCTACCTGTCAGCAAAATACCTGTACGCAAAACCTCAACATAAATCAAACACTTCACTTCACAGGCGATGTCTGTATTTAGCAGGTACTAGCAGAGAGAAGTCATCAGAATTTACCGTCTGCAAAGATTTGGAAACGTGGGGAAATATGTCTAACGAACTTGAGTAAGTAGAGGTTTTTTATTTACCCAGTCCCAGCTGTGTATAGGCTGAGTGCTTTTTCTGAGGCTTGTTTAAGGACTTTGGGTCTGAATGAATTAGACTCCTGGGGTTAATCCGCCTGTCCAGCTGTTTGCAAATGGAAGTAAAAAAACGGGATGGGAGCATTTTTCAGGCTTTCTTTTCCTCACTCTTGGGAAGAATCACTTCGGATTGTTGTTATTTAAGAGGGTTTTTCTAAATCATGATCCTGACTTTTTGTTTCCTAGACTAAAATTTGACACATAAGGTTTCTGTCTAGAGGCAAAACTGTTCTGCCTCAGTCCAACAAAATCTAACATATGCTAGAGTGATCCTGTGTTTTTTTTGTTTGTTTGTTTGTTTTCCCTGTAGAAAGTATCTTTCAAAGTATTCGCCAGTTTTGGATGAGTTTCTAGTTTTTTCGGGGGGGTAGGGAGGGGAGGTGGCACAGGAGAGGGGAGCGTGTTGAAATAGGTGTATTCACACTATTCTGTGAAGTAATTGTAATTGATTGTATTTGTTTATTTTGATTTTTTGGAAAACAAGGAAAAGATTTTAACATTTTGTTGCTCCTGTGTAACTCTTGCTTCTAATCTTGTGACCTCCAAAATTTGGACTTTGGATACTGATGGTTGTGCATTTGCCTAGCATGCCTTGCACCTCTGGAATAAAAGTAAAGGAGTGTCATATTGGTATGACATGATGTGCTAAAGGCTGGAGGGATATTGAACAATGATATAGAAATTTAGTGAATGCTGCTGTCAATCCAGTCGTAGAAAGCTATCTAGATATGTAGCCCTGTATGAAATACATATGTATAATAAAATATACTAAAAATATATACATAGCTATAGATATGTCTATGTACAGATACGATGCTTCACAAGGTTTATTTTGAAAGAAAAACACACAGCTATATGTGTTTACAAGCTTGACAGAGGTGTTGTGACAGCTAAAATCTTAACAATTAAAAGCTCTGAAAAGGTGCAGCACTAATTATTATTTTATGTAAATACTGGGATCTGTATGCTTGGATCGATCAAGAATCAGTGACTTAAGTGTTCATCTTTGAACTCTTTGGGTAATTTATAGTTGATATTTTTAAACTTAGAGTCGGGCCATGTGGTTTACCCTCAAAATGCTAAAGTGTTTGTGTGTGTACACAGTGCATTGCAGAATTAGATTGATGTATTACTAATTACGGACTGGGGCATTATGTTACCTGATGAATTACATGGTTGCTTGACTCTTCTCCTTCTAACGGACTGTTAACCCCTGTGCCTTTCACGTGAGAAAGGGGGAATTGATGGGAGCAGCATCCCTTTTGTGATTCTGATTTCAGCTCAAGAGGCTGATAAAAGTGCAGAGGTTGCTATCTGTCTTCAGCACTGATCTGCATGGAGCTCTGGTTACCTCCACAGGTAAAAGGCTCTGTGCAGCACTATTCAGTAGACTGAACCCAAGAACACATTTGCAGATCTCTCTGGAAACACTGCTTTAGTTCACTAGTCCACAGCTGGCAAAGATTTGTCAGGGGAGTGCAGACAGCTGGGTTCCGCAAATAGCGCGTGCTGATGCCGTGTCAGCAGGGCAGGGGCGGGCAGCGACCGCGAGCTCTCCTGGAGAGAAATCGCTTCAGAGCGCAATGGGCCTGGAGAACCCCACCTGCAGCACTGCGCAGGGGCTGGTCGGGGAGCAGCGACAGGAGATAAGGGAGCGGGGAACATCGTGGTACCAAAGGCATAGCTGGAAGGTTCGGGCGGTTTTTGGGTGTTGTGCCTCGGTGGGGCAGGAAGTGGTGCCAGGGAAGACGAACGTTGTAGGAGCTGCTGAAGCCCAGCCTCTGAGCAGCGGAGCTGGCGCAGTTGCTGTTCACCTCCGGCCAGTACCTGGGCCAAAGGCATACAGGGGGTGGCTTTGTAGAGACCCGTGGAAGGAGAGGGCTCTCGGGACAGTATTTAGAGGATCTGATAAGGGCAGCAGTGTCTGTCTGTCTGTCTCGCACAGATGAGGCTCTTTTATGCAACCCCCACAACAAACTGAGCGCAGGGTGGATGGATCTGAGCCGTGAGTATGTGCCCAGACGCAGCTGCTGGTAAGGTAGCTGTGGTATCCCTGTGGACTGGTGCTGTCACCCAAAAGGACTGGGAGGAGACTAGCGTGGCGTGAGAGAATGAGATGTTTCTCCTATTATAAAATATTCTAACTGATAATTTCCATAGTCTTCTATATTGAACTTATGTCTAACACTGCCATGCGTGGGCTTGAAGGAGTTAACCAGGAGTTACTCCCAGTTGTGGTTTTGTGGTCGAAACCATGATCGCCAGAAGCAAATTTTTGTCATGCATAAGGTGTGTTATTAAAACTTGAGTTATGCTCCTGGTGAATGAAAAGTTAAAGCCCTTTTATACAATCCTGGCAGTAAAGCACACAAGGGATAACCGTGCTGAAGCAATGTACACTTTCAAGGGAGATGGTTTTTTTTATTTTTTATTTTTATAAAGTTATATAAAGAGAAAGAGATTTGTAAATTAAAGAAAACCAAATAACTGCTATGCAATTCAGAACAAAGGAGTAAAAGCCCTCTCAATAAACTCTAGACTCAAAGCAGAGATAAATCAATATTTACATAGTGTCTCTGTTTTGATGCTTTGGGTCACATTTTCAAGTGATGGGTACACTGGTATAGTTCCAGAGAAATTTGTAAAATAAAGGCAGTTACAGTGATGGGGATCTGCTCCTGCTTTGTCCAGTCTGGCATTTGAATTGTTGATCGGTGTAAAGTGTTTGTCAGAAATGCGCTTACACGTCCGTTGCACCTGCAAGCGCTTCAGTTCAACTGACTGGCAGAGATCGCTCCTGATCCACGCCTCGGATCCTCGTATAGCGTGTTCAAGGATGACAAAGGCTACAGCTGAAAAATACATTAACCAGTGGAGTTGAGTTAGCGTCTGATTATATTCTGGCTGAAACTCTACTGCTAATACCCAAGGTTCAAAGGCTCAGAAGATAAGAAAATGTGATGGCTTGTTTGTTGTTACTCCTCTAGGTGTTCTGTTGTTCTGGCTGGTGGCTGTGGTTATGGGTGAGAGTAGCAGGGTGTTAGATACTGTAAAACATCTGATCCCAAAGTGGTTCTTGTCCCCAAAGTGTTCACAACCAGAAGTATTCAGAGGAAAAGAGCACGCGTCATTTACTGCGATACACGGCTCGCGGGTGCCAGCCGCCTGCTGTGTCAAGTTTTTGTTTCTTTTCATCATTCTGTCTTTGCCAAGCACCTGAGCTGTGATGCTTGCTCTCAAGAAATGCATTATTTAATAGGTTTATACCTAGAACTGGATGAATCGCGCTTGTTTGGCAAAAACATTTTTCAAAACACATCATGAAGTTTTTTGATTAAATAGCGTAGTGAAAGGCTTGCCTTTCCACCTTGGGGGGATACTCTTGCAGCCAAGCACATTACAGGAGATCTTGCCAGCTGAGTGAGAGCTGCCCAGCCTGAAAAGTCCCTCTAGGATGGGAAGAAAGAGGAAAACAAGGAGGGAGCTGACCCTGGCTGTCTCCCACCAGGTCTGCAGATAGCCACAGTGCAGCTGAAGAAGGTACGGCTGCTGCCAGACATCGGACAAGGATAGTCTGGTGGGCAGGGGAGCAAGCGGCATCAGGTGAGCCTTGTGTCAGGTGTCCTGCCCTGACACACGCTTCCTGTATGCTCTTGGGCAACTCACTGGAGAATTCATCTCACCCACCTTCAGCCAGCTTAAATCCAGATGCCAAGTTTGTTAGCTGACTGAATTTGCAGGCTAAAGGAAGCGACCGGCACATCTCGGCCTAGAATAGGTGGACTGAACTGTCCTGTTGGCTCTCAGAACACGCAGGAAGCCTGAGACTCTACATGTGACTCTGAAATAGCAAACTTTCAGTGAGGTTAATATTAATCTCTGCTCTTACTGCATTGTTAAATGAGTGCTGAGGATCAGACGGAAATATGTAACTCCAGGAGACAGCCCCATCATGTAGTGTGTAACTGCAGGACCCTCTGAGAGGGTGTGGTGAGGGAAGAACAGAAGCTTGAGTAAAGCTGGGCTCTGTTCTCTGTCAGGGACCGTAGGCCCTGCTACGGTACAAATAACCCGTAATTGTTTACTGCGTTAAAACTTGATTACCCGAAGAGCAGTAGAATGGAAACAAACTTTGTCTCAAAAGATTGCATATTCCTTTATTGCTGCCATTGGGTTTTTCATCCAAGTCTTGTAAAACTGTGATTTTTATTTATTTTTTATTTCTTAAAGTCACAGCTCTGGGAATGAGGTGAATATATAAGAATTAAAATATAAAATATCAGGTAGCTAGGTTTTTGGATGTGAGAACTCAGGAAAGAAATCCATAAGCACTGAAAACAAAAAAGATAACTGAAAGCACGTAAACTCTCCAACTTATGACTTCTTTTCATGTGTAATCTTTTCCATGGTACTGGGAGGACTGGGAGCTTCAATACAATGTGCGTGTGTTACCTGTTGGTGGAGAGGAAGGTTCGTGTTTGTGAATACATGCACATAGAAGGTGTCTCCTTATCTGTCTACAGTGAAAATAAGAGAGTAGAAGTTCAGACCAGTAGTTCAGACGTGCCAGCCGATAGCAGACGCTCAGTCAGAGGCACTCATTCAGGGCCTGTTTGTTGTGTTCTCCCTTTGAAGGCAGATTGCCCTGAAACTCCTCAAAACTGAAGCATCTGAACTGAAGCAACTGAAGGTGACGCCTCAAAACTGAAGTATCTGACATCACAAACAGCTTCTGAAAAAAGTAGCTGTAATTCCTGAACTGCAAACTAATTCTGTGCTATAATTTGTTATGTTAGGCAGGAAAGGCACTAAAACACGAATCATTTGTTAAATATGACTGTGTGGGTGGATAGCTCAAGGGTGATGTTACCAGGTAAAACACAATACCAGCTGGTGTCCCCCCAACATCATTCAATGCTGACTCATCTCACGGAGCCCTTCAGGCAAGCAAGGCCGGAGCTAGTCCAGTGCTAGTGAGGTTTATGGCAGAGATTCAGGTCTGGTTCTGTTCCTTCACCGTCACTGAGCAGCCTTGGACAAGTCATTTTAATATCAATTCATGTGCCTCAGTTTCTGCTCCTGTGATAATAAATAGCTCCAAAAGTATGGAGTTAGGCTGGTGTAAAAGTGGAAGAACTCTGAGCTTGGATCTTGTGTCTGTGGATCTTAAAAAGCTGTAAGTAATCCACAAAGGCCAAAAGACAGGTGAGCTCCCTGCGAGTCACCGGGTGCGACCACCCCAGAAGGTTTGTCTGGCTCCACCACACTTTGGACTTAGCCTGCAAACCGTTCCAAGCGGCCTCAGCCCCACGGGTGAGCTGGGGTGGGGGGTTCAGTCCCCGAGCTTGGCGGGGCTCCCTCTCCCCGAGCGTCCACCCCGCACGCGCTGCCCCGCTCCCTGCTGCCTGCATCGCCCCCGTGGGACGCGCCGCCTGCCCTGCGCGGGGCTGCGCGGCGAACCCCTCTTCCCAGGTGGTGCCGAGCACCGCTGGCTTGCATCGATGCTGAGGACTGTCAGCACCCTTTCGCAGGATCAGGCCTGTGGGAAACAGGAGCCATTTTTCAAAGGTGCTCACGATGGCCCTTCTTCTTTCCATCCCAGCGCCCACACCTTTCTGCTCCGCAGTTACTAAATGCAGACAGGTGCCCTTGTTGTGTGCATCTGTGATGGATCTCTGGTTGAGCGCAGTGGGGTGAGCCTGTCCCGTCCACATGCCATTCCGGCCTCCTCTTTCCAGGAAAAGGGAGGCTTGTGCACAATCTTTTGGGTGAAACAGAGCTGAGGGATGGCTAGGAAACATTTTGCTGTTGTGCTCAGTTAACGTACTGCACTGCCCCGAGGCTGATCTTGCTGGTGAAATGTCCCTGAAGAAATCCAGTGACACAGGCCGCATTTCTATCCCGCCGCCAGCAAAAATACTTCAGGCCTGTAGGCAGTGGAGGTCAGGGGCCCTGACATTAGAGCTCTCCTGGGCTTTTCACACCTGTGAATCGACACTGTACTGTACTTGGCATCTAGGCAACATTTTCCATTGGTAGTCCATGTGTTTCTGTCAGTGTTTTTCTTTCCTGGTTCTGTCTCTGTCTGGATTTTTGCCTGGCTATGACAGTACACTTGCAGATAGTTGTACTTCCACATTGTCTTCAGATGTGCTTATTTATTAAACTTGCACAGATAGAGTAAAAATCAGAATATAGCAGAAGTTTTGATTTAAAAACTAGGCTGCTTTGTGGGATGCTGTTCTTCCTTTGCAAGGGGGCCTGATTTACAGGCTAAAATCTCTGCCCTGAGAAGGCAGTCATGGTAAATGCTGCTTCTTTTGTCCTGCTCTGCCAAGTGTAGCATTGATCCTTTCCCATACTACGAATAAGAGACTCTTGGGGAACACCAGGGTTATTTCATTAGGGACATGAGTGCAATGCACAAAAACAGGGCTAATAATAGCCCCCCTGTGCACAGCCTGGGATATATCTGAAGTCCTGTGGGCCAGGGTCTCTGTTCTGCAGCTTTGAATTCCTGCTGCTGGTTGCCATGGATTCCCAGCTCCTTTGACAATTTGATGTTTCTCATTAGCCATCAGCATCTGGCATGGCTAATATTCAAGTTGCAAGCCTAATCAGTTATAGGGGAGAGAAGAAAGACAAGCAACACAAAGCTGGCAAAACCACCCACTGAAACCCAACAAAAGGCAAAAGGAATACAAGTGTTTCTTTCCTGCTTGGCTGATCTCCCCACCTAGACCCTTTGGGCATATTCTCCTGTTTCAGCATAGCCCTGAGTGTTTATTCATGATCAGGAGTCCACTGTTAGGGTAGACTTGGCAGAAAAATTTGGGAAACAGAGATTGGGTGGATTGGAGCGGGGAAGGGGGGCTGGTATCACCTTGTATCAAATTCTAAATTGTTTGGAAACAAATAGACTGCTCCCTTCCCAAAATCACACTCTGCTTTGCACACGACCCTGAGGCCCCAGCGGGGTGAGTCTGTGCACACAAGAAGGGAGGCTGCTGGTCCCGCGTGTTTGTGTTTCACCAATCAATCCTGGCTTTGTCTGAGCCACCGCACCAAGGCATCTGCCTGTAAGAGGAAAGTTTGTTTTGCCAAACAGAGCAGACAGTTTGCAGTGGACAAACACGGCGTAACCACGTGGAAGAGTCATTGCAGGGAGTGATGAAAGTAAAGTTCGCATGTGTTTGGACCTGGATTTGGATGTCTCTTTCCTGCATCTCTACTTCACAGAGATTGCTAATGCTGAGTTGGAAGTAAGGTGTAGAAGCAAACTGACATGATGGTATGCTGTAGCTGCACGAATTGAAGTGTATCTGATGTCAAAAAGGTGCCTTAAACATGTCGTCATATCTGCTTATCTCCTCATACCACCCTCTTTCTTCAAATACTGGCTAACCCTGTTGACCCTCTGGAATAGGGTCAGAGCAGACTGCTCTGGAAAAGTAAGGTGGGATGGAGTCTGCGTTGCGTCTCATCTGCCGAGCTGTCCCAGCTGCAGGGTTTTATCTGAGACAATTCGTTGGCTCTACTCCAATTCATTTCAGTGACTACTAGGGATCGTATGCACTCTGGAAAAGAAACAAAATGGAGTAAATGTGGGATGCCCGTAACGTCAGCTTGGTCCAAGTCCTGAGCTGGGTGAATCAGTGCAGGCTGACTGGGACTGTGCAGTTGCCAGAGCACAGCAGGAGCCGCTGTGTTTGCCGGGCTGTCGGCCCACTGACTTTCAAGGACTTTGCCAGTCTCTTCTTTCTGCTAGAGTTTGCCGCTTTGTGACGGGAGTAGCATAAGGCAACATGTGCCCACATTTTAGGTCTCCTTCAGTTTAGTTCATGGCATATGACTTTAGGAACGTGCCTTTGCTTTAATTTAACAGGTTGAGGGTAGAGCAGGTCTTCTGTGGTGCCACCTCTGCCACAGGGACTGTTTCTCCTAGCAAAGGCATGGGGCAGGCAGTGATAAGGTGGCGATGTCTGCAAGCATCATAGCCAGGGCTACACATCAAAGCCAGAAGCCATGTGCAAAAGTAAGATGTAGGTTCCTAGGGCACCTTTCAAACTTGTGTTCTTCATAAACTGGACACAGCTGCAAGCCGTTGAGATCTCAAGCCCACCCCCACCCCTATCTTCTTCTGCCTCCAAAGCATAGACAGGATGTTGAAATGCTAAAGCATCAGCAGCTCATGCTTATGGTCCTTGTGCCTTGCCAAAGGGGCAAGGCAGGGAGGCAGAATGGTGTCGCAGAACAAGGAGTGCCTTGGTTGAGAGCTTAGGTGAGGGAGAAGAAAGCTCCAAAGCATTTTTCCTAGTGTATCTGTGCTTTTTTAAGCTCCTGAGTGCTTTGTTGCTACATCCTATCATGGTGTGTTTATCTGTGTTGATTGCAAGCGATAGGAGCAGAGTCTTACCCTGAGAGCAAGCTCTGTTGCTGCCTATTCTTCCTTGAGAAGATCGGATTGAGAATGGGTGAGGATTCCTGTCCAGACAGGACTGAACAGCCCATCGCCGAGTCGACAGCAGTGAAATCTGAGTCATGCCGATTGCTCGCCTTGGAGACAGCAGCAGCAGCACTGAAGGGGAGGGAGGGCTGCGTGAGAAATGCTAAAGACAACGAAACTCGCAAAACACCTGGTGAAGTTTCATGCATGAGCTGAAGCTGGTGTTAGCGCATCATCCCAGCGTGAGGGAGAAGAGGAGCGAACTCCTTGTCTGCGTTATTCCAGCGCATGATGGGAGCTGGCAGTGGCCAGAACTGTCAGCGGGAAGCGGCTGCTCTCTCTACCAACCTGAGCGCCAGCCCCTGCCTCCACGTGAGCACTGAAACCAGTGGGAATTGGGCGCCCTGGGCCATTAGCAGAGCCCTTTCCGGCTTGTCTCCTGTGCAGCTTAGATGCAGCGAGACTCTGTGTGGAAGCAGCATATCGCTTAATAAAAAGGTGACAAGGACAGCAGATGCAGCTGTTGGCAGCCTTGTCTGTGCTGCTCTGGGAGAAAGTGTGTGTACCATTATAGGGCTGCCGCTGCGCCTGGCCAAGGAGAGCTCTCAAGCCAGGAGTATTCCCTGTTGGAGACTGAGTGGTGAGATGTCAGTGCATGTGCAGGAGTCTTTGCTGGGCTGCCAGGGAGGATGGACGAGCATCCTTCACCTCGTCCAACGTCCACCTCTGCACCCCTCCGGTTTCCAGCCCAAGAGCATCCGCTGAGCAGCTGGCTCTTCACCCTGTCAGCACGGGCAGCTACAACCAAATGGGCTGGCAGTATCTATCCTGGTTGGCAATAATTGGGAGTTTCAGAGATGCCAGATTCCTTTTGAGATGAATTATTGTTCTCCAAATGATTCACTTAAAAGTCTAGCCCAGGCCTTATTACAAACATATGGAGAGTAGCGTAATGGAAACATCTCATTCCTTATAAAAATGCCGTTAAAATGCAGCATTCGTTACCTCAATTCCTGTGCATTTTCTTTGCCTTTCCATAAAAAAATCAGCAATTGAAAATGTTCTGCTCTTTGCAGCTTTGGAGATTTAAAGGGATCTTACTTCTTCTTATTTTTTTAAACGTCTTCCACTAACAAATAAAAGACTGCCCTTCCTCAAAGTTTCCATTTGATGAAAAAGTCTTTTTTGGCCACAAAGTTGTTTTTTTTTGTGGTGAATATGATGAGCTGTTGTGGTGACACCATATACACGTGGCTGATGGACGTGACAGGAGTACAGCCACTGATTCGGCCTCTCCTGAGCGGGTGAACCTGCAGCATGGAGCACCCAGGGGATGCGCGAAGGCGCTTCTGTGCTGGCTGCTAGTAGGATTTGCTGGAAGAAAAGGAAAGATGACCAGTGTTTGGATAATTATGTGTCTGACAGTTCATTAACATAAGATGGAGAGGCCTGGAGAAAGTGCCAGAAGAGAGAACAGACAGGACGTTATTTTGTTATGTTGGTGTGTTCTCAGCACACGTAGTTCCATGAGCCTTACCTCTGTCACATATTTTTTAGTGGAAGGGAGGGTGTTGTGATTTGCCTGTCTACTTCCCTCAAAATGAAGTCACGTACAAATGATTGAGAAAAAATAAATTAGAATGGAGCTAAATTTAAACCCCATAAACTACGGCAAAGAAAAATGAGATGGTTCAGTTTCTTCTGGGTAGGTCAAGTTCTCTGAACGCTGAGTGGTATTTTGTGGGCTGCACTGGCCTTTAGCTCAAAGTTCAAGGAATAATTTTACAAAGTTTCCTGATCATGTTGCATCCAAGTTATGGACCAACATCCCACCCTGACAGTGCGTGATATGGCTGGCCAGTAGCATGTGCTTTCTGAGGGAGCGGTTGCAGACGTCGTGATGTTTTGCATCTCTGGGGCAGGAGAAGAGGAGCAGAGGTACATCTGCCTCTCTGCACAGCTCCACCAGAGACACTCTGGCCTGTTTTTGTACATAGCTACAGGCAGGGTTGCGAACCCCAAAGAGGCTGAGAGTTAGGCACCAGGAAAGCAGCCCTTCTCCATTCCAGCAGTGGCTTTGGGAAGCCCTTCATGTGTTCAGCTGAGTGGCATGGAAATTACTGTGGAAAATTGGTATTCTTCATCCCCTGCTTCCTCTGTCTGGCTCAGTTTTAGATCTGTACGCCTGATGAAGAATGACACCATGAACTTCCAGAAATTCTCCTATGCCAATGAAGATGAAGCCTGGAAAACCTATCTAGAGAACCCCCTGACTGCAGCCACCAAGGCTATGATGAGGGTGAACGGAGACGATGACAGCGTGGCTGCCCTGAGCCTCCTCTACGACTACTACATGGTACATTCCTATCAGGGTCGGGTGTCTGGGGGGAGTCTGTCCCAGAGGACAAGCGTGAAGGGAAGATGTGCTGAGCCACCTTAGGAGGGTACCCACCTCCTGAACTCTCCTTGCTGTTCATGCAGTGATCCTCGTAACACTCCCAGGCGTAGAGTGCCACTATTATCCCCAATGCACAGATGGTAAACTGAGGCACAAAAGAGCCTCATACTGTAGAACGAATCCAGAACAGGGTGTAAAACTGAAATTGGGTGTCTTGAGTCTCAGGCTGGTGTTCTTTTTACATAACAGTTTTCATATAAGAAACAGGGTTGCTTTGAGAGACACAAAGCTGGAACAGCTGGGTGCCTTGCAGACCCTAGCAGCTTTTTTTTTTGTGGTGCTGCTGTAGGATGGGGTTTCATGAAATGCAGGTAGGATTTAGACCTAACTGAAACCAATAGGACTGATGTTCCCATTCACCTGGGTGCTTCTGAAAGTCGTTCCCAGAACAAGATGATGTGGCTTGCCTAATGTTACCTTGGGAATCCGTGGCAGAACCAGCAAGAGAGCCCAGGTCTCTTGTGTCTCGCCCAGTGTTTATTATTCACCCAGTGATTTATCTATGAGACTTCACTTGCCACACAGACAAGGCTAATTTTGCCTCTGCTTTCCATGAATAAATTCTAACAATAAACAAACTTTGTTCTGCCTTGTTCTAGGTCCCAAAGGAGAAGAGGATTCTTCCGTCTGGTATGATGGGACGCAATGAACTAGGAAAGAGGTTAGCTTCATTTTTGCTTTCTATAGCTGTCTAATTCTCCTGCAGCTGCTTGCATGCATGATGGGTCTCTTAGCTTGCATAAAATAAACATCAAAGCACAGTGTTATTACCAACAGTGGAGGTTATTAACCCTGAGACATATATTAAAATTCTTTAGACCAAATCCCAAGCAGGTATAAATTGAGCTACACCCATTTACACAACTGAGGATCTGTCTAGCTGTGTTCAGGGGAGCTGCACTGATTTGCAGTAGCTGAAGGATTTGTCCTTATTTCCTATTTTGTGCCGAATGGAAAAGAGAAAGGGATTAGGCACTGGCAGTGAGAAGAGAATGATGAAGTCCTCTTCTATTCACTAGGCTGATAAGGGTTTCTGTACAAATTGCTTCCAGTCTCCCAGGATTCTCTTCCAGTGACTCCCATTTGTCCTTTGAGGTTTTCAGATAATTAACTATGAAATTAATAGCTCATTTGCCACTATGAGTTCAGTTCCTCTTCCTGAATGCTGTATACTTTGGCAACCTTTTCTGGTTGTCTGTTTTTAACTATTTGACAGAATAAGACTCTTAAATGATACTTCATTCCTTCCTCATAAGTAAGCTGAGTTAAGCTGTTTTCTCTCTGAAAGGCCACAGCGTTCTGGACAGTATTTATAGCAGTGGTATGGTTTTTATTAACTGCATAGATTTTAGCATATACCTGAAGGTGAAGGTACCAAAGCAGAGTGGGTGGGAGCTACTCATTCAGCTTTATTTCCCTTAGGGTAGCTCGTGCTGCCAAGAGGTGTGAGGGTTGCTAATGTGAGGGTTGGTTTGTTTTCTGAGCATGGTAACAGGGGCAATAAACCACCTCTTCCCAGCTGAGCGAGAGCTGCAGAGCCAGCAGGGTCACAAAGTCACTGCTGCAGAAGGGACCAGTTCTTGGGATGGTGCACCAAGGGATGGTTTATGTGAGTGACAGGAATGCATTTTTGACCATGTCTTTATCACTTTATAGCTCCTATACTTGGTCTCTTCTGCTTTGAAGCTTGAGCCATACATCTCATTTCCAATATCGCAGCCTTTCTCTGATCTCATGATCTCTGGGAGTTGTGTGAATTAGTGCAAGAGTCAGTTTTCCTTTAAAAAAAAAAAAGAAAGAAAACAAATTTTAAAAAAGTCAACTTTCAGTGTCAATGAGCCCTAAAGAGACTTAAGATGAAAAGATTACATAGCAGTTATCTTTCTTATCTTCCCTGCTGCTCTGAGTGTTTACTAGCCTAAGCAAAGAAATGGTAGGTGTAGGCCCTGGATCTGCAGCTCCTAACCGAGTCTAAACCATATTCTCTGATTCTGTGTGATCATCTCTCATCTGCTGAGCACCTCTGGCTCTTGCTGATTGCACTAAGAGGTGTATGAGTGAGTGGAGATCACTCATGGACCTGTCAGATCTTCCATATCAAGCAGGAGATGTACATAGCTGACTCAAAGTCGCCTGGCAGCGAGATTGTGCAGCTTGCTTCCCAGCAGTTCATCAAGGCATTTGCGTCTTGCTGTGACAACTTGCTGGAGTTGTCCACCCTCTTTCCTGGTTTGAGACGGGACCCTTTCTCCACCAGGCACTGCCACGGAATGGAGTACGACCCAGAGATCGCGTCCTTTGATGGCTCAGCACATCTCATGAAGCTCTTGTCTGAAAACGCTTCCATGACCCAAGAATATTGTGAGCCGCAGAAGAAGAATGGCTTAAGTCTTGAAGGCATCCCAACTCCTCACAAGCCAGCCATGCTTCCACCAGGCACTAGCAAGCTGGATGCCACCCCAGACACCTACATGGTCCCTCCGGGAGAAGTATACGACAACAGCTCATTGAACTCCCTCTTCGAGACCATCCCTGTGGCCCCACCACAGCAGAGGTGGCAGCCAGACAGCACTTTCAAAGAGGATCCCCAGGAGGTCAGAGCTGTTAGTGGGTTGCATGCTGGCAGTGCAGCTCAGGGGTACTGCATGAGGCTGTCTCTAATTTGGGGTTTGCTCGTGCTGGAGTCAGTGGGAGCTTTGCTTTTGTGTTAAAAGCTTGATGCCATTCCCATTGAATTATTGGGGGTTTTACATTGATTTTAGAAGTAGGATAAGGCTTTGAAATGAGGATCCATGTTTTATCAAAGGCCTCTATTGTAATGACTGCGAGAAGGTGAATGGACAAAGCAATGAAAGATTCTAGTTTTGACTGTTTTTTGTTTCCACTTTTCTACAGTCACTACTCTTCAGTGATATCCTCAAACCCCAGCCAGAGCCACCTTGCCCTGAGAGTTATGCTACGGACAGTGTTAAGAGGTAACTGCCAGTCCACAATCTCTGGGTTTCCAGTGCACTTGGCTGTGTACCTTTCTTGGGGAAAGACTGCATCCCTTTCCCTACCCCAGTACCAGCCTTGGCAGGGACCATGGCGAACTTAGAGATCTCATGCTTTTGCAGACAAGTTGTGTGTCCCTGGTGTCTTAGAAGCAAGTTGTTCTTCCATGATTTTTTAGACATGGAGCAGTTATGAATTTTAGTGTGTGAAGTTTGAAGCAAGGATTAGGGTTTGAAATATTTTGTTGAGAACAATCCTCTTCCTGGGACCACTGCGTGGTTCCTGTGTTACAAGTAGATCCAGGTGACTGTACCATCTTTCCACAAGCTATTTGGAATGGGGTAAATGACAAAGGAAATGAGGATGACAGTTGATGAGGGTGAAAAACAGCCTCCTCCTAATCTAAAGTTTAGGTTCTTACTTTGGGTTTAGCGCTGTTAGTCAACATTGATTTTAGAAAGGGCCACTGCCTCTCATTTCTAAAACATGAGAGAGATTTCATCCTCTTTTCCATCTGTCTCTCAGGCAGAGCTTTCCTGCTCTAGATATCACATCAAACCTCCAAGTAGGTAGCATTATTCCACCTCCCACTTTTTATTTGCCTCCTGAGTCACCTGACTCCATGACTCAGCTGTCAGACGTGGGGATTTTCACACAGACAGCAGCTCATGTTCATGAGTGAGAGGCTTTCTGTTTGCTGTTTATTCATGCACTGAAGTTCTCTGGCTCTCCTGGCTCTAGATAAGAGGAGTTGCCAAGTCTGTCTTCAGAGATGGCATCACTGGGGAGGCGGAGCAGGAGAAAGAGTTGGTGACTAAACAGGAATACGATCATCTTCAACTCCAGGGTGGTTGAAGAGTCTGTGCAAAGACTTGTGTAAGGATGGTGGCTTGCACAGATTCCCCAGAGAAGAAAAGCTTGAGCTGTAGCCTCATAGTTTGAATGCTTGTAGGTGCTGGTGAATGTCCATGAGCAGGCCTTCTTGAAAATCAGACTCTTCTTTTAAATTTGCTTGTCAACAGTTATACCTTCCTCTTTTTCTGTAAAGACTAGAGTTGCTGCCCACAAGACTGAGAGTTCAACAAGCTGGGCTTCTAAATCTATTTTTAAGCACCTGGATAAACAAGCAGATGTCAGTGTTCTGCAGGTCTTCCCATTTCTAAAGGACTCATTAGGACATGGTCCTCCTGGGTCAGCCATTTATGGGTGTGAACTCAGAGACAGGAATCTGAGTTTAGGATGTTTTAAAAGTCTCATCACAAGTACCTGTTTTGGTTTGTTTTGGTTCAGGCTTTTGATTGTGCAGTGGTTCTGTAGCCATCCACAGAAAAATACTGGTTGCAATAATGTATGGTTTTTTTGAAGACATAAACGAAAACAAAGGGTAAAATGAGGATATTGGAGAAGTGTTGTTCTGCAGGGTGCTAGGAGGATCAGTATGCACTGCGCTGCAAGGTGCTCAACCACAGCTGTAGGGGCATGTGAGATGGGAAATACGGCAGAGGCTTCTGTGTGTGCAGTGTCTTGTCGCCTGTAAGGATGGAGACTTGCATTTCTCTTGTTTTGCTTTTGAAGAGAAACAGCAGTGTGTGCTTATTCATCATACCCATCATTCTCTCTCTGTTCCATACAAGTGACTTTGAATATACTCTGGGGTCGCCCAAAGCCATTCACATAAAATCTGGGGACTCTCCCATGGCCTACCTCAACAAAGGACAGTTCTACCCTATCACACTGCGGACAGCTGGAGACAGCAAATGTTTACACTTGTCCTCAAATAAAGTGAAGGTAAGAGACAAGCTGACAATTTTGCTGACACACGCTGTAATCAGACATCTAGCAATTGTACTGGCCTGGGAACAGAGCTGAACATGAAGAGTAATGGCTTTGTGGCTCATGTTGGCTTAAAGCAATGAATGGGATGGATTCACTCATAGCAAGCTAATCCTCTGATGCACAGCAACAGCCTTCATGTTACCTGGCAGTTGAAAACTTTCATGGTCAGGTCAGGCATGCACAAAATGCCTCCCTAGCTAATGGTTGGCTGGGGGCCCTGGTGGGAAGACTTCAGAGCTGGAGAGAAGTGCACTGTCTTGCTCCTGGGATGTGTGGCCAGGCCTCAGAGTCACCCCCAAGACTATGCTGAGCTTGAGCTCCCACCAAAGAAATGTGGTCCTCCAACCCTAGGGGCTGGACTTTGGACATCTCAAGACTTACAGGATTCCTGAAGCTGAGAATGTCTAGAAAAAGACCTTCTAGGCTGTCCCAGCCTAATACCTGCTGCAACATTGCTAACAAATTCCCAACACAGGATGCTTGCATGCCTTGGAGTTGGTGGAAACACATGGGCAGTGCAAGCAGGGGACGTACAGGGCACCTTGGTTCTACTCCTGCGTCTGTGGCTGCCTGTCTGTATGATCATAGTCAAGTCCCTTCCCCTGTCTGCCTTAGTTTCCCCAGCATTAAAACATTAACAATGACACTAAGCTGCCCCTTGGCCAGCACATGGGTGCACTAGTTGGAAAGGGCAGTGAGGGCACCAAGCATTATCCTGCTGTGTATACTGATATGGAATATCCTCACTGTGTTACAGAGTGTTGTGATGATTGTTTTTGACAACGAAAAGATTCCGACAGAGCAGCTCAAGTTCTGGAAGCACTGGCACTCCCGCCAGCCCACAGCCAAGCAGAGAGTCATTGACGTTGGTATGAGCATGGCTGTCAGATTGTGATGGCTGGGTGGGGTTTATAACTTCTAGCACTAGTTTACTGCATTTCCAATACACAATAACACAGTTGCAGCTCAAAAATCTGGCCTGGGGGAAAGCAGGGAGGAGCACGCTGATCTACTGGCTTCAGATCCTTTCTGTCTGATGAGCTCTTGGGGATTTAAGATGGTGTTTGCCAAATGTAGGGACATGCGCGAGGAGCCCAAGATACATCAAAGAAGAGCCTCAAGTCAGAGGGACAGAAACTGCTAAACTATTTTAGCTCTTACAGATATGACCTGTGGCCTCTTGGGTCTAGGAAACTGAGCTAGAAAAGGCTTTGGTACTGCTTGTCCTTCTCCACTGCCAGCACATGAGGTTTACGATGTGTTATGCTGGGCCAGACAAGTGTTTTGCCCATCCACCTGAGCGCCTTGCTGAACACCTTGTGGCTCAGAACAAGACACAGTTGTTTGAATTTAGAACCAATTAACATTGACTTTGCATAAAAGCACTACTCAAACAGCAGTCACCAGCCAGGACCTTTGAGTCATTTCTGGCCTTACATATGCACACTAAGGTTTATCCAGTGGTCAGTCAGTGAGAGGCAGGCCTTTGGGGAGTGGACAGCCTAGGGAACGTAAACAATTTTGCAGCCAGAGTATAAGCTGCTTCTTCATTGCATTTCAGCTGACTGCAAAGAAAACTTCAACACAGTTCAGAACATCGAGGAGTTAGCCTACAATGCGCTGTCCTTTGTGTGGAACATCCATGAAGAAGCAAAGGTACAACCTGTTTGTGGAGGGGAAATGGAAAGCCTTGGTCCGCAGCAAAACTGTAGCCTCCTTTCTGACAGCCCAGCCATGCTCCCCCCAGCTTCTCAGCTGAAAGACAGAGGGAGTTTCAAATCCAAACGATACCATTCCAATGGCCCCAGGTAGTGTTTGTCTGCCAGGACAGCAGGGAAGGACACCATGCTTCTCTGTGTGTTTAAACATTGCCATTAGCTAATAAACATTCTGGCTACACCTGAGACTGGTTCAGAGATGTTTTTTTAGTGCTGATGGATAACTCCGAAGAAAGCCTTTTGCAGCAGGCAGTCTAGATCAGGGCTCTGCTCGCATGTAGGTGAAGCCTATTTAAATAAACCACAGCTTGGGGAACAAAGACCCTCCTTTCAAGGCAGCATTTTGATGCAGAAATGACTGACCACCCTTTTGTGACTTGTGTGATATGGAAGGGAGCCAGGCAGGTCACAAGATCCCTTTTGACCTTAAAATCTGCAAAGCTTGTATCAACATCTTTCCTCTGTAGAGAAAGAAGAGCTCTGCTGTCTCTTCTGCGTCTCTTCAGAGCCTCTTGTTAATGCTTTGCTATCTAGTGTGGATTGAAAGGAGCATATAAAAAGAGATGAAAGAACTAAGAAAAAAAGAAAAGCATAAATCCTGTCTCTCTGAAACTGGTAGCTTGGGAAAATTCTGGTTTACTTTGGGATCTCATTAAGCCCTTCTTTTAGCCCAAAGGCGACCTTGGTCTTTTACAACCCAAGAGGTTAACAAATGTCTTCAAGGCAAAGTTGTCAGAAATGGAAATATGTCAGGTATGTGGCAAGCCCTCAGGGGTACCTCAGCAAAACTAGATTTAACTCTTAACAGAAACTCTGTACATGCACTGGCCTGGGGCTAGTAAAGGTGAGACTTCAGAGACTTGCAAGGCCTGGGAGCCACAACAGGAGCGGGGGCAGGTATTTGGGTCGTCTGTGGCACCTGTTACTTCTCTTCTTGCAATTAAACTTCACACCACAGATAAGTGGTTTCTTTACTATATGTAGGTATTGACTAGATCTGACACTAGGTTTCAGGGCTGAAATCCTCAGCTAAAGCCCTGCTGAGGTAGCTGTGTGAGCTTCACCAGCTGCAAATCTGTCCCCAAAGAGTCCAGAGGAAATTTCAGGGTCACACAGATGAGTCGGTAATTTGGAGATACAATGTGGATTATGTCTATGCTCAGCTTTTCTTCATAAGTTTCCACTGGAGGTAACTTCATACTAGTGACAAAGGAGACCAGCATAGGATGAATATTTATTTAACTAACAGCAATGATTTGTAATTCCTGAAGCTGAAGCCTAGCCCTCCTCCCTTCCTCCAGGGCATTGCTGTCTGAGAGTCCCTTGTTCCACTGAAAGATCAGAAATATCAGCAAGAATATCCCCAGGCAGACTTTGCATCTGGTCTGAAGCTTCCCTAAACTGATGGGAGTGGATAGCCTAAGTGTTAATAAAGAGTAGGAGACAGTCAGGGATGTAACAGAGTGCAGTATGATAAAGGGCAAGCTGTCCATGCAACAAAGCTCTTTCTCCTGGAGTTCTGCCATAGGTGATGGGGGAGAGTGTAGCTAGAAAGGACCTGAGCTGTGCTCAGGTGGGAAACCAACAGGCCACATGCATGGCCAAGGCTGGGAAGGTTGGAAGTACGTCTCAGGATTCGCTTTTGTTCATACCCCCTGTTCTTATTGCTGTTTGAGGATAATGTTTTCAGCACCAGCAAGCTGTATCAATTTCTCCTCCTATTTGCAGGTATTTATTGGAGTGAATTGCCTGAGCACTGACTTCTCCTCCCAGAAGGGAGTGAAAGGTGTACCACTGAACCTCCAGATAGACACCTATGACTATGGCAACGGAACCAGCCAGCTGGTGCACCGTGCTGTCTGCCAGATCAAGATATTCTGTGATAAGGTAGAACATTTCTCTTCCACCATGTTGTCTGAGAGGAATTTTAAACTTCAGTGACTCCAGAAGAATAAACAGAAAGGTTGTGAGAGGCTAGAACAGCATAGTGGACAGGGCTGAGGAACAGAGATCATTCAGCCCCTCATTCGAGCAGGACAGGACAGCCAAGATATGTTTGCACCACTGAGGCCTTTTACAGAACAGAGTCCCAAGAAAGTTTTCTCCATATCAGATCTACATGGGATTGTGCCTTGTAATTAATTCTCTAATTCTGACAAGTTTTTAAATAGCAGAAGAGATGAGAATCTCCTTCGAGGTTCTTCCCCAGCCTCTTCCAGATATCTTCCAATGGAAAAATTTTGCGCAGCTATTTTTGTCTGCATTTTTCATTTTTAAAAAGCATTTTTTTTTAATTTATAAATATCAGAAAGTTCACGTTTATCTCCTTTTTCTGGACGGCCTGTAGGAAGTCTCTGAGATGATCATTTATAATAAAGGCTGCCTTTACCTTAATGTGTTTGCCACCCAGAGATGGCCAGTAAACCCTCTATTGCCAATGCTATATTAAAACTGTCAGTGCCCTAATTGTTGCCTCATCTTCCCCACAGGGAGCAGAGAGGAAAATGCGGGATGATGAACGGAAACAGTTTAGAAGGAAAGGAAAATGCCTGGACTCCAATAACAATGGTCAGTGCTAGTGTTTGTTACCTGATCCGAACAGTGCTGAAATCCATGTAGGCCTGTCCGTTAACTTCCATGAGATCTGTCCCTGGGTATTGCCAGGCCTGATGAAATCCGCACCATTCAGAAACAATTTGTCAGTCAAGTCTGTGCCTTGACTCCTACCAAGACTCTCAAAGCCTCTTATCAATACTAACCAACATTTCTGAATTGTCATGGGGTCTTGGCAGGGATTCTTCCTAGGGGAGACAGCAGTGGGAAGCAGTGGGAAACCCTGAAGACCTGGATCTGCTGGGTCCCATCTGTTTCTAATATTTCTGTTGGGAGACCTTGGGCAGGCGCTTTCCCCGTTCTGCATGTAGTCGCCTCTTAAACAGCCATCTGAACTGAGATGAACTGGACTTTCCGTTTGTAGGTCTGAAAGGCTGTTTGCTTTCCGGCTTCAGAGGGAATGAAATCACGTTCCTGAGGCCAGAGACTGACCTCGAAACCCAGCCAGTCCTGTTTATCCCCAATGTCCATTTTTCAAACCAGCAGAGGTGTGGCACGGTAAGTCCCTTCAAAAAGCAACCAACCTGTTGCCCTCATCAGCCTGTCACCCCTGTCATTTCCAAATGGATCAGTCCCCCAGACATGACTTGTGTTGTGCAAAAAAAGAAAACCAAACCACAGCTCTTCTGTGGAAATGTGATGAACTTGAAGACATAGCTGTCAGGAGTGGTCTAGATATCTGTGGAACAGTGATCGGCAACATAACCTTTCCAGGTTCCTTCCAGCCAGGTATTTCTGTGGTTTACACATATCATCTGGAGCTTCCACAGAGGACTGGAGTGGTGGGAAAAATATTGGCAAAAAGTAAACTATAGAAAAATGCAACCATATCATTCCCTGCATGTGTGGGACATCTCTCACCTCTCCTCTGTCTGTCTGCCCTTGAGCGTGAGAAATCCTAGACTCAGCCTCCTTCAGAGCTCATCAGTATTTCTAAAAACAACTGAGACAGAAGCAACTGTCTCAGTTTGTCAAAAAAGGGGGGAAAAGCCATCTGTGGCAATACTGTAGAATCCCATTGCAGTGGCTGCTGTACTGATGCATCACATCAAAAAAACAGGGAGTCTGGTTTGCAACAAAAGAACTCACTGAGAAACTGTTGGTCCTTGATCCCAAGCAAGTTATGTGATTTGACCTTCTTTTTGGTGTAGCTAGATACGTGTTCAGGTCTCTTCTAGACAGAGGAAGAGAATCTAGATAGGTCTTTATATCAGTTTTCTTTTAATCCAAACATATAAACGTTTGAGTTTAATTGCATTCTCAAAGAAAAATGGGTGGACTGGGAGGAGGGGAATCACATTAAAAATGTGCCCATGTTGTCCCCCACCAGCTTCATTGTCACACAGTGATACTGTGCAAACTAAAAGATCAATGTTTCCTTTCTGTTTCAAGGTGCTCACTCCTGCTGTACCCAACTCTGCAAACAGGTAAGGATGCAGCAGTTTGTATTTCCCATTCATCAGCTGCTATATTTCTTTGGGCATGTTGTAGTGGTTTAATATCCATAGGCAGTACATATCTATAGGCACAAAATAACAGAGTACAGTGTCTCCCTGAAGCCCTTGAGTATCAAAAGATGTGTTAAACCTTGGTTTAGAGTGGACTAAAGGGATGCAGAAACACAGATACATTTCTTTCCCTGTCAGTGAGCCACTCCAGCATGAGTCTGGTCCCTGAATGTCCTGCTGTTCTTATTGAGACAAAGTCTGAAAGAGGCAAAAAAATATATCACAGAAGTATCACTGAAAGGTTCACATAACCAGAGGCAGTTACTGCTGTAAAAGAAACTGGAATGAAATAGAAGTCACACTTGTAATGTGTTTAGAGTGGGGAGAACCAGGTATTTACCCTAGGCTTGATCCACTGTCTAGAGATATCAGTAGAGAAGCAAGAACATGAAGGTGCAAAAGGCTTTTTTTTATGATGTGATACCAAAACCACTGCCTACATTCACTGACATCCCCGTATGCATTAGGCAGGAAGTTGCAACTTTGGTAAATACTCTGCTGCCATAATTACAGAACCAATATTTAATTGCTGGATGTTTGTTGGAATAATCAGTTGTTCAATCACAAGTTCAATTGCTGGAACTGTTTTGTTTGCTACTATTGTTCTGTCCTCTTGAGAGTATCATGTTCCTTTTGCTTAGGCTGCCCTTAAAACGGAGTGGTACCTCATTCACAGATGAGTTTGACCTAATACCTCCAAAGCAAACCAAGGAAGATGATCCTCAGAGAGGTAACCATTGGGATGGGAACTCTTCTTGAATGTGGTGTTTCATTTGACTAAAGTAGCCCTGGATCTTGAATTATATGAGGCCACATCACTCTGAAAACATGCTGTAAAGAGCTCTGATTCAATGTCTATGCTTTATCTGTTTCAGTGTTGTTGTATGTGCGGAGGGAGTCAGAGGAAGTGTTTGATGCTCTCATGTTGAAGACACCAGATCTCCAGGGCCTCAGAACAGCTGTAAGTGTTTTCCAAAAACTGTGGCAAATGACCAAACTGCAGATAATAGGGTGCTGGTACTTGGCCCATAGGAAACTGGATGTAAGACTGCTTATATCTCATGTCTGCTTTCTTTTGAGAATGGAAATGTAAATTGTGAGTACAGGTGAATTCTACCCACAGCTCCTGGTTTGGGCTATGTGTTGTTAGTGCTGCAGAGGGGAAGAACACACCTTATGGCAAAATGTTTTGTTCAGATTGTAACGTAAGTCTCCTCTTGAGACAGCACATTCATATTTCCATTGTAAAATAGCCTTTCCATTCTCTAGCTGTATATGTGCAATCTGAAGCCACTTCTGGCCTTGTGTTGTGTTTGAGGAACACGGAGACATATTTCTGTGATGATTATCAGCAGCGTCTCTGATAACCTAATTCCTTTGTGGATTACTGGGAAGGAAACAATAAACCTACCAGGTTTGGGATGGCTTTATGACTGCACTTTAAGCTCTGTTGGTTTCACAAACTTTTAAAAATAGAGTTTGAAAAATGACAGCCCATAAGATTCAGAGGATTCTTTGCCATCTTCTCCCTCCCCCATCCCTCACCACAGGGAGGCAAAAACCTCTACAGAAAATGCTTGGAAAAAAGCTACAAAACTCCCCTGCCATCCAGACTTCCTAAGACTGTAACTATACGTGCCTAGGAGAGCTCTGCTGGAGAGCACTGCAAGTTAGCTAAAACCTAAGCAATAGCTGCAGTCAGATGCATCCACAGCAGACACAGTCGAACACTTTCAGTAGCATTTTTTTCTCACCTTCAGATGTGTCATAAAATGAAAAGCTTGGTGTTCTTTGTGCCCAGCAGGTTGAAGCATCAAACCTCAAACAGGCCAGGGAATGAAAGAAAGAAAACAGTTTATTCCCCAAGGTTCCTGGCCTGGCAGTAGCTGTCAGAAAGAGAACCAAGACCGAACTGAAGCCTGCCCATCTGCTCGTTACAAGACACAAACATGTTCAAATTGTCCTGGTCAGATCATTGCTTCAGCCATTTTTTCTTGACTGAAAGGGAGGGGGAATCCTTTGCTGCTGAATACCCCTGGCTCAGTGTTATCTTTGATTTTTATCATAGGAATTTCAGTTCACAAGTACAAAGAATTGCCATGTTTTCTCTCACAGATTTCAGAAAAATATGGGCTGCCTGAAGAAAGCATTTATAAATTCTACAAAAAATGCAAAAGAGGGTAAGCTAATCTCTCATCTGTTTTTATGCTGAGCCTCTAAAACCTCATTCTCTTTGGTACCCTACCATAGGCTGAAATAGCATTTTAACAAGATAATAAAAAGTAAAGCCATGTGGGGTCTGTGTTATTTGGAGCATATAAAACTCAGATCTTTCAGGGCTTTAAAGATTTGGGATAGTGCTTGTTTGTATTATATTTGTTTGTAGTGTAAAGTCTCCCAAGGAAAGGAAGTTGTATGAACGAGGAATTGTTTGGGTAGTTTAATGGGTGATCCCTTGTGTCTCAGTCTGAAAGCCTGAGGTTTTAGAGAACTTATCTTACTGTGATCAGAGAGGTATAAATCTTTGCTTCTCCAAACCAAATGACTAAGTGTCCCTGGCTCAGAAAGAGGTCATACCAGCTAAATAAAAGCATGGACAGCCCCAGTAGAAAAGAGGGGTGATTTGAAAGAGGAGTGTCTGTGCTTTGCCATCCCATCCCCATACCCGGGAGGTCAGTAGGAAACTTCACATTAACTTTGAGAGGTGGATCAGACCCTCCTGGGCACAGGTGGCTCTTGTGCAGCCCAAGTACAGAAATGCAGGTCCCACTTGGGACACCTGTCAGGTGCTGCTGGGAGACAGGCATAGCTCTAGAGGGGGTGGACAGATGAGGTTTGCAGTAAATGTGAAATGGCTTCTCAAGCGATTCCAACATGGTCTTTATTATTGACTGATCCATGTGGATCTCCCCCATGGCTGAGAGGGAATCGTGCTAGTTTGCATCAGCTGAGGAGCAGCTGCTGAGTCTTCTGTGGAGGGTAGTAGTCTTGATGTGGAGCTACGTGCTACTTTCCGAAATGTTTTCTGGACTGAAGAACTCCTCTGGGTCACCCCTATCTCTGGCAGCAAGTTTCTCCTTCAGATGATGGAAAGGGAAAGACTCGTAAATTCCCAGGCTTATTTTCATGAAGCTAAATCCAGAGTCCTTCTTGCAGAGTGAGCGTGATACAATCAGGCTTTGCAAGCACCAGTGACTGCCTGGGAGATGAACTCATTGTTGTTGCTGGCCCCAGTCCAGATTTTGCGCATGGGGAGAGACAGGCAGAAAAGCAAGGCTGATGACAGGTCCTGCATTATGCAGTCCTACATTCTCACTAGCATGGCCCCCCAGAATGGTTCTCCACATTGAAAAAAAAAACAAAAAACAAAACAAAACAAAACCCTAGGGAACAGAGGCCTTGGGAAGCTGAGGGTTGGTCCAAAGCTCTGCTTCTACATTCACTTTCTGGTGACAGTGAGATGAGAAAGTCCTAAAGCTCCATAGACGGGCTCTTCCAGCTTATTTGGTGTCACTATAACTTGATCCCCCACAGAACTTAGCCTATTTATTCCTACAGGAGTAGAGCTAAAGCAAGGCCAAATGCAAGGTGGGAAGGGGAGAGGCAGTAGTTTCTCCTCCATGCTGTGACATGGTATCACTGAAGTGGGAAACTGTTACAGCCCCCTCACCTGTAAATCCACAGCTGAACAACCTTTCCTAGTTCAGGAATGTTCTTAAATATGGTCCTAATTTTAAGCCCCTTGCACCTGTTCCTGAACCCAGGCCCCTCTGTGCTGTCAGACGCTGCTCATCCGATATCCCCAGAAACTGAAAAAGGCAAAGAGCAGCACTGACAGCCCCAAGAGAGAGGTTGTCCCATACACCTCCAGACAGACTGTGCCTTGAGTCTGATCTCGAAGAACAACTGCAAAGGACAAGGTGGTCAGTTTGTTATTACAGTCTCCAACTTCAGGACTGAGCCAAAGCTCAGGTGTGTCAGCTGTGGTGGTTGGCTTGTGATGTGGCCATTACAGGTCATCAGACTGTCATCAGACAACAACTACTCTCAGCTGGTTTCTGAACCAGCTGACTGTGAGCACCAGCACAGCAAGAGAGATCCAAGCACTGATGAGTTTGCAGGTGGACCAGGGAATGGCACTGCTTCAGGGGAGAGGCCACCCTTACTTTGTTTTGCTTTGGTTTTGGTCATTATTTGATCTGATAAAGTAATGAATGTGGTTTAATAATGATTGGGAGGGAAAACAGGTGGGTGTCCTCTCTTCCCCAGAATGGAGGAGCAAAGAGGTATCTCATGAAAAGAAAAGGCAACACCTGGAAATTAGATCCAAAACATATTTTGACAGTTTAATGAAAGCTGGACCTGATGCCATGGATTGCTGAAGTGTGGGGGAAGTACATGCTTTTCTCCAGTCTACTAGATGGCAGGGTCAAATACTGCTTCCTGCTCTCCCAGATTTAATTTTTCCTTGAATAATTTTATCCTGTTGCTCCACCCTAAACAGTCTTCTCTTGATAATTACAGCTTGAGGGACAGATCTTCATCTGGTTTACACTAGTGAATCTCAATGGTACTACCTGGATTGACAGTAGGTGAGGACCTACTATCAGCCTGGGCTTTCTTAGTGTGATGTCCTCATTCAGATGAACTTAGTCTCAGGGTGACTCAAGAGCAGTAATAAGTAATTTCGCACCTTGTTGGGGTTCGGACTGGAAAAAGCAATACAGGGCTCAGACTCGTAATCGATACTCCCTCAAATCTAAACCTTCTAAACCTTGTGGTTTAGAAATCAGATGGAAGCATGATAGCAAGAGGCACAGGTGACTTCTCTGGCTTCCTGCACTAAGCCAGGGATGGCTGGAATCGCTCTGTTGCAAGGCTTTCAGTGATGATGCACCCTTGGGTATCTGCACTGTCTCTCTGGAGGCACCCGTCGGAGGCCAGACTCCCTGGGCTCCAGGGGAAAAGAGAGGCTCCTGCGGGGGGTGGAGGAGCAGGACCCCCTCGCTGGCCACGTCACGTGCTCAGGGTTCGGCAGTGTGGTTTGAGATACAGCGGCAGTGACGTGCAGTTGCCCGGTCCTTTCTAAGCTGGCTGCTTTCGTGCCCTGCTCATGGCACCACTTGTCAGAACTGAAGTGGGTGAGATATTACATCTCAGCTGCAGCTGGCTGAGATGAGTGACATGAGGGCTGAGCTCCCACCTTCACCTCGGCGACATGCGGGCGCGCTGGGCTAGGGCTCTGATGACCCTCCCGGTGCGTGTGGTGATTGAATGGGCAGCAGCCAGCCGCTACAACCCAGCGTGGCTGCATAGACCCCTGGGACATTCCCCAGAGGGTCACCGTGGCCCCATGTTTGTGCTTGTTA
This sequence comes from Chauna torquata, assembly GCA_013399475.1. Taxonomy (NCBI): domain Eukaryota; kingdom Metazoa; phylum Chordata; class Aves; order Anseriformes; family Anhimidae; genus Chauna; species Chauna torquata. The sequence goes on along the minus strand of VXAL01000602.1, from coordinate 539,341 downwards.
AACTCTTAGATGCTCTGTCTTTTATTTTTCTTTTTTTTTTTTAATCTTGGCTTCTGGAGCATTACACAATTAATGCTATTGCTCCATTAATGACCCCCGTGGGAACCTGGAGGGGATGTACTTTCTACAAAGAAAGATAATTTGTTTGCTTTGTTTCCTCCAAATAATTACAAATTTCACATCTGATTTATGGGAAAACAGTGGAGCGATGCAAAACTGCCCTGTTACTTCCATTACAGTAATGAGGGGCTCTTGCCCGGCATAGAACTGCAGCCTCGGTTTAAATCAGCTCTTGAAATGCTTCTTTCTCCCCATCTCTCTAAGTAATTGATTCTAGGTCAGAGAAGCTGCCTGATCTGCAGCAGGGTTGGAGATGTGCCCTTGAGCACAGGGAGGAATTTTGCCAGCAGTTCGCCCAGCTGGCTCCATACACTCAGTCTGTGTGTGTGTTCCTTGCAGAAAGGGCTCCCAGGCGATGCTGTGGGCATGTCTGCATGGGAGGTTGTTCTGGAACAGAAGGGCATCCTATTCCAAACCACTTACATCTGCTTCCAAAGCAGCCTCAGCTTGTTCAGAATAATTCATCCCTAAAAGCACCCAGGCAAGACGTGAGGAGTGAGCAATTCTGCTCTAAATTCACACCCTCCTGTAATCCAGATTAATTTGCCTGTGTAGCAAACACTGGGCCTAGACATGCTGAGGGAAGAATTGCAAAAAGCACTGCAGGATGCTTCTTTGTGTTGTACTGGGGCTTTAATACCTCAAGCTCCCCAGACCAGGTGAGGTGGATGCTGTGGTGCCGTCTTGTACCTGCGCAGGGCTGTGACTCCTGGAGCAGCCGGGCAGTGGCCGACCCACCTGGCTGGTGGGCAGTGAGGAGCGCAGCTGCGATAACAGCACTGATTGATCAACAACAGGGCAGCACAGGTGATTTTTAACACAAACTTTGTGTGGAGAAATTTCAGGGAGGGCTATCCTTTGCCACAAGGCTTTGTCACAAGTGGGGACCCTGAGTGCACAGTACTGTCAAACTCCAGATTAAGCTGCTCCCCAAGCCTCTCAACGTGTTGTATCTGACCCAGCCATTCTCACTCTCCTGTAGGATCCTGGTGAACATGGACAACAACATCATCCAGCACTACAGCAACCATATGGCCTTTCTCTTGGACATGGTGGAAGCAGAGGACAAGATCCAGGTCATCCTCAAGGAGCTATAAAGAGCTGCAGGCAGCACTTACTGGGACTTCTCTCAAAGCCGGCAAGTTTGACCCAACAGAACTCAGCCTAGTGCCTCGACTCGTTGCCTTTACTTGAATACACTGCCTCTGGGGAGGGACTTGGCCTCATGGTGCCGGGCCAGAGACTGCTTGGAAGATCTGTTATTGATGTGAACGTGGAACTTCTCTCTATTGAGTTTATTATTATTATTATTATTTTTTATTTTATTTTATTCCCTTCTGACGATGGGCATGACCTTCAGTTTCACAGCTGGGAATGTGCAGCTACACTAACATGGCTGTCAGAACCTGGGCAGTGGCAGGGGACTGCCTCTGCTCACTGTTTGCCTTAGACCATGACTGATCCAATCGTAGGCTTTGGCTTTCTCCCAAACCATCAGTCATGCAGAACCTTCAAACCATTTCCAGTAGGGCTGAGCCCAGCTCTGAGCTTCTCTGTCCACAGGGACTTTCACAGATGCATTTAAAACTCACTGTTGAACGGACACTGCCTGCTCCCATGCCCCCCACCCTGCCGTATCTCTGACTGTAAATACCACAAAGGTCTCCATAGCCCTTGTTGATACATTTCTGATGTATTGTTCCTTTTATATTTTATATTTGTATAAATATGCATTGTTTTATATTTGACTCAGTACAGTGACACAGAGCATTTCAAACACAGGCTGCTTCACATTTCTCCGTGAACTCCTTTTGTAACTGTGTTGTTGGTTTTGTTGTTTTGGATATTCCGTAGTAATAAAGGTTCAAAGAAAGCAAACGGTTTTCACCCGGCTCTGGAGGTCTGAGCTGGGAAGAGCTGGGCAGGAGCCAGGGCAGGGAGTGACCTCAGAGGCACAGAGAGGACTTGAGGTTGGTTTTGCACCACATGCCATTTAAAAGAATGAGAAGTTTGTCAGTCTAAACTACCTCTTCATAAAGGGGTGAGAGACAGCAAGCGCTGCCTATCCACGTTCATCTGCAGCAACAGCTCCCATCATGCACACAGATCCACACCTGGACTCTCCCTCCCAGTTCTCTGCTGGCTGCTGCAGATGTGCCGTCACAGTGCTGCAGGCAGGTGGAGGCGACTGAGCAGTTCTAGGCACATCCCTTTGATGGAGGGATAAATGCTCAGAAGGGTTACGTTCTACAGATTTGCTGAAATTTTAAGCAAATGAAAAAGAAATGCCCTTTTAAATTCTGCTCATAGGAGGAGCACCACAGCCTCTGTCTTTTGGGCAAGGCAGTGTTATCAGATAGCAATTTGTGTACCTTCTTCCACCAGTGCTACAATTGGCTGCCTAAACTCCTCACACCTGCTACCTCCCAAGCACCAAGCCTCTACCTCTGTGTCTCCTGTGCTAAAAATTGTCTGCAGCTGCTTGTTAAGTTAAAAAAAACCAGCAAGGGGAGTCCTCTATTTTCTCATTAATCCTCTGATGACTGAAAACTGAGGACTTTCCTTTTCTGCTTCACCCCTCTGCTTTTCCTGTCTACGTCAAAGCAAAATGAATGTGAGTCCTATAATCAGAGAAGAGGGAGAAGCTCTACTCCCACTGGGAAGGGGTTTTTGAAACATTGAAATATGTCAGGCTGGTGAATTTTGGGTTACTTAATTGTTGTTATCATGATGAGGAGGGCCTCTTAGATGAGACTCAGAGAAGTCTGAAGGCTTATCAACCTCTGACAATCTCTCCTGGCACTCTGCACTCCTTCATCTTCATTATCATAAACTCCTTCTTCAGCAGGATTTCTCTGATTCAGTGTTAGTTCTGCAGGACTGTGCCTACAGTCTTGCTATAGCAGAATTTCAGCTCAAGTTAAAAACAGGCATGCCAAGAATCCCCTAACGCTTAGAACAGATGGCTGGGCTGATGGCCGTGAAACCTACAGGTCTCTTCATCATCCTGATGCATCAGGCAGGCACAGGGGCTCTGCTCTTCTCAGGGAGACCGCTGCATCAGGACTCCACGTGCTGGGCACCCTGCCATTGCTGCCTGTGCAGGCCTGGTCCTGGGGAGGGTGAATGGATCCTGCCTGACAGGGACAAGTGCTGGCTGCTGAGGTAACAACAGCCGTTTTACTGCTGCCTGTTGGAGAGGGAGCGTGCAACACCCCTAGAGACAAGGGGTAGGTGGATTGGGGAAAGCACTGTGTTTTCCACACCTTCAGAGAGGCCTGAACACAAGGAACCAATACAAACAGCAGATGGGTGGTGCTGGGAGCACCCTGATAGCTTGCTTGTGGTTTGTGCTTAGCGCTAGTACTCTGCCCAGGGAGCTGCCATTGCCCCAGCAGAGGCTGGGGCTCCTGGGGAAAGCCCTGACAGTAGAGGCAGCTTGCTCTGCAGTGCAGTACAGATTTAGAAGGGCTGCAAACAATTTCATGGGGTTTTTTTGTATGTGTTCGTGTGTGTGTGTGCGCAATATTGTGGACTTCTGGTGACCACTCATCCCTCAATTAGTTGCTCTAAAAAGTCTGATTTTGGGGGGCTAACTTCCTACTAGTGTAAACAAAGATAACACTGCGCATCTGATTCTACTCAGTTACACCAGTCTAACTCCATTGACTCTCATAGCATTACTTTTAATTTAAAACAGTAAAAATCATGTTTCTGGTAACTTTAGGTTCCCAACGCAACAATGATAGATCTTGCTGGACTGTACAATGCTCCTTTTCACGCTGGCTACAAGCTTGTCCTAAGTATTGCAGGGTGAGAACTGCCCTGGCTGGAGCTAAGCTTGTCTGCACCATTCAGATGACTTCCCTTTCTGCTTGTGGGAAGGAGGCAAAGAACCAGGTACTTCTTCTGTGCACGTTCTGGGTTAGCCTGAATTTGTCACGTTTTAAATCGCAGTAACTCCACTGTGTGTGGGGAAATGCCGGTTGATTCATGCCAACGTCAGAGCAGATAGAGTCACCGCCCCCTGCCACTACTGCTGAGGGTGGGTGTTTTGCTGACTGGCTGAGTATCGTTCATCCCTTCCAGCAAAGGCGAGTTGCTGTAGAGGTTGCGTAAAGCAGAGCTCCCAAATATGTGAAAGCATTCTTGACTCTTTGCCCGGAGCCCACCAGTTCCTTTTGAAGATTAAGATACAAGCGATGAAGGCGATTCACCTCTGAGCGAACAAAGGTCGTGTGAAAGTATGAACCCACTTGTGTTTTGCAAAGACCTTACACTGACAAATGAGAGAAGCTTCCTCTGAAGCGGTATCTGCTCTGGACAGTCAGCAGCTGGTTTGTGCTGACTTGAGTCAGAAACACTCGACTGGCTTGTAAAATGTACCTGGCAGGTGCGTGGTGGAGGGTGTCTGTGCGCACATGCATGCGCACCCACGCTGTGGAGGTATGGTACATGTTTTGGGCAGGCACTGCACTTCAGCTGCACGAAGGCCTGATGTTGTGTGGTAAACCCAAGTGTCCATCCGCTGAGCAAGCACACTGCAGAGGTGTAGGAGTTGCCCGCACTGCCCTTTTCACAGACTTCAACCCTGATAAGGAAAGGACTCTCCACCCAGGGCAACCTCTCCTATGGGCACAGTCAGACTCCAGCACCTATTATTTTGGTTTATCAGATAAGACCACCAAGAGGAGTTTTTCTGCAACTCCCATTAGTTGTAGTAATTATTCAACATAAAGGAAATTGGAAGCTTTTAAGTTAACTTCAGCTAATGATCATCTTCCAATATACAGCATCAAGTACCACTAATTAGCTGCTGAGCTATCAGCCAGTCAAACATGGCAGGCTGAGGACAGTACTGCTTACTGTTGGTTCGCATGTACTTTGCAGAGTTTGAAAGAAGTCCTGTTTGAGGAATGTTGCTCTGGTGTCCAGGTTCTGCTTCTCATGGCACTGGGACCCACTTCTGATCATAGTTGTAGATGAAGGAATACTTCCCAAGTGCTCTGGGTGAATAAGCACCTGCAATGACAGAGATGCATAAAAAAAGAGAAACATAGCAGTGTGTGAGCTAAATTTTGCAAGAGCTCTGGTATCCATAGTTCTGGGTGGAGGGCTCTGCTGTTCAGCTGTACAAATAACACCCAGTTTCTGTGTCTTTATTCATGCTTATTCATTCCTTGCATCATCAACAAGCAGCTGAGGATCTCGGTGTGTGGTTCTCCATCGCTCTGAAGGGAAAACCAGCATCCTGTGTTTTGTTAGGACACCTACACATTGTGTTTGGAGGTGCCCTGGCACTGTGCTGGCTATTGAAGAGGATCAAAGACATAGGAAACTGCAACTGTTTGCATGTTTCATAATGTGGAAAGTTTTAATGAAGTCAGTGAGGGGTCCCCTCCACTCTGCTCCCTCACCTTTTTTCCTGAAAAATTCCTTGGAGTTGTATAAAATTTCTGATTGATGAGACAGGTACAAAGACTCTCAGCCTGTGTGAATGTCCTGGTATCCTCTCCTGTAAAGTGTCCCCGGCCACAGAGTTTAGCGCTAATATCTGGTGTATGTAGACTGTGGGCTAGCTTCAGTATGCTAAGGGTTGTCTTCAGTGTAAATTTGACTGTGGCTCCTGTGTAAGGGATTACGCAGATTTCCTGAAACACTGAGACACCAGCTCCAAAGCAGCCCAGGCATCAACAACTGGAGAATAACCAGCCTTTAATAAAGTTGCTGCTTTGTATCAGCCACAAGCTGATTTAGTTGTGAAGCATTTTAGCCTCCCTGTAGTTCTGCTGTTTGTGGTCTAGAACTGAATAGTTCTGTTTGTATTGTGTGTTCTTGTGGGCAAGGGGTAAAGTCACCTCTAATCTCAAGACTGGGAATTTTGATCCAGGGGAATGTTCTTCCCCACTTTTCAGGCTAGGCTGGAAAGGAGATTGGTGGTTTGTTTTTGTGGTGTTGTTGTTGTTTTTTCCTAGCAACAGAGAGAAGACTACATGGATGGCTATGTCTGTGATGATGGTCTGTCCTTGTCCTTTTCATGCACTAACAGGAGATTGCATGGGTTTCTAATCAATTTGGAAGGACTGATCAATTATGAAGGACTAATGAAAATGACATGGCATTTCTTCACCATCTGTAGAAGGTATTTGTAGTCCATTCCCTTCCTCTTAATTAATTTGTTAACCATCCTTAATAATTCTGGTCCAGCTCTTCAGCATGAATAAACTGGCCTAGCTCTGTACCTTTAACTGAGACAGGCTGGTTTACTCTGGCTGGGGATCTTGTCCTAGCTTAGTCAGCAGAACAGCTCTGGGGAGTTGGCATGTTGACACAGTGCCTTGCAAGTCTGGGATATGATCTGGATGTGGCTCCAGTAAAGCCCATTACCCCAGTTTGTGCTGCCGCAAGGGCTCTGGAGAGGCTAATGGCACCAGCATGTTCGCTTGCTGTTTGTGGCTGGTACAAATGCTGCAGCTGGGTAAGTTCATATGCTAGAAATAATAGCAGTATTGCTATTGACTCCTTTTCCAGACCTTCAGTAACCTCCTAGAAGGACTTCAGAATCTTAGAAGAAATAAACAGGGCAAGAAATATGAGTCTAACTGAAAAAATGTTACTCGTGCCTGGAAATAATTAGCCAACGGGACATGTTCCACCCAGGCCTAGCTGAGCTCTGCCTCCACCCCATGACTAGCTCCCTACTTGTATAGTAAAGAACTGCTCAGTACAAGGAGACTGCAGCAGGATTTGTCCCTGCATCTGCCTCTCTTACCAGTGCTAATGGCAGAGGGTCAAAATTCGGGCACGCTTCCTGGTATGAGCTGTCCGTTTGCCACCGAGGAACAACTCGCACTGTAAGCACTGCTGGCAGGGGTGAGGCAGGGCTCACTGGTCCTGGCTGGACAGACTGGTGGCAATTGTACCCACCTGTGTTGCTGGAAGTCAGCCTGGTGTGTTTAACCCATTCCTCACTGGTGTGGGGTCCCTCCTCCCCCTTTACCACGCATTTCCCGATTAGAAGCTGCTGGGCATGTTTCTTCTCCTGTTTTACTCAGGTTTACATCCAGAAAATTCTGGCAAAGCCTATCAAGGACAGAACCACCATAGGGTTATTAAACCAAAGAGACTGTGCTGAGTTGCTGCATAATGTTGCTCTCCAGCTGGGCCATGGAGGCATTCTCTAGTTTAAGAGGATGTTTTTTTTCCTGCTCTCTCTCCAAGTGCTCCTCTCTGCCAGTTGAACAGAAAAGTATTGCAGGTGAAATGTCTGTTGCACCAACAACCAGAATTATGTGATAGCTTTACACATGTGCTATAACTCACTGAACCTGTTTGTCAAATGCACTGACAGTGATATTTTAATAGCCTTTACTTTGCAAACATGCTTTTTTCTATCCTGCTTTTAAAAATAATATTGTAAAATATGGACCAGCAAGTTGGATGTAGAGCTGGTAGTCAGGACTCTAGTCCTGTTTCTGCCACGTTGCTGTTGTGCAATGGAGACCATTTAGCCCAGATTTTCAATACTAGAGCACTGAAAGGCATCAGGAAATGCTATACTCTGATCTAAGAAGGATTTAGCTGCTTGGTGCTCATCGTAAACCCACTGTCCACAATTCACAAAAGATCCTACATGCCATGTACTATTGAGTTAGGTGCCTTTCGGAACTGGTGTGTATCTTCAGGTGTCTATGTGCCTTTGCAGGTGGGCTCTCCTAATTTCTGTGCTTTGTTTCCTTCCTGTTGAGTGGACAATAGTGCTGTTGTAGATCTAGTAGTGAGAAGAACTTCAGAATAATTCATATTTTTACCTGGTCCAGGGAACCTTTCCTGTGATCTACTCCCCATCCATCGCCCTGTGTTTGAGACAAACACAGCACTTGAGCAGTTTTGCTTTCGAGACCCTCTGTAATCCACAAGGTCATACTGCCCAGGCCCAGGAAAAGGAGGATCTCTACAAGGTGGAATTGCTGTAGCAGAGAGAGTAAAGCAGAATTTCTGTCTGTCAGGAGAGAAGAGATTTAAGGAACTTGTCCCAAACTGATAGAGTTTAATGTCTGGAAATAAAAGCTGTGCTTTCTGTCAGGTGCCCTGGGGAGGTCAATGCTTAATCCTCCTAAGCCAAAATCTCTGGGAAATGATCTGGGCAAAAAAGGGTCCAACTGCAATGCATAGTCAGCCCTCTTTATTTATTGTAAAATACAAAGACTTGCCAGTGGTCTCACTTCTGCAGAGACCTGGCTGCTCAGCTACTCCAGAGCAAGATAGCACTGAAGCCAAAGTAGCAATGCCAAATGACTCCAGCTGAGGGTTCCTCCCATTCTCTCCCACTGAAACAGGAGAGGGCGCAGGCTCCAACCCGAGCAGCTGGACGTGAAGTGTTTTTGTGTTTTCCAATGGTACAGAGTAGTGATCTTCTCTCCTCATATTTAATATTTGCCCTCTGTCCTTATCAAATGCACCTTGGCACTGCTTCCCTCTCAGCCTACAGCTTCCCACTCTTTTTACAAAACCCCTGTTAAAAGATATAACTGCTGAGAGATGTAGTAAAGATACACCTGTTGAGTAAGGAGAGCTGTGGGCTTTCTCATGTTCTCATTCTTTTCCATGGTCAGGAATTTATTGTTTGTTGATCTTAATCTTAGGCCAGGCAAAGTCACTGCATGGTGACAATAAATTTACTTGAGCAATTTGCTGATAGGCAGATTTATTTGTCTTCTCATAAGGATATGAAGGCAAAGAAGGGCTTTGGAGGAGGGAGTTTCCTTTCATGCTTTTAATCCCTTTGAAACAAGAGGTCGGATGGGATACATGGGAATGGCAGTTCTGGCTTGAAGGAAGTACTTGAGTTTTACAAGCCTCCTTCCAGCTCTAATTCCCACCCGAGCAGGGGGTGGGAAAATGCCCATGATTTACCCATTAGGTTCCCTGAGATGCTGTACCACCATGAGCAACCCTCACTGCTCCTGCTCAGTGGTTCCTGGATTTGACCCTTTATGTCCAGTGTTCCTCTGGGGGTGAGTTTAGGCATTGGCAATGCAAAAGAAACAAAGCCTAGTGCTTAAAGCCCCTGCCTGGGATATGACAGCTGAAGGATCTTTTTCCAGGTCACGTGTGCTCTGGCTTCTTGCTCTGTAAAATGGGGGTAAGAAATTACCCCTACATCATAAGGGTGGTGCAGTATTTAATTACTGTTTGTAAATGTCTGAGAGATCATCTGATAAAGGTACCTCTGATACACTGCTTAAGGGTGTTATCAGCCCACACTCCCCTTCAAGGCAATGCACTGCAACACTTCCATCACTGAGCCAGTTCCTGTAAACTTGTGGCAATAACTGGCCAAATTGGACCAGGTGATACAGTGGGACACTGCAGGATCACTCTGCTAACAGTTTCATATGTTGTGTGAAAGTGGCATGTCTTCCAGAGCTGGACTTACCTGAGAGGAGTTTTCTTTGCTTCCCTGGTTGGTTTACGTGGCCGATAGGCTGCGGGCTCTGCAGTAAATCTGTCTGTTCTTGTCAGGTGGGAAGTCTTTGACTTGAAGCAAGATGTTACACGCTTGGGAGACACCTTGATGAGGGAATCGTTGATGTTGTAGTGACCTACAAAACAAACAGGAAAGAGATGTAAATACCAAACATGGCTGCAACACTGGTGCTGAGGAATGGGAGTGCATCAATCAGAGAATGTAAGAGAAGGAAAAAGAACCGGTATAACAGAACTATGTAGGGAAATCCATTCTGGATTTTAAAAGTGCTGTCCTGGGCAGAGCTTATTTCAAGGGACACTGATAAGGCAACACTAAACTGCGTCTTGAGCATAGGCACAAACGGAGATATTAGCAATTTCAAAGAATCAAACAGGAAGAGAACTTGCACGTGATATAACTTGTATGATAAGCACAGTAATACATGCCCTCATGCTCTGCGTCTAAAACCTCAACAGGCAATGGGCCAGGACTAGACTACTTTTGCAGCTAGAGTACTGTGGAGCTTGGTACATTGTATACTAATGTGGCTTCTCCAGAAGCCTTTGGCATTTACACTGAGTTGTGTGGTGTTTCAGTGATTCCTTAAGGCTACTCAGAACTGTCAGGATGGTTTCTGGAATGTTGTCTCAGCAGAGATTCAAAGGGACCAACCCATAGCACTTGGAAAGGAGGCTCACTAGTGTCCTGACACCTGCTCAGATCTCACCTGCCTTAAGCTCTGAGTGACCTGAATTTGTGTGCAGTGGTGCTCTGCACCCTGGAGGAACAGAACCAAAATCACCAGCAACATCTTTTCTCCCAGCTCAAGGCTCGTGTACGTGGAGAAGGCCATCTTCCAACTTTTTCCAGATTTAATCCTAGTGTGGTTTTGGACACAAACACTGCATGGGCAGAAACACTGTTTCTTTGCTTGCAGAAATCCATAGAGGTCTGTTTAAGAAAAAGAGAAAGAGCTTGTGAATGCCTTTGTATTGACTTTACTTGTGGATAATTACCAACAAAGGAAAAACCCACATTTAAAATCCAGTTGTCTCCATTGTGAATGGTTCTAATGATGCAGCTGTAGGCGGTATTAGGACCAAAATTTGGGAGTGCTTACCGGTTGTAGGTTGGTCTCTTTGTAACAGCCCAGCATGTAAAGGTTGCATTTTCACAGATGCTGAGGACATGAAACTCTTGCAGAAAATGTGGCTTTTGGCTTTGTGTTCATCTGCTCTCTCCAGACTTCTCCAATGTCAGCTATAAGTGTCTGGTTTGGTTCAAGCCACTAAGCCCAGAATTTGAGGTGGTACTGCCAAGACACCAAATGGCCATCTGCAAGACAGCCCCTGGAAAGCGCTGCAGTGAAAAGGGAATGTCTCTGTGGCTGTCACTGCTGGGACTGCAGTGTGGGCTGGTGGCTTTGAACTAAGCGTGACTTGAAGAATCTGTATTTCAGTTCATTCAATAATGCTGGAGTGGTTGTGCCCTCCTGCAGCTTGCACCAAGCTCAGTGTGCAGGACTGCAGTTATTCTGCTAGCGGTCCCCAAGCTAATTAACTTGGACAGAGGTGCCAAAAGTCCCTGCGCGAGCAGGTCACGCTGCTCTCGTAGAGCGCTCTGCTGCCTGCCAGAGTCACTGCCCTGGTGCACAATGCAGCTCTTGTACAGCATATACATAGGAACTCATTTCATCCACAGCTCCTAAGGAACTCACACTCAGAGAGAGAATTGCTCACCTTAAAGAGTCAAAAAACTACGGTGCCAAAGTTATGAGAGTTACCAAAATCACAGACTAGATCAATGGCGAAATGGGAGAAGGAAATATTCTTCATGTTTCCAGGATAAAGTCTAACCTCCTGGAACATACTCCAGGATATAAAGGTGGTTTGTTTTTGTTTTTGTTTTAATTGTTGACTGCTGAAATTGACTTTTTCTAATCGGGCTATAGTTAGAACATCTGATGGTCAAGGCTAGTTCACTGATGTAAGTGGAAGAATCCAGTTCAAGCACAAGAGTGAGGAGGTAGCAAGAAGACACCTGGATAAAAGATTCAAACACAAAAAGACTGACATTTTTATCTTCGTTTTCTTATTTTTCCTATATTAAGCTGGCGAAATGCTTACAATAGTCATGATGTTTAACTGGACTTACTTTACTATAGGGTTTGGTTCCAGAGCTGGAGACAGCTTTGAGGACAAGCTGGGACACTGTTTTCTTGTTGCTCGCTCATTTTCCCCCCAATATTTGAGGCAGTGACAGCTGAAAATTGACAAAAACAGATCCTCCAGTTTCTAGACAAAAATGCCTTTTTGCCTGACTGACAGCAGTGGCTGTGTAAAGACTGAAGGATCTGGCCTTCTTTTTCTTCTCAGATGTCTCTGTGTCTATAGTCATAAATTATCAGACACTGCCATCTTTTAAATAGATAGTTTCCTGTTCTGCTGCTTGTAGGTTAGATGATATCTTCTACAGTAAATCATGAGTCAGTGATTAATTCAAGAAGGCCGTTCCCAGAAGCAAATTCTTACAATGTTAAAAATAATAAGATGCGAATTCATTACACTATGATATAGAAAATAATTATGGCCTGCAAACTAGTTTAATCAACTTAGAACATGCTGGGGCAGATACTCAGCCAGAGTGAGTCATTATAAGAAAGTTCACAGTCTTAGTGTATAGGTTGTACAAGCGAACACGATTACCCCATGTCAGCTGAGTCTCAGTAACTCTGTATGTGTGCTCTTTGCTCACCCAAATTGTGAGGTAAGACATGTTTGTTTCAAACACCTTTGCTGATGTTTAAACTGTATCAAATTACTTTATAAAATCATGAATTGCTTCAAGAACATGCATGCATCCAGTTGTCTCCACTGATGAGTGGCAACTTATCAACCTTGTTAAATTGTGTCATCTTCATTCTGCCTTAAACAGCTATGCAAAGTCATCAGTTGTTATTAAGAGTCAAGATGTTCAGCCTCACTACACAGTGGATGTATCTTGCATTAAAATGCAGTTTAAAAGGGAAAAGCTCACTAGAAAATGGCTGCAATGCAGACATCCTGTGCAGAAAAAGGAAAAAAAAAAATCACTCTAAAGAATAACAAAACAATCTGAAAGTAACCACAGCTATAGCAAGACAACATTGAAAGGACAAAAAAGTCCATTAGCTGTGTGTATATTATTATAAACTATCTGATAATTGTTAATAACACTTTGTGTTTTGTTATCATCTTCCATATCTCAAAACACACTCCGAATTCCTGTGGAATAATGCTTGCGACGCCCCAGTGAAGCCTGATCACTGTGGCATGGGTGGGGAACATCAGGCATGGAACAGTTAAGTGAGTTATACAAGGGTGAATCAGTAGGAGGTTCAGGAACTGAACCTGAGGGCTAGGTCCTCAACTGATATAAACTGGCACAGCTCCACAGCAAGTGGAAGGGCACAGCCAATTACATCAGTTGTACCTACTCAGACCTGATTCCCAGCTCTGAGGTTGAACCTCAAAACCCAGTGCCTGTTAAAGATGTAAAAAATCACCTGCCTTGGGTTTCTTGGCAGAAATTCCCCATAGCGAACCAACACAGGCTGGATTTCTAGGATGAAAACTCATGGGATGCCGTGGGGTCTTTCAGTATCAAAGCCAGCGATGTGGCAAGAAGGACAAAGGCTGCTGCCATCCCAGGGTCAGGGATGTATTTTTCCTCTGCTGGTATTGAAGAGTTACTGCCTGACGTACGTTCGTTTTGCAATACCTTGGGGTACATCTGCAGCGTGGTCAGAGGTGAGACGGCAGATCATGCAGAAATACCTGAGATAGGTTTATGCTCATTTGTTTAGATACTGACCGCAGTGGTACAGACCTCAGAATCATCAGGCACAGGATAAGCACCTGGTGCAAAGCTCTGGGCTGTTACAGCTACCTTGAGAGCTGTACCTGAACTAGCTAGGTTACAGGTAGTTCCCATGTTTTTCTGGAACTTCACAGCACCATCTGGAACATCAAACATGACTTCACCAGCATTACATGTTAGTTGTGCCCTGTCCCCCACACCTTGTTCTCCCTTGCAAATCTCCTTACATAGTATTGATTGGGTGCCGGAGTGGGGATTTTCTCAGTCTTCCTGGTAATGGGTTGTTGAAACATGCTAGAGTTTCCCTTGCTAAAGTCTTGTCTGGACTGAAAACATGATAGGATCTTGTAGGCATTCGCAGCTGGATAGTTGGAGATTTTCTTGTATGCAGTGCGTGGAACCTGGAAAGAGAGAGACAAAGGAAACTGTCACTAGCTGAACTGGAAATAAATCCGGAAATAATTGAGGCCCGCAATTTACCAAATGTAATTTTTAAGGACAAATCACCTCTAGCACTTTAAGATAGCAGAAACTTTGCTATACAGCATCCATGGCTGCACGTTCTGTGAGATTAAATGGGGGCAAGGGTGACTTTTTCAAGTACTAAGCTTTGCTGATTTCTTCTTTTTTGGGGGGCAGATGATCATCAGCTGGCAAAAGAAACCTTAAGGTTTTTTGCTTATGCCTTGTGTTAGAGAGAGATCCTGAAATTACTCACTTTAGCAATGAATTTCAGATAGCCTAGTACAACACTCTAAATGAATCCAGAAAGCATGCGTGTGTGGATCCTCCTTTACTCTTCTGTAACTTAACAACAGCTCTGCCAATTTTGCTTGAAAATGTTTGTGCAAAATTGAAAAGGACCACCTCTGGGTGAGACTGAGAAGAGAAAATTTCAGCCCCATTGGAAACTGAGTTTAAAAGAGACGGCATATGAAAAGGCAGCTTAGAATAGCTGTTGGACTTCCACTTTAATTATAACTCTGTCTGCTGGCAGTGAGAAATGATTTTCCTTCTTGGCTGGATTTTAGAAACATCCCCAGTACAACACTAAACAGGCATTGCAGACATAGGCAACGGAGTAGTTTAAAGACCAGATCCATGGTCCACTGAAGTCACTACAAAGGTACTATGTGATTTTAGCAGCTTGGAAATCAGTCTGAAATAAAATGCTTCCTCTTACCAGTGAGGGAAAGTATCCAGTTCCTTTCTTTGACATCGAAGTGCTGTTGATCTCTGGAGACTGATGAGTGACATTATAGAATCCTGGGCCTGGGTTTTCATTCTAGCAAGAGAAATATCACACGCTGACCAAGCTGTATCGGTTACCTATCTACTGGGGCAAATGCAATGAGACACAGGCATGGGCTCACACTGATGCTAATGGCACAACTCCTTTCCCCAGTGCATCTATGCTCTTCATCTTTCTGAGCATAGAACAAAACATACCAATTCTTTTAGGAATCGCTCTCAGAATAGTGATGCTGGAACAGAGCAATCATCCATACAGTCCATATGTGTCTGTATGTATCTAAACAACTTTTAAACTTTGCTTACAATTGGTCTTACTGGCCCTTATTGCTATGAGTTCCATAAAAGAACTATTCTTTCTTTTTTTTTAATTTGTATATCTGTTGCTCCCTACAGCTGTCATAGTAAACTACCATCCCAGCCTACAAATGGAGAATGAACACTGTTTTTATACTTTCTTCTTCCAGGTTTTATTTTTTATTTTTTTAATTTTATGCTGATATTTTCTGTTTTATATGATATGGGAGAGCTATTTCTTTTTTTTTTTTTCTTCTTAATAATCTCATAAATTTCAAGTCATCTTATTTACTTTCTCTCTAAATTAAACATCTTCAGTGTTTTCAGTTTTTACTGGGACTTTAATGATCATATCTCTTATTTGTAAATTGAGTCTATTTCTGCCACAGCCTTTTTTCAGAGATAGGGTGGCCAGAACTGAATACAACATTCTAGCTGAAGGTGTACCAGCAGGATAAATGATGGTATTATTGTATTTCCTGTACCATTTTCCAAGCCATCACTTGCACCCCTTAATTTTATGTTTTAATTGTAATTCTGCATTGAGGTAGATGTCTTCATTGTTTCAAAATTATAATCTTTTAATGCAAGTCTCCTATTGCATGGAAAACTGAACACTTCAGAGTCTGAGGAAGATCAAATTTCTCTACTGTCTACAGGGTAATTTTTACACTGGGAGCTGCAGCAAATCTAAAATCTCACCTGTAACATCTGAGTTGGACCTAATTAATTCAGCATGTGGGCAGAATGCATTATTTGCAGTCACCACACCTTTCCTGACTCTGTTCTCTTTCTGGACTTTTTAAAAAGAGAACTGGGTGGGATTCTATTTATAGAGCCAAATAAATCAAAACCAGCCTATGGTGTACATGACACCTCCAGCTTTTCAGGCGTGGTCCCATGAAGTACTGAATGCCCTTCGTAGCATGCCCTACTTCCGCCAATCCTAGGAAATAAATGGCATTTGGGAGGTCTGGGACCATAAAGGATTAAAGAAATAGCTTTGCATCCTCGCGGTGTTCAAGAAGCACCTGGACAAGGTCCTACAAGATATGATTTAGTAGCTTAGTGGGTAGTATTGGTGATAGGATGACGGTTGGACTAGATGATCTTGTGGGTCCTTTCCAACCTTGTGTTTCTATGATTCTATGATTCTAATATAAATGTGAAATTATTCCAGTATGTAGGATGGAAAGAGCTGAAATTTATGATCTTTGAGAGCATTCTACCATTTTGTGACCTTCATTAATTGTCTTGTCTTTCAGTTACCAATGGAAAATATTCTGGAAGTGCCTGGAGGGGACTTAGTTCCTGTTCTGATGACTTCTGAGTTGGATTCAGAAAATGATCAGAAGCCCCCCAAAACAGTGTAGGCATAACACTGAGGGAAAGAATAGGATGCATGGAACTGAAGAAGAACCAGACAATGCGCAGCTGAGAGGAGGAAATAAAGTAGTTTGGGTGTTATTCCACTCTTGCAGTGACATAAGGCTGAATGAAGGGATTTGACTGTGCAGAAGCTTTTGCAGGAGCAGCAAAATACAAGGTAAAAAATGGGGAAATGGAAGCCTGCATAGGATGGTTGATTTAAAAACAGCATTCAAACAGGATCTGTGTTAATGTCCATACTGCAGCAGCAATCCTGGAGTGACTCTCCCTCTCCTAAGAAACAACCAGAAGTGGCAAGAAGAATGGAGGCTCTTACCATGCTTGGTCTTGTAGAAGAGTAGACTGAAGGGAAGAAGAGATGGGAGTGGGCATGCAGTGTCGTCTACTGGAGAAGATGCTGTCTTCCTGTTGTTTATTTATACTGAGGTCACAGACAAATCACTTCACCAGTCTGTTTTTCTTCTGCAGCAGAGCTGTTTCTTGCTACATGCATGGACAAGTGTAACAGTGCTCCTACAGTGCTAAAAATAATAAACCCCAAATATGTGCTACTTCCATTAAAACTGGAAGAGCATTCCAAGGAATCGGATCCCAGGTCTCCAGTTCTCATTATCTGCACACATAATGCTTGTGGATTTGGCCCTCATAAAAATGGCACCTAAGTTATGAAGCAGATGGTCACGAATAATCTTTTCCACATATTTTTCTTTGCAGGAAAATGCTGAGGTATGTGACGCAACTCTGGGAATTTCAGCAGAGCTGTTCTGACTTATGCTATGTTTCAGATTAGGCCCTGTGTGGTACATCTAGGATGTCAAGCTTACATTTCTCAAGATGTGGTCTGAGGGCTCGTCCACATGGAGCAGGCAGGGATCCTGGGCTACCAATTTTTTATCAACCCCAGAACTAGACGCAGAACAGTCACTGCGCTGCTCTGGTCTTCGGTCTGCATCTCCACATGGCCATGCCATGTGGAAGTTCTGCCACATGCTTGAGGCTCTTCATGTTGTGCTCCACGGACAAGATGGTTGTGCTGAGGGAAGCAAGTTTGGTCCAATTTGCTAGAACTGGCTATTAAATGTGCAGCAGGTTTCCAAAGCAGATGATAAAAAAAACTGCATCTGCAAGCTCAATTACGTGGTGTTGCCCAAGCTTGGTTGCTCCTGCTGACCAGCCTGCTGAGGCTTGGATGGAGTCCCATGCTCAGCCCTGCCCCATAAAGGGGAGTTACTACTCTGGCAGCACGTTCTTGATTAGCACCTTCCAGGACATCATGTGTCAGGGAAACAACTACACAGCCCTTCTCCCATCCACTGCATCTAGCTCTGGGTTTCGCATGCATATCATCACGTCAGTGTTGTTGAAAGTAATTGAAGATTGGACATCTACACGCCCTTGGAAATTTACCTCCTGCTGCAGTGACTGCACACCTCTGTGTCCTTTGAATACTTTGAATTATATTCTGGTAAATATAAGGGGGCATTTAGTTGTGTGGTAAGTCCACCAGAAATAACTTCCAAACTCCAGTGTTCAGGTACCCGTGGGACTGCGTGAATATAGAGGTAAGCTGGCACAGTTACAAAAATGGGCCAACTCACCTGTTAGGTATTCCAGGTCAGATACTAAGAAGCAAATAAGCTCTCTACATTGCCTACATTACAGGTGGGTAAACTTCATGTACTGGCATTTATCCCTGACTACCCTGCTAAAGGAATGTGCTCCAAAATGGCTTGTGCTGAAGAGGACACAGTCAAGTGCTTCTGGTGGAGAAAAATAAGTCAGTAGCTCCAAAAAGGTCTAGTATTAATTAAGCCAATGCTTCCCCTCCCCTACCCAGTGCAGTAACTTTTCTCTAGGGTAAAGCTTAAGAAAGAATCAGCCAAGCCCTTGTATAGCTTGTGGTTTGGCTTCCTGCCCACTCTGCTCTTCAAGCAGGAAATTCTCAAAGGGAAGGGAGCGCTTTGTGAAGCTACCTTAAGACTCTGCCTCTTCTCTTTTAGTCAGAACTTAGCATCGGGTCATCTGGAACTCCTGGAAGCTGACCAGACAGACTGATGGCGCCTACAGAAGGTATTTAAGCAACTTCTCTACCTTGATCATTTTCCCTCATCTTTTGTCCTTTACGTCCTTGATTGTTGTTATTCAGTCCTGAGATAATATGCTCCTGATATCACTGAGATGGGAGAGACAAGCAAGGAGGAAGAGATCAAAGGAAGGAGGAGAAGATGCCAAAGGCAAAAGAAGAAAGAGGGAAGAAGCCAAATACTTCCGAGATTTACCTACTTTACATACCTGGGACACAAAATTTCAGAAATTCTGAATATACTTAATTTTCAGAGTTCTGGTGCTACCACATAGTCACCAGACAGCAGGAGACTGTCAGCAGGGGCCATGGGCATTCTCTTTCCACCAGCAGAGGATGTAGCTTGAAAGCTGCATCCAGAAAGCCCAGGAGGCCCTTGGCACCTGTGAGTGTTGGCTGGACTTGAAAAGAAACCCTGCACAGTGCTGGCTGGGAAAACAGTATGGTTTTAAAATATCTTTCTGCTTCCCTCTGCTGGCCAGCTAACAGATGTACCAATGTAATTCCTACAAATCAGGGAAGGATCAGGGTGAAGAATATCAAAAGATAGGAGGGGTCATATTGTCCTATCATTACACAAGCATTAACTCCACTGATTTCTTTGAATTTGCTCCCGAATTTCAGAATACATACAAGATGCATGTCTGTGTCCAGGGGAACTCAAGAAGAAAAGGGACAAAGCTGGGTAGGTGAGAGGTAGGGTACAGACAAGGGTGCTATAAGTGAAGTAATTTCAAGGTTTAAACTAATAACATTGCGTTACCATTTACCTCATACTGTTATCAGTTGTGATTACAAAGCTATTGTAATCACCATATTCTAAACTTAGTTGCTATTCTTGGTTACAAAACAGGAATTGCAAAAAATTCAAAATGAGGACAGGAACTTCAAACATTTTTGTTACTCACCTGGTTATACTGAAATCGCTTTGATTGAGAATTAAATCCCTTTTTTTCTGAGTTTGAGATTACCTTCCTGTGGTGCTTATAAGGACTGGAGGAAATATGGAAACGTAAAAGGAACAGCCAGTAACAAAATTCTGAATATGGAGATATGGGAAACATGTAACTACAACACCAGCTTTCTTTTTAAATAGGATGCATAAGTTAAAGGCACATTTTACATTAATGCTGTATTCAAGTCAAGAAATCAGCAGTCATTTCTGCATTTAATTTCCCTGTTTTATTAAAAAAGTAAAGGGAAAAAAAGCACTTTGAAGCACTAGTGTTGATGAATGGGCTTGAAGGGTGACTCAGTGCTGTTTAAGCGCTTTTGCACATTGTCCTCATTTACTGAGTCAGGCACCTTAACAACTCCCTTCACAGCACTGACCCTCTCTAAACTGAAAATCTGAAGAAAGATGCTGAGGACCCCAGGTCCTGCTGAACTCAGACGCTAAGTGGCCCGGTGCCACCCAAGATGCGCTGCATTTTGCAGGCCTGGAATCAAAGGCTTCGTCTTGGCCGTCTTGGCAGTGCTGTTGACTGCCACAAGATGCGGAGGTGGGAGCCAGTCCAGTTTTTCATATTGCGTAGTCTCTCACAGACATATCACGACAAAAACACTGATACCTCATTCCATCAGGATGTTATTACTGATCAGTGTTATTACGACCAGGCATAGAGCTGCACTGGCAATAGTGCTGCAATACTGAATGTTAACTGTAAGCTCAGTGAAAATGTAAGTTTGCTTCTGAGCAAGGTTAGTACAGGTCCTAAGACAAGCTCTGCAATTAGAGGGCGGGTTAGCGCAGGGACGACGTTTGAGAAGGCTCTTGCAGCTGTGGTGTACAGGACAAGGAGGTGGTCAGCGCTACGTGCGAGCAAACAGCAAACTTTCCGCTGCCTCGCTAAATACACAGAACCAGAAGGCTAGGATTTGATAGCACTTCTTATTCCCTTGTGCCGGTTCAAATGTCCCCAAGGAGTTTAACTTTGGACCTGAAACACCTCTAACTGGCTGTGATATAAACTTTTCTGGATGTCACTTCATATTGACCGGTTTCATTAATAAATCCTTGCTGTGCTTTGAAAGAAAAACATTTGCATGGTTGGGATTTTTCCTCTCCAGCTGCGAAACGACTCACTACGTGGTACCGAGTGCTGCTTTTCGGCTTGTCCCTTGTGCTCCCTCAGGACAGCCGTGACTATCTGCGAAAAGGCTCTCGACGCAGGCGCCCATGCCACTGAGCTACCCCACACCCAGCACAACGGCTCCGTGCAGCACCACCGCTTCGCTTCTAAAACAAATCGACCAGAACTGCACGGCGCGGACGGACAGAGGCCTTCGCGGCCTGCGCCCGCGGAACGTTCCGGCTGCGGCGGAGGGGCGCGGGCCCAGCGCCGCTCCTCGGACACGCGGGCACTCGGCTCGACAGGCGACGGAGGGGAAGCCGACACCTGGTTGCCGGGACAACGGCCGGCCCAACTCCCCTCCAATCATCGAGCCTGTTCCTTTGAGCCCTGCGGCGCGGACCCAATCACAGGCGAACGCTCAGAGCCGCCCTGCGCGTCACTGGGGCGTGCGCAGCTGATTAAGGTGGCTCGGGGAAGGCTCATTGCGCGTGCGTATTAAGGTGGCTCTGGCGGCTGAGTCCGCGGGGCGCGGAGGAGCTGAGCGGCGCGGTAGGGCCGGGCCGGGCTCCGCCAGGTGGAGGCGCGGTGCTGCCGCCGCCTCTGGGGTCGGGAGCGCTGCGGGGGTCGGGGAGCGCCCCCTGCCCCCTTCAGGACCAGGCCCTGGAGGGACCTGCGGGGCCTGGCCCTCAGCAAGCGCTGCCGCCGCCGCTAGGGGCCTCCCCCGGGCCGGCTCGAGCAGGGGAGCCAGGCTCCTTCCGCCGGAGCCCGGC